>JAHRHZ010000178.1:1340861-1440900 GCA_024137785.1 Ginglymostoma cirratum
AAATAGGGAGAGAGGGGGAGGTGGATAGAGGATGGATAGAGGAGAGGGTAGGTGGAGAGGAGGCAGACAAGTCGAAGGGGCGGGGATGGAGCCAGTAAAGGTGAGTGTAGGTAGGGGGGTAGGGAAGAGATAGGTCAGTCCAGGGAGGATGGACAGGTCAAGGGGGCGGGATGATGTTAGTAGATAGGAGATGGGGGTGTGGCTTGAGGTGAGAGGAAAAACAGGTTAGGGAGGTGGAGATGAGCTGGGCTGGTTTTGGGATGCGGTTGGGGGAGGGGAGATTTTGAAGCTTGTGAAATCCACATTGATGCCATTGGGCTGCAGGGTTCCCAGGCTGAATATGATCAGACCCCACCACCAAAGACATTTTTCCCTCCCCACCCTTATCTGCCTTCCGGAGGGACCACTCCCTCCGTGACTCCCTTGTCTGCTCCACACTCCCCTCCAGCCCCACCACACCCGGCACTTTTCCTTGTAACCGCAGGAAGTGCTACACCTGCCCCCACACCTCCTCCCTCACCCCAATCCCAGGCCCCAAGAAGACTTTCCACATCAGGCAGAGGTTCACCTGCACATCTGCCAATGTGGTATACTGCATCCGCTGTACCCGTTGTGGCTACCTCTACATCGGGGAAACCAAGTGGAGGCTTGGGGACCGCTTTGCAGAACACCTGCGCTCAGTTCGCAACAAACAACTGCACCTCCCAGTCGCGAACCATTTCAACTCCCCCTCCCATTCCTCAGATGACATGTCCATCCTTGGCCTCCTGCAATGCCACAGTGATGCCACCCGAAGGCTGCAGGAACAGCAAATCATATTCAGCCTGGGAACCCTGCAGCCCAATGGCATCAATGTGGATTTCACAAGCTTCAAAATTTCCCCTCCCCCAACCGCATCCCAAAACCAGCCCAGCTCATCTCCACCTCCCTAACCTGTTCTTCCTCTCACCTCAAGCCACACCCCCATCTCCTATCTACTAACATCATCCCGCCCCCTTGACCTGTCCGTCCTCCCTGGACTGACCTATCTCCTCCCTACCCC
Source organism: Ginglymostoma cirratum (assembly GCA_024137785.1). Classification (NCBI taxonomy): domain Eukaryota; kingdom Metazoa; phylum Chordata; class Chondrichthyes; order Orectolobiformes; family Ginglymostomatidae; genus Ginglymostoma; species Ginglymostoma cirratum. The sequence goes on from JAHRHZ010000178.1 coordinate 1,341,904, forward strand.
CCTACCTACACTCACCTTTACTGGCTCAATCCCCGCCTCTTCTACTTGTCTGCCTCCTCTCCACCTATCCTCTCCTCTATCCATCCTCTATCCACCTCCCCCTCTCTCCCTATTTATTTCAGAACCCTCTTCCCCTCCCCCATTTCTGATGAAGGGTTTAGGCCCGAAACGTCAAGTTTTCCTGCTCCTATGATGCGGCTTGACCTGCTGTGTTCATCCAGCCCCATGCTTGTTATCTCTTGCGCTCACACCATCTTTTAAGACTCTGTTGTCCATTTGGATAAACACTGTCAGTCTGGAGCTGTGGCGTCTGGTTCCTGACATTTGCCCTGGACATAGCAGACAGGGGGAAGTTAGTGGGTTCTTTGTGGGTTGTGGTGGTGGATTTGCCACGGCAGTATGTCGTGTTGCCCTAGGGCTAGCCGTTGGAGGCCATGACACCAGACCGTCCCTGCTTGATATAAGGTTTCCACCTGGGATAAAGGACTTTTCAGTCATCTGGAGGAATGCCCAGCTTCGTAGGAAAAAGGTCATTCCTTTGGAGTAAGCTCTACTGTCTTCTTTCCATACCTCATTCTCATTGTCTCTGCTATTATACTCCTCTCCCACTAAGGCTTATGATCTGTTACTCCCAAAGTTGCTTGCAGCGTTTCCCCACTTACTCTCATTCACCCCAACTTCCAATACCACTAACCCTGCATGCTGGCAATATTGTCTTCTCAGTTGCATGGGACACGACCCCATCTACACCAAAAGTAAGAGCTGTGCCAGACACTTTCCCCTCCTGTAGTACCTATCTCTCTCTCATTCCCTGAGGAAAACAGTCCACAGTAGGGCAGAAACTAGTCACTAATATCCTTCAGGGAAGGAAATATACCATCCTCACTGGGTCTGTGTGGACTACATGTGAGTCTAGATCCACAGCAACGTGATTGACTCTCAGCTGCCTTCTGAAGTGGTCTAGTAAGCCATTCAGTTCAACGCCAACTGGGAATGGGCAGTAATTGCTGGCCAGTCAGTGCCGCCCACATCCTATGAGTGAATAAATAGAAAGAAACAGTCAGGATGGGTGATGTGCTGCTCATCCTTCGGCTTCTCACCCCTTGTAGGGAGAGCATTCTGGTTCTGAGTGGTCTGAAAAAGGTCTGAACTATATCGGTAGCTGCCCTTGACTTAATGTGCTGGGACCCCCTGAGTGAAGGCTATCCCCTTTGACTGCGACCAGTTGACTACAATGGTAGACTTCCTGACTTTTTGTCCATGCTAAACAATAAGACAACACATCAGTAATATGAAGTATCATTGGCTGAGGGTGCAAAACACAAAAAGGCCAGGCAAGGCAATGCAAGGCAGCGATGACGTAAGTACCCAGTTAGGTTTGGTGTGACTGAGTGCTACGACAGCAAGCGAAGTGGAGGTGCACCCCTGGACCAGGCCATGAGCTGGGTCTTGTCCCAGTGCTCAGTGCCCTTGCCTCAGCATTATAATGATAGTTGCAGATGCAGTCTGTGATACAGTATTGAAGTGCAAAAGTGATCTGTAAGTGAAATGGAGATATGCCATAAAGGTTCTTGGAGGCTGGCACATGTTGGGTGTCAACGTTTGTGGGTGTAGGGTGCATGAAGTTAATGCCCATCAACAATAGTGGGGTGTTCAATTTTGAGCCTTTGGCATTTTAACTATCATAATTTCTGTTACGGGTCCATGCTTCTGGGCTGTTGCAGTGGTAGTCTGTGTTCACTTGTGAAATTAGCCCTTGCTAATGTAAGAGCAGATTTTAAGGAGAATGGACATTGGAAAAATAATTAACATTTTGCCAGTAAACTTTTAAAGAGAAAGTGGGATATATGTCTATGTCTAGATTTTTATCAGCCAATCTTCTGAAGACACTGCTACTGAGGCTGTAGAAACACCATGTGTTGAATGCTGTATTAGTGAGTTGTTAATAAGATTAATGATCACAGGGTGAGATTGATGAGAAATAAATTTGAGTACAAGAAACTGTATTCAAGAGAACATGGTGTTGTGATAATGCCACTGGACTACTAATCCAGAATGCCAGGCTAATGTTTTGGAGACATATATACAAAGCCCATCATGATAACTGGCGAAATTTAAATTTAATAAAAATTTGGAATAAAAAACTAGCTTAATAGTGACTGCTGTCAATTATTATAAAAGAACCGCGGATGCTGTAAATCAGGAACAAAAACATCAGTTCTGAGGAACGGTCACCGGACCCGAAATATTAATTGATTTTTCTTCACAGACGCTGCCAGACCTGCTGATCTTTTCCAGCAACTTGTGTGTGTTTTGAAAAAGCTGTCTGGTTCACCCATGTCCTTCAGAAGAGGAAATAAGTCATTCTTATCTGGTCTTGCCTACATGTGACTCTACACACTCTGCAGTTCGATTGAATATTAACTCTTATTTGAAATGGTTAAGCATGCTACTCAGATAGGGCGATTAGGAATAGGCTATTAATACCAGAGACAGCTACATTCTGTGAATGAATTAAAAAAATTGATGAGTCTCTCTCCAAAAGATTTAGTCTGTCTGACGTTGCAATGATCCTAAGTTCAATGTTATTTGCCAAGTTTTAAGCAAGCTGGAATTAGATGAAGTTAATTTTATGGTTGGGGCAGTTAAAGGAAGAATTGAATGCAGCTTTGCTGAAAGGCATATTGTAATTATTCAGCATTTAACAGTTAATTGGGGAGCCACATAAGATAAATAAGCACAGTCTGGTGAAAGGAATTGTATCAATACGCATGCTGATGAACAGACTCTTTAAGCCACTGAGTCTGCGCTGGCGTTTTCAGGAACAGTTCAGTTGATTCCACTCTTTCTGAAATCCTTGTAATTTTTCTCCTTCAAGTATTTATGCAGTACCTTTTAGAAAGCTGCTATTCAATTTGTATTTACCACCTTATACAGCAATGTGGTCTAAGTTGACTCATTGTCTGAAATGTAAATTTTGCAGGGCTACAGTGAGGATATAAATTAATTGAGTTGCTGGAAGCTGATGTAGACATGCTAGACTGAATGGTCTCCTCCTGTGCAGTGATCTTTTGAGGATTCTAAGAAATCCTAACCACTTGCTTTGTACTTTATTTTCTTTCATGTTACCTCTTGTTGTTATACCAATCACCTTTAGTCTGTGTCCTCTGGTTATTAACCCTTCAGCCATTGGAAACCATTTCTCTTTATTCACTGTCTAAATCCTACATGATTTTAAAGATCTCTGTCAAACCTTGCCAAACTTTTTCTAAGCTTTCTCTGGTCCAAGGAGAACAACTCCATCTTCTCCAATGCCTTCGTATCACTGCAATTCCTCGTTACTGGACCTGTTTCCAATAAATCTCTTACGTACTCAGTATTATTGACAAAATATTTCAATCAGGACCAAGCTGGAGTTTGTTTTTATGTAGGCTTAGCATACCTTCCTGGTTTTTGCGTGCCATGGCTCATTTTGTAAAGTGCAGGTTCCAATATAATCTATTAGTCCTTTGCTATAGTGACCTGTCACCTTCAAATATTTTAAATAAGTGGACAGAGATGGCTGGACATGGCCTCAGCTGGCTTTGATGCGAGGAACTTCTGTAAAGCAGTGAACAAAGATCATGCTGAAATACTGTTTGCAGCTTTGCCAATATGAATGTACCATGAGACAAAGTAATGAGTGGAACCACTGTCAAGGAAAATCTAGAGCAAAGCTTGAGAGTTTGCTGCAGAAATAAGGCGTGTCTTTTGGTTTGGCAGCGGACAGTATGTGACCAGCCATGATTGATCCACCGTTCTTAAAAAAATTGAAATCTTTTAATGTGCTTCATAAACCTCATAAAATACGTGCCTCTGTTAGTTTACTGGAAATAAATCTTTGAGTTAACAAGCATGGGGCTGGATGAACACAGCAGGTCAAGCAGCATCATAGGAGCAGGAAAACTTGACGTTTCGGGCCTAAACCCTTCAGTTAGTTTTTTTTAACAAGTGCATATACAATTTGTTTCTCAGCTGTCTGCTCTGAAATATTAAGTAGTGAAAGCATTAGTGTCTGTCAATGAACACAGTACCTGTTATTTAATGTATGCAAGAATCATAATTTTTCCATTTTTTTTGTTCAAATTCACAAGTTTTAACACCTAGTGTGATGATACAAACTCACTGACACAGAAGTTCTAGAAAGGGTAGATTTTACAGTTAGCTATGAAGTAACGATCAGTACATTCGAAGAAAGCTGTCCGCAGACATCTAGTGAACTGTATTGTATGGAGTTCTTTTTTGTTGTTAAGCCAAGGAGATCTCCTGATGTCTAGCAACAGCAGTATCATTAAACAAAGTAAGTAAGCAATCTCATTGAAATTTGCATGGGCAGGGACCAGGAAGTTAGAAACATATTATCTTTTTTTAAAATTAATTTTACAAGAGGTCAAATAAAGGCATACACAGTGGAAGCTGAACTATCATAAACTCACTGTTTGCTTATCGTGAAATAATTCATTTTTTCCTAATGAAGAAAAATCGCATTCCATAAATGTAAAATTAGCTTTTTAGGGACAGAGGGTTTCGCAGTACAAGTCGTTGGTGGTGTTTAAAGTTGCCAATTTAGCATTGTTTCACTACAACTTTAGTCAGTGAATAGGTCTGGAAAGCTCTTTGAAAATTTCATGATTTTTATTGTGGTTTTTATGATAGTGTGTTACAGTACGTGACCCAATCAATTTTGGCATGACTTCTCCTCTGACTTGAGGCCTCTCCTGGTATTACAACACTGACCAAGATCTGTTGTAGGTACCAATCCGCACATCCAGGCCTCAGATTGCCTGATCGAGCTATCCCCACGCCACAGCGTCCGCTGAGAAGTCATCACTACCCCCAGGAGCCAGCCCTCTCAGCTGTAGCCATTTTGGAGCTTGACTGGCCCTGCCTCCCATGATACACGGGTCTTTGGTAGGACTAGGCTCATTAAGTCCCTCGCAGCCCACGGGAAGCTGGAGGAGCATGCCTAGCAAGTCTGAGCTTGGCAGCCCCACCATGACTAGCAGGTACTGATAGGACTTGGGCCAGCAGCTCCCCACTCCTGGCCTTCAGGGACAAGCTTGTTGCTCCTCCAGCATGTGGGGTGCTGGTAGTACTCTTTTCACAGTGATGGCAGCTGAAGTGGAGAGATCCCTGCTACTACAAGGAGCAACTCCACTAAGCAGTAGCACGAATGGCCGTGGAGCTGGCATCAGCAAGAGGGGGCACCTGATACTCCCAAAACGACAGTGCTTGGCAACATCCACAATTCAGGAATGAGCGACAGTCCCAGAAGATGACTCTGCAGCCTCCCCTCCCTGCTCTCTTGGGAGGACACCATGGGTATTGGTCCCCCAGCTCCATTACAAGAGGTACTGTAAGTAGAATATTATGTTTTTCTTTTAGACAGGATATTTGTAAATTGTTTAATTTAATTTGAAGTAATTTGTTTAATTTACTGTTTTGGGAATTTAATCATTTAAATTATTGTATTTCAATATGGACTGTACAGGTATGATGTTTTAACTTTTTCTGCTAAGTAAGGCACTTCAGAACCTCGCTGCACTTTTAACAGAATCAATGCTTCTGAAATCATGATATTCAGGAACGAAACCCAACTTTAAGTAAGGACACTGCAGTTTTATTGAGAATGCCATTTTATCCCCAATTGCAGCATAGTAATGAGGCAAAGCTTGATCAGAGCTTTCTAAAATGCTATTACAACATAAAAGGAGCAACCCTTAAAAGGAGAAACTCTTATTCGTTCAGTGATTATTAGACAATCACTGTGAAGCTTCTAAAGCATATCACAGCACGTTACTGCAGCAACATTTGGATTTCTGGATTTCACTGTGCCATTGCGGATGCCAGAAGTTGCTATCGATTTCGCAGAATTATGACAGTGAATGCTGATAGCTTCACCGTTAACTTAATGACCAAAACTGGGCAGAGGATCCACTAGCACTTGAGTTGGAAACAATGCCAAAATTCCATACTGTATTGGATAGACAGACGATGAGAACATGATCTGGGAAGAGGTTAGGTAAATGTGATTTATTATGGTTTGCTTGTCTGAGGAGTAAACACGAACACAGGTTGTGTCAAATAGCCTACTTCCTGTTGTGACTGCTGGGTATGTATTTCTGTCAGTTTACTGAGTTACTTCGTAGTCAGAGTTATACAACATGGAAACAGATCCTTCAGTCCAAATTGTCCATGCCAATCAGGTATCCTGAACTGATCTGCTCCCATTTATCAGTATTTGGTCGATATCCTTCGAAACCATTCTTATTCATGTGCCCATCCAGATGCCTTTTAAATGTTGTAATTGTATCTGCCTCCATCACTTCTGCCGGCATCTTGTTCCATACACTCATAACCTTCTGTGTGAAAAAGTTGCCTCTCAGGTCCCTTTAAATCTTTCCCCTCTCACCTTAAACCTATGCCCTTTAGCTTTGGACTCCCCTAGCCTGGGACAAATACTTTAGCTTTTGTCCTCTTCACTCCTTTTCACTCTTCACTCTTCAGATCCTCCACTTCAGATTTATTGGTTTTTAGCCAAGTGCATCAAACTGTTGAATTTTTAACTGCTTAGGTCTGGCAATGAATCCTGAGTCTATGTTGGACCCATAAATATTTATTTGTGGATTCTAAGAACTTGTCTGAAAAATCTTCTTAGTATCTGAAATTGAGCTGAGCTGCACCAGATGGTGGTGAAGTCTGAATCATAAAATACTTTATTTTATGTATTGGAAAATGACTTTCTATCTACTAAATTTTATTGCTTTATTTAAAATATGTGGTATTTTTAAACAGACATGGTTAAATGCTGTCTCGGAATTGTTCTTATACATAGATGCTATGTTACAAGTAGGAAGCTAGTAAGCTATGCTATCTGCAGAATTGTTATCTGATAAACTATCAAGCTATTTGACCCTAATGCATTGTAAATAATCATTTTCAGACTCAAACAGGGAAAAATGGTGACCATTGAATTCCTTTCCAACCCTGGAAGCTCCTATATTCATCATTAAATACACCTTGTTGAATTTTCCCTGGAATTCCTTGTCTTCTTTCTTCCTTACTTAAAAAGAACTTCCCAACTCCTTCTCTTCAATGTTGGTTTCACCCCTTTCCTTCAACCTTAACCTTTTAGTTTTTGCCATGCTTTTATGATACTTCAAAATGTTTGGGCGACCTGTTGCTAGTTTTTACGGATGTTTGAAAATGACTTTTAAAAATTTGTATCTCTTTAAAAGGATCAATTGTAATTTTGGCTAATAATAAATACGCAACCAAAACTGTCCTCAGATCACAGATCCTTTTAATCCAAGAATCACAGAGTGACAAGTCAGTCTTGAAAATAACAGGAAGAAGTATAATCCTCCAGCAAGAAGAACTGATCTCCATCTGCAAGCTTTGTTTCTGCAGACACTAAACGACAGAAACTTTTGAACTTAATTCGTTTTCAGGAAACTGAGAGAAGGAACTCTTCAGGCTAGAATTCCTATTTTTTTTAATGTGATTTGATTCCTAATAATCTATTAATACCTTAATGATTTTCTTTGTCTCAAGAATCTATTTTTTCTTGTACGTGTGTATGTGTTCATGAGGAAGTGTGTGTGTTCCTTGGTATACATTTGGAGGTGTCATGTGAATATACATTGCCCTTTCTTTTGACTCAGACTTCCCTGAACGCCTGCCTCTTGTTTATTAGTGAATCATAACAATTAACAGTTTCAAAACACTTCTTCTAAGCGCATCTTGTTACAGATAAGCGAGACCAATGCACGAAGGAGACAAGTTATCCAACCGCCTCTCTATTCTAAACACTCGCTACCCTTGACCTGGAGTTACTGCCAATAGAAAGTAATCTAAATACAGAGACAGTGCAATAGATAAATGGCAAAGTAAAAAGCCAGAAAGTGGAGACCGTCAGAACGGAGAGTCGGTGAGCTGGACTCGAGTTGCAAGGAAGTGTATAGGATTTCAGCTATAATTTCTTTCCTCAAGTTATTGAATGCTCAGATTGTTAACATCGTGCAAGGGTTAAAGTGGTTCCAGTGGATTTGTACAGTCAGGGCAGTTAAGATTTTTTCCAAAAGAAGTGTACAAATTTCTACAGAAGCTGCTGTTGCAGAGGATTGGCCGTCCCTTGAAGCAAAGGGTCTGGGATTAGAATCATAGATCGTAGAATCCCTACAGTGTGGAAACAGGCCATTTGACCCAACAAGTCCATACTGACCCTTGGAACATCTCACCCAGAACCATCCCCCTATACCCCACTGAAGCTACGTATCCCTGCACACTACGGGCAATTTAGCATGGGCAATCCACCTAGCCTGGAAATTTTTGGGCTGTGGGAGGAAACCGGAGCACCCGGAGGAAACCCACGCAGACGTGGGAAGTATGTGCAAACTCCACACATACAGTCGCCTGAGGGTGGAATTGAACCCTGGTGCTGTGGGCAGCAGCGCTAATCACTGAGCCACCGTGCTGCCCAAGGAGTTGCCAGTTATTTTCTGTTGAATTTATGTTGTTTCTGAATTGTGTTAAAGTTACAAAAGGCAAAATCTTGTCTGTTAATTGTTTTATTTAGGAGCTGTTCAGTAAACGTAAGTCTTTTACTTTACAGGAATTGCAACAATTGACATTAAACGATAAATATCAATGCAAAAGCTGCTTTTTAAGATGTCTTCTTGCAAATATGAACTAGTATAAAATAATTTTTACAGAAATTAAGATTTATGTTCACTGCACAATATCATGGCATATCAGTTAGAAGGACTGTTGTTCAACAGCTAGGTCTTATATGAACAAAATGTTTTCGATCTTTTACTACTTTTCAAGTGTCGAGTTGTTATGTGTTGAAAAGGTGGCTGTAGAAAGAAACTGAAGGTCTTGTGATGATGTAACTGATGCATATACAAGTTTGGAAGACCGATGAACTATATCAAACTCGATGCATCATTGGGCCGGATTGCCCAGTTTTGCAATGGGGCAGAAAGAACAACAGCAGCCTGTACTTGTGAAGAATAATTGTGGCAGTAGCTAGGGAATTCAGGAATTATCTTTTGGAAAATACTTCAATTTGCAACTTGAAGCCCAAACTTTTGCTGAATGAGCAAGGCTTCCATACTGAATACCACCCAAAGGAATAAACTGTTAAGAATAACTAAAGGCTGAAAATCCACACAGTTGTCATGCCAGCAGTTATCGTATTCAATAGCAACCATTCCCAGACTGAAGGCTGCTCTGAATGTACATTGAAAACAATACGCACAGGCTACAGCAAAGGTAAACCATAACTACTGTGGAAAAAATGCCCTAATGCATTTCAATTACTTTTCCACATCCCCAGATTTTTCCACTTCCCTCCCATCCTGAAGATGCTAATTTACTGTGGTATGTAATTAAAGCTTTAACAGCCTTCTGGCTCCATAATTAAATGGATTTTATATTTATAGACTGAGCCTGATTTACAATTTATTTTATTTAGTGTGTTCAGCATAAATATGTCCAAAGAGTCAAATTGCATAATGTACTATATTTAGTGACCGAAGGTTTTGTGCAATGGATCCTGTTTTTGGTAGACTCTGAGAATATTTTTGTGTACAGTTTTTTTGTGAAGAGGAGGTCGTGTCTCATTAACCTGGTTGAATTTTTTCAGGAAGTGACGAAGATGATTGATGAGGGTAGGGCAGTGGATGTTGTCTACATAGATTTCAGTAAGGCCTTTTACAAGGTCCCTCATGGCAGGCTGATACAGAAGGTAAAGTCGCACAGGCTCAGAAGTGAGCTTGCAAGATGGATAAAAAACTGGCTCGGTCATAGAAGACAGAGGGTAGCAGTGGAAGGGTGCGTTTCTGAATGGAGGGCTGTGACTAGTAGCGTTCCTCAGGGATCACTATTGGGACCTTTGCTGTTTGTAATATATATAAATGATTTGAAGGAAGGTGTAACTAGCCTGATTCATAAGTTTGTGATGACACAAGGGTTGGTGGAATTGCGGATACGAAGAGGACCGTCAAAGGATACAGCTGGATTTGGATCTGTTGGTGATTTGGGCAGAAAGATGGCAGATGGAGATTAATCGAGAAAAATGTGAGGTAATGCGTTTTGGAAGGCCTAATCCAGATGGAAAATATACAGTAAATGGCAGAACCCTTAAGAGTACTGATAGGCAGAGGGATTTGGGTGTACAGGTACACAGGTCACTGCAAGTGGCAACACAGGTGGAAAAGGTAGTCAACAAGGCATACGGCATGCTTGTCTTCATCAGCCAGGGCATTGAGTTTAAAAATTGGCAGGTAATGTTGCAGCTTTATAGAAACTTAGTTAAGCTGCATTTGGAATATTGTGTTCAGTTCTGGTCACCACACTACCAGAAGGATGTGGTGGCTTTGGAGAGGGTACAGAAAAGATTTACCAAGGTGTTGCCTGGTATGGAGGGCATTAGCTATGATGAGAGGGTGGAGAAACTTGGGTTGTGCTCAATAGAACGACGGAGGTTGAGGGGCGACCTGATAGAGGTTTGCAAAATTATGAAGGGCCTGGACAGACTGGACAGTCAGAAGCTTTTTCCCAGGGTGGAAGAGTCAGTTACCAGGGGCCATGGGTTTAAGGTGCGAGGGGCAAGGTTTAAAGGTGATGTACGAGGCAAGTTTTTTTTACACAGAGTGTGGTGGGTGCCTGGAACTCGCTGTCGAGGGAAGTAGTGGAAGCAGATACGATAATGACTTTTAAAGGGCGTCTTGACAAATACGTGAATAGGATGGGAATAGAGGGATATGGTCCCTGGAAGGGTAGGGGTTTTTAGTTGTGATGGGCAGCATGTCGGTGCAGGTTGGAGGGCTGAAGGGCCTGTTCCTGTTCTGTAATTTTCTTTGTTCTTTGCTCATTGTTCTATATGTCAATGTTTGTGACCTTACTCTGTTATTGGCAGCACCGGGATTAAGAGAGAAAGCAGATACATTTGGTTAACTGAGGTAAATGTCCAAAAATGACAGCGGGGAAAGGCAAACTGGCCTGTTGAGCCTGTTCTGATGCAATTGAGCATCATACTCTTATTGCACCTCACTCATCAGCAGCCACAGCATTTAAGGAAGTCATTGAAAAAAAGAAGAAACCATTGATGGCTAATTCAGGGGACTGAAATATTGGAAACTTCTCCATGATCCCTGATGGTGATCAAAACAACTTCCATGAAATGAGTAACTATTCAACACATAGGCATGACGTTGAACATTCTTTTTCAAGCACCAATAACGGTAAACTTTGGTAACACACAAAACCACAATTTGAGCACTGTGATCTGTTGTACTCACTGCACTAACAATTACACAGATGAACCGCTGTGAAAATAAAACATTTGAGATATCAAACCTACTTCTATGCTTGTGTGCAAGTTTCCTAATACTCCCTACTTTTTTTATTCAATTAGTCCCCCCACACAAATTGAATCTAATGCTGTAATGTTAAAGGCTGCAATAAAGTTGTGGTTTTTGCTTTTCTAATGTAGAAAGACCCAACTTGTAAGAATCTATTATGGCTTTGAACTCCATGTAATATACAATACGAATGCCTTGGGATTAGAAAATATTCCAATTAGATCACAGACTAGGCAGCATCTCTGATAAGAACAGGCAAGCTCCTATTCTGGGTGAAAGCTGTGAGTGGGGCCCTATGCCTGAAATATCATCCCCTTTTCCTTTTCAGATAGCAGTTGAGCTACTGTGTGGTTTATCTCAGATTTTCAGTATCTGCAGCTTCATTTTCTTGTACCTCTTGCAGTTGATTGAAAGCACTTATTGCGATGTTACCAAAAGATGGGTAAAGTTGCTCCTTTGATAATTGAATATCAGTGATGTTTGTTAAATGCCAGTTGCATGTCAGTGATGTTTGTTATGCACCAGTCAGTGAAGGATGAAGTTGGAGCTAATCTTTATCTAGTTTAGAACAATTCACAGAGTGAAACATTACAAAAATATAAAGTCGCCATAGTCTTATCAAACCATAGGGCTGCTGTCTGATTAGAGAGAGATGACTGGTGGTTTAGCTTAAGATCACCATACCTCAGGTGAGGGGAAAGATTGAGAAGGAAAGTTCTTCATGGTAACATCAGTCATTGTGGGAATTGAACCCACACTGTTGGCTTCATTCTATATCACAAACTGACTGTACAGCCGTCTGAGCTAACCAGTGTAATTGACCACAGAATGTACTATCTAACTGAATCACACCACAATTTCAGTAATAGTGTCTCTTTACATGTGCTAAAGTTTAAATTTAATCAGTATCCTCCAGATGCATTTAGTTAAGCATAATTGATATATCTGTTCCTGATGTTATCAATTAATTGTATCTGCATTGTGACCAATAATCTCATCTCTCACGTGGGTAATTGAGTCTTTAAATTTATGATTGATATTCTGATATCATGGGTCTTGATGTCAAGAATAAATGTCTGATTTGTGACCAGGATTTTCCCAAAGTAGATAGTCTTTACTTTAGTTGGTCCTCTGTGTGAAAAAGTTGTCCCTTGGGTCTGATAAAATCATTCCCTTCTCACCTTAAACCTATGCCATCTCATTTTGGACTTCCCCACCCCGGGGAAAAGACCTTGATTATAAAAGACCTATTTATGCTATTTTATACACCTCTATAAGGTCATCCCGCAGCATCCGACGCTCCAGGGAAAATAGCCCCAGCCTTTTCAGCCTCTCCCTATAGCTCAAACCGTCCCAACCCTGGCAACACTCTTGTAAGTCTTTTCTGAACCCTTTCAAGTCTCACAACATCCTTCCCATAACAGGGAGACCAGAATTGCATGCAATATTTCAAAAGTGGCCCAGCCAATGTCCTACACACCCGCAACATGACCTCCCAATTCCTCTACTCAATACACTGACCAATGAAGGCAAGCACGCTAAACCCCCCTTCACAATCCTGTCTACCTGGGACTCCAATTTCTAGGAACTATGAGCCTCACTCCCAGGTCTCTTTGTTCAGCAACACTCCCCAGGACCTCACTATTAACTGTATTAGTCAGCCCAGATTTGCCTTTCCAAAATGCAGCACCTCACATTTATTTCAATTAAACTCTAACTGCCACTCCTCAGCCCATTGACCTATCTGATCAAGGTCCTGTTGTACTCTGAGGTAACCTTCTTTGCTGTTTATGACATTTCCAATTTTGGTGTCATCTGCTAACTTACTAACCACACCCCATGTGTTCACATCTAAATCATTTATATAAATCATTTATTTATATGAAAAGCAGTGGACCAGCACTGATCCCTGTGGCTCATGGCTGGTCACAAGCCTCCAGCCTGAAAAGCAACCCTCCACCATAGGATTCTATGGAAAAAAAAAAGCGAAAGTGGGTATGCTAGGGTTAGGATTTTTATGTTTCAAATTTTAGCCCTAATTTCCCCTCTTTGCCACCCTCTAAACCAACAGAAAAGCAAACCTTCCATATTTAATCATTACAAACATCAAAACTTCTGCCATAACAAAGTGTAGAGCTGGATGAACACAGCAGGCCAAGCAGCATCAGTGGAGCAGGAAAGCTGACGTTTCAGGTCTGGATCCTTCTTCAGAAATGGGGGAGGGGAAGGGGATTCTAAAATAAATAGAGAGAGAGAGGGGGAGGCGGATGGAAGATGGATAAAGGAGCAGATAGGTGGAGATGAGATGGACAGGCCAAAGAGGCAGGGATGGAGCCCATAAAGGTGAGTGTAGGTGGGGAGTTAGGGTGGGAGTTTGTCAGTCAAGGGATGATGGACAGGTCAAGTAGGCGGGGATGAGGCTGGTAGGTGGGGGTGGGGCTTGAGGTAGGAGGAGTGGATAGGTGGGAGAAAGGACGGACACTTTAGGGAGGCGGGGATGAGCTAGGCTGGTTTTGGGATGAGGTCGGGGGGGATTTTGAAGCTTATGAAGTCCATATTGATACCATTGAGCTGCAGGGTTCGTAAGTGAAATATGAGGTGCTGTTCCTGCAACCTTCGGGTGGCATTGTTGTGGTACTGGAGGAGGCCCAGGATGGACATGTTGTCCAAGGAGTGGGAGGGGGAGTTGAAGTGGTTCGCGACTGGGAGGTGCGGTCGTTTGTCGTGAACCGAGCGTAGGTGTTCCACAAAGCGGCCTCTAAGCCTTCTGCCAAAACTTCTGCCATCATCTTTTCTGCTTATATTGAAGAGGTTGGAAATGAAGGAGCTGCAAATGACTCATTACAAAGTGTGAGTGAGAAAGAAACTTTTTCAGTAGAATGTTTGTCATATATTGTTTACTTCACAAGAATTTCTTGATGTATTCCCAGATGGTCAGTGGCTGGTTTATCTTAATTTCCCATATGTACATAATTATCATGTTTGTCATATTTGCAGTTTGCAGTCAACACCAACCTCTCTCTTGCGCTACCGTCCCGGCACTGTAAACTTAATCTCTTGTGATGCTATCAGCAGTTTTCAGTGCATAAAATTTAGGAAAGCTACCACGAGTGTTTTTTTAGATTACAACAGATACGTAAATCTGTTTAATCCCAGAAACCTGTCTCATGTTTGTGGATGAAATCTTGAGTGTAGATTCTGTTATGGAACTTGGTCCTTGTTTAATACTACTAATAATGTTCACTGAGTACTCCAGTCAAAAGTTAATAATCAGGTGATCCCACAATCTTATTGTTGCTGCCATCTACTTTTTCCCTTTAAAAAATCCCAAAAAATAGTTGATTCTTGATTTTAAAGTTCTCACCCTTGTTTTAAAGTCCCTCTTTAAAGTTCCTTAAAGTCTTACCTTCCCTGTCTTCTAATTTCCTTCCACTCCATATTCCCTGAGATACCTGTGCTCATCTAATTCTAGTTTTTGGGTATCCTTAATTTTAATAGCTCTACCACTGATGGCTATGCCTTCAGTTGCCAATGGACTAAGCTCCTAGCCTGCCTGTCTCTCCTTCCTCCTTAAGGTGCTCCCTTACCAGTTTTTTCCCCCTCTGTGCTAGTAGCGTGTTGTGTGGCTTTGCATCAAACTTTGCTTTAAATCACTCCTATGAAGTACTGTGGGATGCTTTGTTATGTTGAAAGTGTGATATAAATAAAGTTTTTGTATTCAAGTTGTTTTATTCAACTTGTTTGGGCATGTTATGACACATGTCTGGAGTAGGTAGTGTGATGAAGCTGTCACTTTAAAAAGGCTATTTTGTTCTGGGTTTTTTTTAACTTCTCTTTCCCCATCATCGGTTTCCTTGTTACTCTGTGGTAAACTATCTTTATTATCTGCAATGAAATCTGCTTTTCCCTTACCACCCAAGGATTTCTCTTTTCCCCAATTTCGATCCCTTAATTGATGTCAGAAGCCAAACTTTAATTTATGAACAAACTAATAATCATCAGCCATTTTAGTTCATAATCTTGCAGTTTTAAGCTCTCTGGTCTTCCGCGTGAGTTCTCACTGCTTCAAAAAGTGAATTTTGAACTCCACCAAAAGAATTGTCTCTCTAAGACCGTCATATGTTTGATGTATTTTCATTGCCTTTATCCACCTATCAAAGTTATTTCATTTGAACCTTTCAAACTTAATGTACGTATGACAGGGACCCTCCTTAGATTCCTGAAACGTCGTCTGTGGGTTTCTGGCACTAGCTCATACACACTTAAGATAGCTTTCTTCACCTCCTCATACTCCCCAGATACCTCCTCTGATAGTGATGTAAATACGTCATAAGCTGTACTTACCAACTCTGTTTAGATCAACAGAACCCACGTGGTTAACAGCCACTTCATTCAATTAGCCACTTAAAAAAAGCACTAGAAAGCCTGGCCTGTGAGAGTGGCCACTACCCTTCCATTGTTACAACTGATTTAAAATAAAACCTAAAGACATCCAAAGTTATTTACTTAAGCCATTTTCAGCAGCCAGTCTTTCACCTCTACCGTTGCAACCTCTCTTAAAAAAAATTTCAGGACAAAATAACCTTTTTAAAGTGACAGCATCGTCACAGTAGGACTTGAACCCAGACTATCTGGCAGAGTTATTGGCACTACCACTGTATCACAAGTGCCCTCCGACTTTGCATCATGACCTTGTCAGCATAGTAGGCATTAAGCTGATAATGGGGTTTAAATGATAATTAAGTGACTGAGTAAATATAAAGGAGATCAGGTGGCACCTGGGAGTGAATTGAGGTTGTGACTAAGTAGTCAATAAACTCAGTTCACAAGTAAAAGGTGTCTGAAGTTCTATTGCGCCAACAGGTTTACATCCAAATTAACATTGGTAGCAAAGAATTATGGCTTAAAGATGAAGATTGAAAATTAGTTATTTTTAGAAAATAGGTTGTAAATTTGAATTACTTTTGAGAGTATTGGTTGAAATCAATTGTGAATTGTCAAGATACAGCATCCTCCTTTGATGAGGCTGAACCTTATGATCAGTGGAAAAATGAAGTGGTAAAATAGACATGGGGTATGTGGTTACCAAAGAAGAAACAAGGTACAGCTTTGGCACTTTAGAAGCATGATCAAGTGTGAAGTACTTTTGGAGCTGGAGCCTTAAGTTTGGACACTGAGGAAAAATGAATGCCCTGTTGAATGCATGATGAGGCATAGTCAGACTGACAAATTTAGAAAGCCCATTGGTTATTCTGTAGAAGAACATGTAATTGATTTTAACGCCTTTATTCAAATTTAAAAAATTCTATTTGGTGATCTCAAATTCAATGCTTGTTGTTAAATTAATGGACTGTGTGCTAAAGATTTGAACATGGCCAGACTCATAGTTTTAACAGGCGTTAGATTTTCAGAAAGTAGCTGACTTTTGGAATCTTAAAAAAAAATCTGTGGGAACAGATATTCCCTTTAGCAATTGTGATTCAATTGGGACGTTCAACAGCAACATAAAAAGTGGAGGATTCAGTGGTCCCAGCAAAGTGAGACTGTTCAGATGTAGTCCACAAGCATCTGTACAATAGAACACTCATAACTAGAAAGAGTTAGGATAGAGATAAATCTGGCAATTGGAGCAGATGACAGGAACTGAGAAGTATAACAGAAGAGTGAATCCCACAAATGCCCAGGGAATGGTCAACAGGTGCTTTATATTTTGCTCTAAATTGCATTATGTATTAAATTGTCCAAAGAGAATAGTAAAGTTTTGAAATTGCATGTGACATGGAGGATGACGCAGAGGGAATTGTAACAAGGCACTTCAATGCAGTAAAGAATGTTCTAACGTAAAGATTCAATTGCATGCTTTTGGACTATGGAAGAACATCCACAGTGTGTGGAGGTGATTGGTTACATTGTTAATTATATTCTGGCAGATGAGAGGCAATCTGAAGATGGACAAAGAAATACAGGAGTGTGGGACAAGGCTCTTTTTTCCAGAGGACAACAACTAAAATTAGACACTAAGAATCATGTATGCCAGAAAGGATCAATGGATGATGGAATATACCTGTTAGAGGAAGAACAGAGGAAGTCATTGGCTAAACATGAAAAAATTAGAAGGAGAAGTAAGATCAGAATAGGATATGAAGGGTGCTCTGAGGGTCTGTGCATGTGGGTTGCTGGTGTGTTGATTTTCAGTTTTGGAATGTTCTGTCACATGGACCATAGAGATCTGTGCAGAAGACATAAATTTAGAGGGCATTAAGGTGGAAAGATAGAAATAAATCTGGAAGTGAACATGGCACTAGAAAAAATCAAAAAATTGCAAAAGGAATTTTGATCATAGAAGGGGGGAGATTTTTTTTTCTCTTTATTCATTCACAGGATGAGGGTGTCGCTGCTTGGCAGTATTTATTGCCCATCCTGTAGGCCAGTTTCCTCCCTAAAGGACCTTAATGAACCAGATGAATTTTCCAACAATCAACAATGGATTCACAGTCATTGTTAGATTCTTAATTCCAGATATTTATTGAATTCAAATTCCACCATCTGCAGGATTCAAACCCCCATCCCCAGAACGCTATGTGGCTCTCTGGATTAACAATCCAGTGATAATGCCACTAGGCCATTGCCTCCCCTCTTGTAGTTGTGCATGATGAGATAGGAGGGTGAGTACAAGCCATAGTTTAACAAGAACAAGGACTACAAAATAGACTGGAAATATTACTAGAACTGAAAGCCATTACGGTTAAGAGGTTTTACTGGCTATAAACAAATTAGAAGCTAAATTGTTAAAAGTTGCCAAAAAAAAACTTGGATGACTTGGGGATGCATACAGTGAAGTACCACACTGGGGACAGCCAGCCTTACAATACAGATGGATGTGTACAGAAAGGGTGCTCCCTGATGACAAGTACAAAGTGAAATCCAGACTAGTGTCTCGTCACTTCAAAGAGAAACTTGATTATCAAGATATTAGCATAGATTCTTCTACTACAAGAAAAGTGACCTTCAAGATCCTCTCCGCTCTTTTAGCAGCAGACTCCTGGAGATGTAAGTCAATCATTGAAAAAGCTGCATTTTTGGAGGGTGAAAAATTTCAAAGCGAAGCATGCACAAAGCCCAAAGGAGCTGGTGATGGAGAGGGAAGCTTTGATTGTTAAGAAGCAACGGTTTCATAGTCCTTAACCTGACGGCCCATTGCATTCAGCTCAAAGTAGATCTGGCAAAATTCTACTGCTTTTGCAAAGTTATGAGGAATTTTTATGATGCGCAACAGTGATTTTTTGTGTATAGGCTACTTGGAATTTAAATGTGATAGATAAAACAAAAAGGGAATTTAAAGCTGGAGGTCAGGTTTTGGAGATCATTATAAGCGTAGATATTAAGCAGAGTAGATAAGGAGTGACTTTGGATAAACAGTCTTATTTGGAAATTGTTAATTGTTAATCACATCCTCATAAATTGGACCAAGTCCTCTCTGTTGCAGACAAAAAAGGTTTATAGTTTAGGGGGTATCAATGGTTATGGTTAACAGATCAAAATGTTAGCAAACTCCACGCCTATATCAAAGAGAGAGTTTTGTCAAACAAATATCAAGATAACAATTCTATGTTGAATCCAAAATGTTGACCAAGTCTGCTTTTCTCTTAGATATTTGGTGGCTTTAACGTCATTGGCTTATCAAAAAGAACAATAATTATCACAGATGATACTGCTTTCTTTTTCATTGCCTAGTTTTAACTATTTAATAGCATCATTCAACAAACATGAATTTAAATGGATTCTTGAAACAGGTGGCTAGGGAAAGTCTGAAAATGTTACTTCAGACTATCATAGAGCCCTCAAATATAGCAATATTATCAAAATCTTACAACTCATGAAAGAGACCAAAACTTGTTGCTGTAGTTACAATTTGGCCTGTAATAAATACAATAAATGCAAGAATGAATGTTGTTCTTCATATTCTGCTTGCCACCGTGTTTGTCCAGAGAGTAGCTGAGAGCAGTTCACAAATAATTCATTGATTATGTGCTTTGGAATCTGAAATGGATGTGAAAGGCTTAAATTTAGGTTTTGCCTTTGACCATAGGAGAAATTTTTTTATTTATTCATGGGACATGGGCATTGCTTGGCCGTGCCAGCATTTATTGCCCGTTCCTAGCTGCTCTTGAGAAAGTGGTGCTGAGCTGTTTCTTGACCTGCTGCAGTCCATGTGCTGTAGGTAGACTCACAATGCCAATAAAAAAGAAATTCCAAGATTTTGACCCAGCAACACTGAAGGATCAGCAATATGTTTCCAAGTCAGAATGGTGAGTGGCTTGGAGGGGAAATTGCAGGTGGTCGTGTTCTCATATTTCTGCTGCCCTTGCCTTTCTAGATTATAGCAGTTGTGGGATTTGTTGGCCAAGGTTACCTGGTGAAGTACTAAAACTGTAACATTAATCATAATTTTAAAAAAAGCAGACCAAAAAATGCTGGAAATATCCATCCAGTTGCTCTGGATCTGTAAACATGAAATATGTTTATATTTTTGTAGTAAGATTTGTTCTACATCCTTTTAAGTGAACTTTAACATGCTTTATTCATTATAAACAAGGCATGGTAAGAGAGAACATCTTCTGGAACCCTATGTACTGAGGCTGCAGTTCCATATGTTTTGAAGTCTCCACAGATATTGCCAGACCTGCTGAAATTTTCGAGCAACTTTTGTTTTTGTTTCTCATTCCAGCATCCACAGTTCTTTCTGCCGAACTTAGGTAGCTGCAGCTCTTTTGTATTTTTTTTTAATCTCTGTAAACTGTTTGTATCCCTATTGCAACCTGCATTTTCACCTAATTTTGTGTTGTCTGAAAATTTGGCTACATTTGCTTCCATCCTCCAAGTCATTAATATATATTGTAAATAGTTGCAGTCCCAGCACTAATTCCTGTGGAAGCCCACTGATTACAGGTTACTAACCTGAAAAAGATACCCTTATCCCCACTTGCTGTTTATAACCATGAGCCATTTCTCTATTCATGCTGTTATACTCTTTCCAACACCACGGGTTCTTATCTTATGACTTAGTTTTTTGTGAGGTACTTTGTCAAGTGCCCTCTGGAAGTCCAAATACAACACATCTACTGGTTTTCCTCTCTATTGTTGTTTCAGTTGAAGATTGCAGGGGTGGAGGAATATAGCATCCTCTCTGGACAGGAGTTTTGAAAAATTTCTGTAATCTGTTCTTTGTCTCCAAGGCTTGATAGCATTTTGTGATTGCTGACAGTTGACCTAAAACCCAGATATTTCATTGAGGTACTTAGGTTGCTCCCATTCTTATTGTACATTGATATGTTCAAGCTACTTTTTGATTGTGCCATTTAACTCTGGAAAGGCATGCAAGATCTCTAGAAGCTCTACAGTTTGGTACTTGGTTTGTTGACTGAAATAACCCTTGAGTGTATCACCGGCTTGATGAAGAGATCCTGTTGCACTATCCAGCTAAAAGAATTGAAATAGATACATCTGCTCCTGTATACTACTTAAAATTGGTTTTCATGCCCATAACCGTGATATTTTATCCTTGAAATTCTCTTGTCGGTCTGCAAAATCAGGCCAGTCAAGCATTTCCTGCGGCCTGCATTATCTCTGTAGAAGGATTTAGAAACACAAACTAGGAGCAGGCATAGGCTATTTGGCCCTTCAAGCCTGGTCCTAAATGAGTATGATCGTGGCTGATGATCCAGCTCAGTATTTTGTTCCTGTTTTCTCCCCATACCCTTCCAGAAGGCACTTGACAAAGTACCTCATGAAAGACTAAGTCAAAAGATAAGAACCCATGGTGTTGGAAGGAGTATAACAGCATGGATAGGGAAATGGCTTTGATAATTTTAGCCCTAAGAACAATGTCTAATACCTTCTTGAAGACACCACTTTCTGAGGCAGAGAATTCCTCAGATTCCCCATTCTCTGGTGGAAGAAATTTCTCCTCAATCCTAAACGTCCTACTTGGTGTCCTTACACAGTGACCCCTGGTTCTGGCCTCCCAGGTCATCGTGAACATTTTTCCTTCATTTACCCTGTCTAGTACTGTTATAATTTTATGCGTTTCTAAGAGATTTTCCCCTTATTCTTCTAAACTCTGATGAATTTAAAATCATAGAATCACAGAATCCCTACAGTATGGAAACAAGCCCAACAGGTCCACATTGACCCTCAGAGCATCCCACCCACCTAACCTACACATCCCTGAACACTACAGGCAATTTAGCATGGCCAATCCACCTAGCCTGCACATCTTTGGATTGTGGGAAGGAACCGGAACACCCAGAGCAAACCCATGCAGATACGGGAAATGTGCAAACTCCACATAGACTGTCGACTGAGGGTGGAATCAAACCCGGGTCCCTGGCACTGTGAGGCAGCATTGCTAACCACTGAGCCACCGCGCTGCCCCATTTAGTCCTAACTGATCCAATCTCTCTTTAGACATCAGCTTTGCCACCCCAGGAATTAATCTGGTGCTTTGTCTTACTCCTCCGTGTTCTTTAATGCCTGGAGATTTGAGGACTGCTTGATCTGTTTTCCTTTTTCTGGCTGCTATAATGACACAGAGATACAGCCAAAATAAATCAGCCTGCCTACCTCTGTGTTAGCAATACACTAAAATTAAAAGCTTCAAAGACCCAAAAAATTGACCCAGTGGTTCCTGAGTAGACTTCTTGAAAAACCTGTGGAAGACTTTGTGACTAATCGATTCTAGACACCAGGTTTAAAGCTTAAACAAAAGACTTGATTATCAATACAGTAACTTTAGCAAGCAAAGTTAAACAGAAAGCAATCATTAATATCTATAATTTAAACCCAATAACCTTTGCTTTCAATCCTCACTGTCTTATTACAGATAGCAAGCAAACACTGTTAAGGGATACATTTTTTAAAAAAGGAGAACTAATGAAACTGGCCAGATTACTTAACCACTTTCCACAATGTGTTGCTTCTCAGATAAATGGGATTATCTCTTGATTGATAACTTCTGAAAATCAATCAAAATGACCTTTTCCAGTTCACTCCAATGAAGATTCAGTAATATTTATAACTTAGTTTCTGTTCTTTGAAGTTGCAATCTCCGACAGTGGAAAGTTAGGCAGGGAGCTTTCAAATCTTGAAAACAAAAAATGCTGTAGATCTCAGCAGGTCAGGCAGCAGAGAGAGAGCAAGGTAACGTTTCGAGTCTAGATGACTCTTCATCAGAGCTGGTGTGAAGTGAGGAGTGGTCACGTATTTACGCACTAGTGAGGTGTTGGAGTGCTGGTGGAGAAAGGATGCTGATAGTGGAGATTAAGTGATCAGAACATGGGAATGGCAGAACAATGGTGAAATTGGAAAGAACAGATGGTCCTACTGAAGTGGGGCAAAGGGAGAGTGGACATGGTGACAGAGAATGCAAAAAGTACCAAGTAATTTACTCCTAGCTTTCAAATCATAATGTTGTAGCATTAATAGGCAAAACCCCTTCTCTTAGAAACCCCCAGTTCAAAACAGTTCAAGAACTCTGTCCCCTCACTTTATTTGATCATCATCTCTGCCAGACTTGCTGGAAACAGGCCCCAGGTGTTGACCACATTAATAGTCAAACATCTGCTGTCTGGTTAAGGATACTGCTACACTGGAGTTGATCAAGAACCAACTTCTGGCCTGGCCTCAAAAACAAATAAATATTTGTTTTTTTTTAAACGCAAGCTGCTGCTCTCACAGTTCTAAGGCCATGTCTCAGCTTGCAGTTCGCAGCTTCGAAGCAAAAATTGATAAAATGAAATAAAATAAAAATAAAAAAAAATTGGAATGGGTTCTCACATTGCCAGAGTAGCTTAGTAGTGGTCTCTTATTTGGCATTTATGACCGTTTATAGATTTGGGTGAACCTAGCTTCTGCCAATGTGGTTCCTTCGTAGTGTTGGCTGGACCTTATTTTCTCACGGATTTTTTAAGGGTGGACTGTGAGATCCTTTTCCTTCTACGTCCCTGCAGTGCTTCGTTCTCCATGGCCAATTAATTTTCTTTTTACCTACTGCAAGCTGTGGGCTTTCTCATAGTGTACCAACTTAACTGTACTGATAATTGTGCCCCACTGTTCCACAAGCCTTTACAAAATGTTTAAATGTATGAAATTTCAGTTAGACCATCAAATTGCCTAACTTGTCTGATTCATGAACAGTAAAATTACTCTATTTATTGTAACACCCATAATTTTAACAAGAGGAGAGAAAGAAAAGCTTTCCAATCTGCTACGAGACAACTTAAACTGTAGCCCTTCAAGAACCTCAAGTACTCGCAGACACACACGTGATCACAATTAAGACATAAAAAAAGTCTGACTGTGTAACATGTACCCTGAGTGAAAATATAGACAGGATAATCAAAATTCAAAAGATCCAAGGTACAAGGTAGAAAGTGATTTTCTCACAGACCTTTTGATTTTAGCAATGATGACACACCAGTGCCTGCAGTGTTGTGTTTGTTCTTTGATTCAATAATTGTTTAAGTGGATCTAGGCAGTGTTGCCTCTTAAGTTTCTTTCTAGCTGCACTGGCCTTGGAGGTCTGTGGGCAACAGCGACTTCAGGAAAAGGAAGTCAGTGCCTCAGTCAGAATATTGACAGTGATTACTATCCATGGAACCTTAGAGGGAATGTTGAACTGAGGTCTTGTCTTATTGCAGAATTCTTTCTTTGAAGTTTTTTGCCTTTTTCCCCTATATATAAGAGAGAGAGAAAGAGATGTTTTCTGTATGCAGTTTTGGATGTCTCTCTTCCTCTGCTGCCCTGCCACTTGATGCTTTTTAGGATGATTCCAGGTGATCCAAGATGGAGGACGGGAAAAAGTTGTGACGATAAGAGCTGCTCCTTTTTTGACGTATTTTCAGTGCTGGAGTTGATTTCCTCGAATTCTAGGAGCAGTAATTACTGTTTTATAAGCTGTATATTGTTTTGAAACTTTTGGGCAACAAAAAATCAAAACAATGACACTTTAAAAAGGAGGAAGAGAGGCAAAGCAGTGACCATGTGGGAAGTGAAACAAATGGAGAAGTAAACATGACAACATTTAAAAGGCACCTGGATGGATATATGAATAGGAGGGGTTTAGAGGGATATAGGCCAATGCTGGCAAATGGGACTAGATTAATTTAAGATATCTGGTTGGCATGGACGAGTTGGACCGAAGGTCTGTTTCCATGCTGTGCAGTTTTATGACTCTCTAATATTCTGCAGCAAAACCAGTTAGGGTAGTATTTACTTGTCTTGAATGATTCTCGTTGTCACTTAGTCTTGAATTCTTTCTCCTGCTGCTTCAAAACAATAACATTGTGTTGCATAGCTGAACAGTATTCAGCACTTTGAATTAATTTGCAAAGCTCTCCTACTATTTTAGTTATGGCATTCAAACTTCCTTTTCAGTTTATAGTCCCAGAAGCGAACATCTGATAGTCTCTTGCATTTCTTCACCCTTAAAGAAAACAAAATACTTTTTCAATATATATCGTCAGATAAACAATGTGCATACAAAAAAGCATAAGAAAATTAAATGTCTTCAACCTCATTCCTTTTTGCCTTAAAACCTTCTTAATCAAGTTTAACAGATCTTTTATTTCATGATCACAGATTGTTTCGAATGGATAAAATGCGGTAGATTCATTTGGGGAGTCTGTGGTAGCAAATAATAAGAAATCTAATAATTTTTCTCAGAACTGTGGGTATTTATGATACTTTGTCTCAAACATTCTTTTGACAGTCTGTTTGTATCTCTCCAAAGCTCCCTACATTTTGTGGATGATAACAGTAGACTTCAACTGTTTATGCCAAATTACTTATTATGTCCTGAAAAGCTTTAGACATATTCTCTCTAAAATTAGCACCCTTGGTCCGATTGTATTTCAATTGGTAGTCCATAACCTGTAAACAGCTGAGTTAATTTTTCCACTACTACTTCGGCTGTAATTGTCCTTAAAGTAATAGCGTCCGGAAACTGGATTGTCATAACTGTCATGGCATACCATGTCCCATGTTTATTTTCAGTAATGGTCCTATGTAATACAGTAACTCTACAGTATGGAAACAGACCCTTTGGTCCAACTTGTCCATGTTAACCAAGTCTGCAAAACTAAAACTAATCTCACTTGCTTGCGTTTGGCCCATATCCCTGTAAACATTTCCTACTCAAGTACCTGTCTAAATGTCTTCTACATGTTGTAACTATACCTGCATCCACCACTTCGTCTGGCAGTTCATTCCACGTATGAACCACTCTCTGTGTAAAAACATTCTCCCTCAGATCCTTTTTAAAATTTTTCTCCTCTCACCTTAAAAATCTGCCCTCTAGTTTTGGGATAGTAGGAACTGCCGATGCTGGAGAATCTGAGATAACAAGGCGTAGAGCTGGATGAACACAGCAGGCCAAGCAGCATCAGAGGAGCAGGAAAGCTGCTTTCCTCTGATGCTGGTTGGCCTGCTGTGTTCATCCAGCTCTACACCTTGTTACCCCTAGTTTTGAACTCCCTCACCCTAGGGAAAAGACTTTTGCTATTTACCTTGTCCATGCCCCTTATGATTTTATAAACCTCTGTAAGGTCACCTCTTAACCTCCTACACTCCTGTGGAAAAAGTCCCAGTTTATCTTGCGTCTTTGATTACTCTAGGTCAAGTCAGCATAAGGAGGGAGGAAGTGATGGGTATCCTAAAAGGCATTAAGGTGAACAATTCCCCAGGTCCTGTTGGGATCTATCCTAGGTTATTGAGGGAAGCGAGAGAGGAAATAGCCGGGGCCTTAACAGATATCTTTGCAGCATCCTTAAACACGGGTGAGGTCCCGGAGGACTGGAGAATTGCTAATGTTGTCCCCTTACTTAAGAAGGGTAGCAGGGATAATCCAGGTAATTATTGACCGGTGAGCCTGACGTCAGTGGTAGGGAAGCTGCTGGAGAAGATACTGAGGGATAGGATCTATTCCCATTTGGAAGAAAATGGGCTTATCAGTGATAGACAACATGTTTTTGTGCAGGGAAGGTCATGTCTTACCAACTTAATAGAATTCTTTGAGGATGTGACAAAGTTGATTGATGAGGGAAAGGCTGTAGATGTCATATAGATGGACTTCAGTAAGGCGTTTGATAAGGTTCCTCATGGCAGGCTGATGGAGAAAGCGAGGGTCCGGGGTGTGCTAGCTAGATGGATAAAAAACTGGCTAGGCAACAGGAGACGGAGAGTAGTAGTGGAAGGGGGTTTCTCAAATTGGAGACCTGTGACCAGTGGTGTTCCGCAGGGATCTGTGCTGGGACCACTGTTGTTTGTGATATACGTAAATGATTTGGCGGAAGGTATAGGTGGTCTGATTAGCAAGTTTGCAGATGAAATGAAGATTGGTGGAGTAGCAGATAGTGAATGGGACTGTCAGAGATTACAGCAGAGTGTAGATAGATTGGAGAGTTGGGCAGATAAATGGCAGATAGAGTTCAATCCGGGCAAATGCGAGGTGATGCATTTTGGAAGATCTAATTCAAGAGCAAACTATACAGTAAATGGAAAAGTCCTGGGGAAAATTGATGTACAGAGAGATCTGGGTGTTCAGGTCCATTGTTCCCTGAAGGTGGCAACGCAGGTGAATAGAGTGGTCAAGAAGGCATACAGCATGCTTTCCTTCATCGGACGGGGTATTGAGTACAAGAGTTGGCAGGTCATGTTACAGTTGTATAAGACTTTGGTTCGGCCACATTTAGAGTACTGCGTACAGTTCTGGTCGCCACATTACCAAAAGGATGTGGATGCTTTGGAGAGTGTGCAGAGGAGGTTCACTAGGATATTGCCTGGTATGGAGGGTGCTAGCTATGAAGAAAGGTTGAGTAGACTAGAATTATTTTCATTAGAAAGACGGAGATTGAGGGGTGACCTGATTGAGGTCTACAAAATCATGAGGGGTATAGACAAGGTGGATAGCAAGAAGCTTTTTCCCAGAGTGGGGGACTCAATTACTAGGGGTCGCAATTTCAAGGTGAGAGGGGAAAAGTTTAAGGGAGATATGCGTGGAAAGTTCTTTAAGCAGAGGGTGGTGGGTGCCTGGAACACGGCGCCAGTGGAGGTGGTAGACGCAGACACGTTAGTGTCTTTTAAGATGTATCTGGACAGGTATGTGGATGGACAGGGAGCAAAGGGATACAGACCCTTAGAAAATAGATGACAGGTTTAGACAGAGGATCTCGATTGGCGCAGGCTTGGAGGGCCGAAGGTCCTGTTCCTGTGCTGTAACTTTCTTTGTTCTTTGTTCTTCTTATAACTTAAACCCTCCAGTCCCAGCAACGTCCTGGTAAATCTTTTCTGAACCCTCTCCAATTTAAGTGTCCTTCCTAAAGTAGGCCAACCAAAAAGTGGCCTCACCAATATCCTGTACAATCTCAATTTGACATCCCAATTCTAACAGTCAGTGGTCTGAGAAATGAAGTCAGAAGTCACATGACACTAGGTTATAGTTGAACAGGTTTATTTGAAATTGCAAGCTTTCGGGATGCTGATCCGTCATCAGGTTAAGTCATCTGAAAGCTTGTGATTTCTAATAAACCTGTTGGACTATAACCTGATGTAGCGTGACTTCTGACTTTGTTCACCCCAGTCCATCACTAGCACCTCCATATCTGAGCATTGAAGGCAAGCATGCTAAACGCCTTCTTAACCACCCTGTCAACCTGTGACGGAACTTCTCAAAGAACTATGTACCTGAACCCCTCAGTTTCTCTGTTCAACAAAACTACCCAAGTCCCTACCATTAACTGTATAAATCCTGCCTTTGTTTGTTTCACAAAATGCAATATCTCTCATTTATCCAAATTCAACTCCATCTGCTACTCCTTAGCCCATTGGCCCAATTGATCAAGATCCCATTGTAATTTCAAATAACCTTCTTCATTGTCAAGTCTACTACCAATTTTGATGTCATCCACAAACTTACTAACCACACCTAAATTCCCATCCAAATCATTTATGGAAATTGACTGAATGATTTTTCCACATCAAGCAGATGTTCACCTGCACATCTGCTAATGTGGTATACCGTATCCGCTGTTCCCATTGTGGCCTCCTCTACGTCGGGGAAACCAAGCAGAGGCTTGGGGACCGCTTTGCAGAACACCTACGCTCGGTTCGCACTAAACAACTGCACCTCCCAGTCGCAAACTATTTTAACTCCCCCTCCCATTCCTCAGACATGTCCATCCTGGGCCTCCTGTAGTGCCACAGTGATGCCACCCGAAAGTTGCAGGTTCAGCACCTCATATTTTGCTTGGGAACCCTGCAGCCCAATGGTATCAATGTGGACTTCACAAGCTTCAAAATCTCCCCTCCCCGACCTCATCCCTAAACCAGCCCAGCTTGTTCCCGCCTCCCTAGTCTGTCCTTCCTCCCACCTATCCCCTCCTCCCACCTCAAGCCCCACCCCATTTCCTACCTACTAGCCTCATCCTGCCCCCTTGACCTGTCAGCCCTCCCTGGACTGACCTATCCCCTCCCTAACTCCCCATCTACACTCACCTTTACTGGGTCCATCCCCGCCTCTTTGACCTGTCTGTCTCGTCTCCACCTATCTTCTCCTCTATCCAACTTCTATTCGCCTCCCCATCTCTCCCTATTTATTTCAAAATCCCCTTCCCCTCCCCCATTTCTGAAGAAGGGTCTAAGCCCGAAACGTCAACTTTCCTGCTCCTCTGATGCTGCTTGGCCTGCTGTGTTCATCCAGCTCTATACCTTGTTATCTCAGATTCTCCAGCATCTGCAGTTCGTACTATCTCTGAGTGTTAAAGGTGTCTGTTTGATTGCATATTGAAGTTTTTGCAATATCTGACATGTTTGGCACATTTTACAAAACTGCACTGCATTGTTATGAAGCCTTGTCTATGTAAAATACCTGGTTATCAATCCTTGAGTTTTCGTATTCTGACATGAAATTCCTATGGAAGGGCATGTGCTACTTGCAGTATTTCCCCATGATATTTGGGTGGCACCATTATTTGATGAACAGCCATCCATTCCTTCTGTGCAAGTCTGTGAGGTAGTTTCTACTTCCTCATCAGAACGCCACATTTAATATAACGATGTTCTGGAACTCCTTCAGCCTTAGACGAAGCATGAGCTGTCTTCATTAACATACTTAACTCTGGATTAGCATTCTGAGCCTCAGTGAACAAGGACATGTTAAACATTTCTTTTGAATCAACCCTATCCTTAGAGGAGGTTTCAGCTACTCTAAAATCTG
This sequence comes from Ginglymostoma cirratum, assembly GCA_024137785.1. Lineage (NCBI taxonomy): Eukaryota > Metazoa > Chordata > Chondrichthyes > Orectolobiformes > Ginglymostomatidae > Ginglymostoma > Ginglymostoma cirratum. The sequence continues at coordinate 1,371,583 of JAHRHZ010000178.1, forward strand.
CTTGTGGTATTATTTTAACTCGTGGAGATAGATTTTAATGAGCCATTGCTCTTGTTATCAGAACTGAAAAGATACCTGAAATTTGTTCCTGCAAATTGTTCCGTATTTTTATCTCATTCATACTCTCTGAGAATATAGGTAAAGCTGTAACTTTTACTCCAGCCAAATCATTACCCAGGAGTAAGTGAACTGCATCCACAGGTAATTTCTTTGCGGCTCATACCATTGTTGTTCTGGATAGTAAACCAGTTCCACTTTGTATAATGGAAGCAGGTATGCTGTCCAATTAATAATTAAAATTTATTAATACTTTGGCTTTCATTGTACTCTCTGAAGGGAAAATTGCCGTGCAGCAAAAGAGTTTGACCAGCTCATTTGTCTCTAAATATAGTTATCGGCTTAGCTCTATTATTTGGAGAAAAAGTTATTGTTCCTTTTGGCAAAAGCCCATTATAGCTCTCATTCTACACTATTGAAATGTCCTCTGTTCTCAGCAATGTTTACTTGTAGTTTCTTGGTTGTACTTACACCTACAATTTGATCCACAGTATTTCCTTTGTGAGTTCCTTTTTTTTAAAACTCACTCTTGCCAAGCCCAGTAAATCCAATGGGATTCCGATGCAACTTCAGAGTTCTGAATAAAGGCGTCCCACTTCATGACAGAGGAAAGACTTCGGTCTTTGATTTTCATTTCCTAACCCTCAGCATCTTTCTTTCTGATGTGAGGAAGGGATATTGGGAATCCCCAGCTGTCCTTTCTGTACCCTAGCTACTTGTCTTGCTTTCACCCTCCCACCCTCTATTGTTCTTGAGCTTTCGGGGTGATGAAAGGCGTTTAGTTTTATGAATCAGCTCATAATTGTCAGTTGTTTTTGATTTTATTTATTGTCATATGCATTTTGTTACAAAATACAGTGAAAAATGTTGTATTGTATCGCCACTTTCTGGCTTCATCTTAAGTCATAGGAACATAAACCAAAACATTGACCATAAAAGCCAAAGAATAAAGAAATAAAGAAAAAGTGTTCAACTTTATAGTCCTTCTTGTTAAGTGCTCCGCCGTGGGCCTGGTGGTCAGGCACAAGTTTCTTCGCTGGAATGAAAGTCACTACTCTTCGGCATCATCTCATCTCCGCCGATGCTGTAGCCTCTATGAGTCCTTGCTGGACATCTCCAGTGTAGACACCCGCAATGCTGCCAGGTGCTGCACAAGCCCAAACATGACTCTGCCGCTGCCATGAGTCTACTTTGGGCTCATCTCGCTGATGCAGCTACTGCTGATGTCACAGGGTCTCGTACTGGACCCAAACTCACTTTTGTTGGCACCTCGATGTATCTGGATGCAGAGAACACCGGGAACCCAAACCTGCCTCCACTACAGCAGCCATGAGTCAACACCAGGACTGCCTCTTTGATGATACAAAGCCGCCACAAGTCTATGCTGGGCCGAATCGAGTCCACGTTGGACCCTCTCACTGACTTCCACGAGTACGAGCTGGGCCCTCTCAAATCCACTGATCGAGCTCTTCAACAAGAGGTAGGTAAAATAAAAGAGAAAAGAATGAGATAAGAGAGAAAAGAAAGAAAAGAAACAAGAATGTAAGGAGTAGACAAGGCCTGGGCTCAGAAGCCCTACACGACTGCCATTTTGCCTGTCTAACAGTTGCAACTCTCTGGACTTTAAAACGAGTTCTATTCACAAATAATAGTAAGTTTTTAATTTCTTACAAGATTTTAGAAATGCAAGTCTTAAGAAATGGAGGTTAAAAACAACTTAAATTTCTCTAGTGCCTTTCAAATCTCACATGGCAGACTTATCAGAAGAGTAAAAGCCCTTGGGTTCCACGGCAAAGTGGCAAGTTGTATCCAAAATTAGCTTAGAGTTAGGAAGCAAAAGTTAATGGTTAATGATATGTTTGTGAGAGGAAGTGTGTCTGTCCAGTGGAATTCTGCAAGCCTCAGCGTTGAGAAACTTGCTGTCTGTGATGCATGCCGACGAATTCAACTTGAATGCAGGGCTGTAGAGAAGAATTTTGCCAATGATATGCACATTAGTTTGATCACGAGTAGGAAACTGGTGACTGTGGGAAGGTATTAATAGAGTGGTCAGGTAGGCAAAAGAATGGAATTCAATGTGGAATGATAAGATCTGCCATGAAGTTACTGACTGGTGGAGCAGACTCGAAGGGGCGACAGCCTGTTCCTGCTTTGAAGTTCTTTGTTGGTAATCCTAGGGATGTGTGAGGTATGGAGAAGGCCATCAAAGCAAGGGATTGCACCCTAAACGTTGGGATACTGAGAAGTGTAGAGGAGCAGAGGTAACACGCAGTGCATGTTTATTGATCCCTGAGCGTGGAAGGACGGATAGGTCAAATGGTTACAAACTATATGGGAAAACTATTATTAACTGAGACATTTAATTTAAGAGCTGGAAGGTGATTCTGAATCTGTATGAAACGTTAAATAGGCCGCAGCTTGAGCCCCGGCCTATGGTTCCAGTCACTGCAGTACTGTGTGAAGAATGTGATCGCACTCAAACGTGTGCGGAGGAGATTTATGAGATTGTTGCTTGGGCTTGAGAATTTTAGCTATTATGAAAGATGGGACAGCCAGAGTTGTTTGTTTTGGAGCAAAAGACAGTGAATATGAGAATTGACTGAGGCATATCAAATAATACTGATCCTGAGGGTGTGGAAAAAAAATACCCACTTGCCTTAGCAGGAAGGTCAAAATACAGTAATCACAGAGTGATTGGATGGTATGGGAGGGGTTGTGGGGAGGTTGTTGAGAAATCTTTTCACGCAGTGGGTGGTGGGAATCTGGAGCTTACTGTTTGAAAGAATAGCAGGGGGAAAAATGGTCAGATGGCTGAACAGTGACAAATGGAACTTAATTCTAAAATGTATGAGGTAATGTATTTGGGAGGATGAAAAAGACAAGGGAATATGTGTTGAATGGTAGGACCTGAGGATGCACAGAAGGTGAGAGGGACCTCAATGTGTGTATCCGTAGGTCCCTGAAGGAAGCAGGAAAAGTAGATAACGCAGGTGGAAGGATGAAATGCGAGGAGGAACTATTTAGATGAACACTTGAAATGCCATAGTATACAAGTGCTGGAAAATGGGATTAGAAGACATGGATGTTTGATGACTGATGTGGATATTATGCACCTAAGGTCAGTGTCTTGGAGGGCAACTTGCAGATGGTGATATTCCAACATATCCGCTGCCCTTGTCCTTCTAGGCAGTAGGTCATGGCTTTGGAAGGTGACTGTCTAAGGAGTCTTAGTGAATTTCTGCAGTGCATTTGTGGATAGTACACACTGTTGCTACTGAATGTTAGTGTGAATAATGTGAAATGCTTGAGGATGTTGTGCAGGGAACAGGCTGCTTTGTCCTATGTGGTGTCAATTCCTCTTTAACACTATTGGCTTTGTACTCACTCATCCAGGCATGTCCATCAAGCTTCTGACTTGTCTTGTAGATGGTGGACAGACTTTGGGGAGTCAGGTGGTGAGTTAGTCACTGCAGTATTCATAGCCTCTGACCTGCTTTTGTAACCACAGTATCCCTGTGGCTGGTTGTTATGTTTTGGTGAGTGGTAACCCCTAGCACGTCGATAGTGGAAGATTCAGCAATGGTAATGCCATTGAATGTCGAAGGGAAATGGATAGGCTTTGCCTTATTGGAGATAGTCATTGCTGGGCATTTTTGTGGTGCAATTGTTACTTCCTATTTGTCAACCTAAGCCTGGATATTGTCTAGGTCTTGCTGCACTTGGACTGCATCACTATCTGAGGAGTCACAAATGGTGCTGAACATTGTTGAGGGTAGATCATTGATGAAGCAGCTGAAGATGGTTTGCAAAGGGCACTGCCTTGAGAACTCCTCCAGAGATGTCCTGAAGCTGAGATGATTGACCTCTAAATACAACCATCTTCCCCATGATTCCTATTGACTCCAGTTTTGCAAGCGTTCTTTGATGCCATATTTAGTCAAATGCAGCCTGGATCTCCCCCCTGGAGTTCAGTTGTTTCGTCTGTGTTTGAACCAAGGCTGTAAAGAAGTCAGGGGCTGAATAGGTGCTGCTTGATAGAAGTGTTGACAATGGCTTTAGTCATTTTGCTGATCAACTTTACAGTAATGGGACCATAATCGGCCAAAAGAACTGCAGATGCTATAAATCAGAAACAAAAACAGAAGTTGCTGGAAAAGCTCAGTAGGTCTGGCAACATCTGTGAAGGGAAATCAGAGTTAACATTTTGGGCCCAGTTCTGAGGAAGGGTCACTAGACCCGAAATGTTAATTCTGATTTCTCTGCACAGAATCTGCCAGACCTGCTGAGCCATAATTGGCCAGATTGGATTTGTCCTGCTTTTGTTTGCAGGATATATCTGGACAATTTTCCACATTGTTGGTTAGTGCCAATGCTGTGACTCTACTGGAAATGCATGACTAAGGGAGTCGCAAGTTCAAGAATACCAGTGTTCAGTACTATTGTTGGAATATTGTCAGGGCAGTGAAGACCAACTTCATCCACTTAGCACTTCTTGGTGAAAATTTTTGCAAAATCATTCCGTCTTGTCTTTTGCAGTGGTGTGCTGGGATCCCTCATCATTAAGGATGGGGCTGTTGCTAGATACTACAAAGTCTATAGAGTCTCCAGTGAGTTGTTTAATTATCCAACATCATTCATGACTGGATTTGGCAGGACTACATAGCTTAGATCGGATCTGTTGCTAAAGAAAGAATGAGGGCCGGTTCCTCCCTCCTCGCCTAGGAGTATAATGATTTGGGAATGCCCTTTCTGAAAACATTGGTGACCAGCTGTAACAAATTTCCTTTTCCAGTGTTGGTGAACCTACTTTTCTTTGTAGGTTTTGCTGTTTCATCATTAACAGATAGGATGTTTTACTCCATACGCCGCATATGAGACACATGGCCTTGTTAACATACAATAAAATCTTAATCACATTAAGAGCAATGAATGGTGATTTGAGATTTATGACATCAGGGCAAACTGAGCCTCTTAATTCACAACTGAGACTCTAAGGTAATGTGGTTGAAATTTAAAATGGGCATCATTAGTTCACATGTTATTGTGTTCTTATAAATCCATGTGTTTATTTTCAAATTTGACTTCTTTATATAAATATTTTACTTTTTATTTTCAGTATGCAGCTCTGCATCTTGCTGACAAAAGATTTTGGTTTCCAACTTCACTTTCTGCTTGGTTACAAATAGATGTATCTTGAACAGCAACATTTTCTGAATTACTAGTTGATCAACATGTGCACTATATGCAGATAAGTCTTGATATCCAGTGTTGTTTAATTTTCAGCTGCTGTCTTCCCTCCCCCACTGACCACAGTTTGCACCCTTGACCTCCTCAGCCCTGCAAATTGTAAGTCCACTGCCCTTGGTCCCAAGAACTCCATTCCCTGAGGTGGGTGATTTTTACCCAATCATCCTCAACCTAAGAATCTCTTTCATGCCAGTCCTCTCACCACAGAATCTCTGAGAGCTTTGTTACTCGTTCCATCTCAGCCCCCATTTCTTTGAGACTTTTGATCTGCCTCTAATCCCAAGGATCCTCCACATCTCCATCATCAGGATCATCCATCCTGTCTTCCTGACCCCAAGACCCTCAATTCCTGGGACCATTCATCCTTGCTAGCATTGCCAAGATTCTCCATCTCATCTATTGCCAAAACTCCATACCCCACACCCCACCTATGTCCCTGATGTTCGACACCCATTTGAGTCACCAAGACCCCCTGCCCTCAATCCCAGAGACCATTTATTTAAATCCCACCATTGCCAAGAGCCGTCATCCCTGTATCCGAAACGGGCCTCCCCATTCCTGTCCTCCCGTCCGCCCACCCTACTTCTGTCACCAAATCCTTCCATTCAGTTCTTGTCCCAAAGACCCTCTGTCACTCCAATCAAGAACATCCTATACTCAAGTATTCCAGTAGCTAATATTCTCCATTCCTACATGTTCCAGAGTTTCTTCAACTCTTCCTTCCATCCTTGAGAAACTGCAAATCCATCATCTCCAAGACCCACACCTCCTTAGTCCTGAACACCTTCCAACCTCCCTCCTGTCTATATAACCCATCAAATCTGAAGTTCCCAATATTCTCCATCTTCCCTCCTATCACCGAGAACTCCCACCCTCCCCTTCTGTGATTTCCATGCCTCTGTCTCTACAACACCCTATGACCCTGAGACACTACTTACCCTACCCTGGAGATTTCCATGTCCCTGTCTGTGAGATCCCCCACTCTCTGTCCACAAGACTCTCCACTTCCCTGGTCTTGAGAGCCTCCACTCCCCCCTCCCCATGACCGTCTACTGCCCTGATTCCGGGACCCTTACTGCAGTCCAAGAGACCCACCTTACCCCTGTCCCAGATCTCCTGAGAGCATTTGATTTTCCTGCTCTGTAAGTCCTTCCTTTATCTTGTCCCTAAGACCCTCCTTGATCCCCTCCATTCTCCTGTCCCAGAGACCATATGATTTTCCCTGCTCCTGACACCTTCTTTCTCTTATCCCTAACTCTTTCCTTTCCCTGTACCTGGGACCCTCAGTACTCTGTCCTGAGACTCTCCACTCCCCTGTTCATGAGGCCCTTCTTTCCCCTCTTCATGAGATCCTCCTTTCTCCTGTCCCTGATACGATCTGATTTTTCTGTCACTAAGACACTCAAATCTTCTGTCTCTAAGACCGTCCCTTATTCCCAGTCTGTGAGACTCTCATATTTTTCTTGTCCCTGACATTTTCTATTTCCCTTTTCCTGATGCCATCCTGTGCCCTGTCCCTAACACCATCCTCTCTCCTGGGAGATAGTAAGAACTGCCGATGCTGGAGTCTGAGATAACACAGTGTGGAGCTGTAGGAACACAGCAGGCCAGGCAGCATCAGAGGAGCAGGAAAGCTGATGTTTTGGGTCAGATGGCATTTCTGAAGAAGGGTCCCAACCCGAAACGTCAGCTTTCCTGCTCCTCTGATGCTGCCTGGCCTGCCGTGTTCCTTCAGCTCCACGCTGTGTTATAAAATTCTCTACCCTGTTCCTTACAGCCTTCCCTTTCTCCTGGCCCTGAGACCCTCCATCTCCCTATTGCTGAAAACCTCCATTTCGCCATGTCAAAGGTACTCTATACCCCTGTCCATGATGACTCCATCTCCCTTGAACGAGAGACCTCCACCTCCTGATCCGGAGGCCCTCCATCACCTGACTGCAAGGATCTTCATCCCTACAACTTCTAAACCTTAACCCTGAGAACTACCATCCCCTTATTCTTGAGTGTGGTGATTCCCCCAGTCCCAGATACTGTTTATCTCCCTGTGTTGTCAGGTATCCCTTCCATCCCCTTGGCACTGAATCCCATGCCCTCTGTGGGACCTGTATTCGCTCCCACCCTAGACCCCCTCAGCCTCTAAGGTCTGCAGCCTCCTTTGGCAGGTCGAAATCTCGCCTACCTCAACTAATCCTCCAGGGCTTCTGTACAGTAATGTTTTTATACAGTTGAATATCAAGGCACCCTGGATACCTGCAGGTTAGGAAACATACCTGCATTTGTAGGATTCTTAAGAATAATCCTAGATTCTTTGGTGTCTTCTTTGGACTGGATGGAGATAATTTCCAGATTGACCAATTCTTCATAATACGTCAGAAAATCAGTTCAAAAGTTACTGGGATGAACTTGAAAGATTATTTCAAAATAGTTTATGGAATAACGTAAATTGCTAATCTTGAGTGTGGTTCTTGCTCAGTTTAAATGCTTTATTTGTAATTAAGTTAATTCTGGTCTGTGTGCTTCACACTGATGAGCTGATATTTAGTACCTTTTGTAGTTAACACTAGATCTTGGCGTATAGCCTGTGTCTTGTCTGTTGCACATAAGAGAGGAGAAAGCTTGTGATTACGCTTGTGGCATTGTCATAAACAGAATGTCGATCAGAGGCAATGTCATGCTTTTGGATGCTGCTTTGTTGTTCTGAACACAAGGAATGTTGTATTGAACCCGAACTGTAATGACATTTTTGTTGGGCTAGGTACCAGCCTGTCATTTAATCTTTAGGAAAAACTTACTTATTAATAAAAAAAAAGGAAGAAGCGTGAAAGTTGCTGTCAGTAATGGACTGATGTGATCACTCATGGACAATATATTCATTACCAGTGACAATATTCTTTTCACTTTGGTGTCTCATTCAGCAATTTATTACTCACTGAAGATGTGTTTTTATGTAATGTTTAAATTGTAGAATTTGTAGAGATGCTTTTTACATCTATATACTGGGTGTTAGCAAGACATAAATTAGATTTTCAGTGTTTGTCATAGATAGCATGTCTCCTGGCAGCAGTTAGATTTATAAGTATTGTCTATATTCAGGAGGCTGACCGCAGCTCATTCGGCAGTTTATTGTGCATAAGGTGACCAGTTGACTAGTTATTCTCATTCCTGTGCCATGTTAAGTTATCCACAGTGCAGTGTATGCTGGGAATTTGTCCAACTGAGGGATACAGCTAAATTGAAACTAATGTCATTGGTTTATTATTTAAAATGGGATTGTTGCTAGTCATTTGCCAAGTATCCTAGTTTCCATTCAAATGCAATGAAATCTTTTGCTTCTTAAAACCTTTTGTAATGTCATTATTAAGGTAATCATTGTAGAATTGTGTAGATTTGAGGTGAGGATTTGAACCATTTAGTGTAAAAGACAATGGCAGATGTTAGTTGAAGCGGTTTCTGATCCTCATCTCCGGGCAGCAATTGCAATTGTGTAACAGGAAAGTACCAACCTTGTTTCATGACCTAGAAGCGCTTCTGTTACTGCTGCTGGCACAAAGTTGGTGACTTATTGTGTAGGTTTGCAAGTACTCTGGTATATTAGTTGAAGAGTTTAATTTTGCATATAATCTTAGATAGTGAGTGTTGCATTATATTTGACCTTGCATGTAATCCCAACTATGCACTAGAATGCTATTGCTAAATCCTACTTATGCATTTTCTAGTAAGGGGAGCTGTGTCGTGATCAGGAATGGTGCCCTAGTTATCCTCCTGACATTGAGTGAAACTGAGGTAAGTTGTTGAATGTCCGCAGCCACCTCCTTAGTGTCATTAGCTAATTCTACTTATTTCGCAGTGAAACTTAAGAACTCTCACGTCTTTGTGGTTCAACAATAGAGCATCTGACAAATTTACTTTGGACATATTGGAAGACCCCTACCTGTCAAATTGTTAAAAAGAAGGGGTAGTCTATGAGACAAGTGATACACTGACAAGTTGTGTCAATTTCCTTCACTTGGAGAATGTTAAGAAAACAATTGGGGAGTTAGTGAATAGAACTGTGAGTCTCTTTTTTTTTTGTTATGGACATATGTATTCTTGACGCATGGCAATTATTGGCGTATGTTAACATCCTTCACACATATTATTTTGACTTTATATTTAATTTTATTAATATAGTTGCTTCTATTTTGACAAGGTGTTAAGCATTGGTTGGAAAAATAATTTCAATATTAGATGTTTCTGAGAACAAGGATCAGTTATATATTTGCAACTACTAGCCCCAAATGCTGTTTTATAAAATGTTTTTTATGGTTTTTGTTGGATGCTTTTACACGTAAGTAGCTAACAAAACATTGGTGTGTTTTTATTTAAAATAAATACTGTTTGAGTAATTGACGATGCTTGTAAAAAATATCTTGTGTTCACGTTTGGAGTTCTAGGCAACACAGCGTGGAACTGGAGGAACACAGCAGGCCAGACAGCGTCAGAGGAGCAGGAAAGTTGACGTTTTGGGTCAGGACCCTTCTTCAGAAGAAGGGCCCTGACCCGAAACATCAACTTTCCTGCTCCTCTGATGCTGCCTGGCCTGCAGTGTTCCTCCAGCTACAGGATGTGTTATCTCTGACTCCAGCATCTGCAGTTCTTATTATCTATGGAGTTTTAGGCAATTTAGTTTTGTAAGAAATTTTCTTTGCTCATTTCAAATATTGAAAGCAACATTTTGAAAGTGTCATGTTGTGAAATAAAAGTGGCATCCTTGTGAAAGCCTTGTTCAGTCTTAATTTTTAAACCTGTTTGACATTGTAGGATTTGGCACAGTTGGAGATAATTTGTAAGCAGCTTTATGAGGCCACAGATCCAGCCCAACGATTGCAAGCAGAGAAGGCCTTGGTTGACCTTACTGAGAGCCCTGAATGTCTCAGCAAATGCCAACTCCTGCTGGAGCAAGGAACAGTAAGTTTATTTGTATCATTATGTGTTCATGCCAAAAATCAGAATTTTTTTTCTACTTTCTGCGCAGTAACAAAGAGGTCCCAAAATCAGTCTCAAGAGCGACACAAACTTAAGATAATTCAGAGTTCCTCCACACAGTCCCAGTAATGCTGGACAAGCCAGCTTCTGCAGAGCATGTTTACTTTCAAAAAATTATGTTCTCTAAGCACTGTGTGAGATTGTAGAAACTTGACGGCACCACTTGCCAGGTGATATCTTTTGAATTCTTTCAGACAATAGTTGTCAGAAAAATGACTGATTTTACTTGTGCTTTAAATTGTTTTTAATTGAGCATGCTGAATATTTTGAAATACTATACTTGCTTTGTTACTCTTCATTACAGTGGAAATCAAGCATCTCCAGTTTAATTAGATAGTGAGTGAAGTTGCTGCTGTTGCTGAAGTTGAGTGTACTCCTATCTAATGACAAAATAAAGCCTCCTGCTGACCAGTATTACATTTTTCCCACCCCGTCCTTTGGTGTCACTGAATGATGCATAGGACTGTATAGAATTTCAGCGCAAAAATAGACAATCTGTTTAAGCCAGTACAGTACTAACCATTCATCTGAAAAAATATTCACAATAATTTTTATTTGCCCTATTTCCATATGCCTTCAACTTCTCATCCTTACGCCGTCTCTCTAACCTATCTGCGCTTAAACGTTAAAGTGATTTGTATGTCCGTTAAAAACCCTGGAAGTGAATTCTCTCAACTTGATAAAGAGGTTTCTCCTGCTCACTGTCCTGAAATCCTTATATTTAAACTTTTATTTATGGCACTTCTTTCTTGATGTTCAGCTACTTTCTTCTAATTGCCCTTCAGATGGTAGTGGTGTTTCACCACTTTGAACTGCGGGATTCCATGTGGTGCAGGCACAGTGCTGTTAAGAAGAGATTTTCAGATTTTACAGTGAAGGAATGGTGATACCGTTAATCAGATCTGTGTATGACTTGGGGAGGAACTTGCAGGCAATGATGTTCACCCTGGGCATGCTGACTTTCGTCTTCTAGATAGTAAAGTTCACAGTTTTAGACAGTTTGAGTGAAGGAGCTTTGTCAAATTACTGCAATGCATCTTGAGGACTGCTGCTTCTTCCAGAATGAATGAATATTTAAGGTGGTGTTTACGGTGAGTCGAGTGAACTGCTTTTTCTGTTATGTTGTTGACCTTGAGTATTCTTGGAGCTGCATCCCTCCAGGTAAGTGGAGAGTTTTCCATCGCACGTCTGACTTGTGTCTTGTAGACGGTCAAAAGACTTGTCCTCCAACTATTGTGACTATCTTTCTTTGTTCTATCTATAAATGAAGTCAGTGGAAAGTTGCTGATGATTGAGAGGAGAGTGGTAAGGCAATAAGTGGCCACATTGAATTTGTGCTACTTTTTCCGGACTTGTTAATCATAGCCAGAGTATTACTTGTAATGGCTTTTCTTCCAGGTCTCCCACTGTGAGCTCTAGTGACCCCCAAGGATCTGTCTTTTGTTGTGCATCTCCTTTTTCTTCTCCTTATGTATCCACATCAAACAAAAGCACAGTGTTAGTTTTTGCAAGCCTGCTGATGAGACCGAGCTCTACGTTGTCACCAACTTTCTTGACTCCTGCACTCCAATTATCAGATCACTTATTTAAGATCCTGCACTGGATGAGCAGAAGCTACCTCCAAGTAAATAATAGAAAAACTTAATGGTGCTGTTTTGATGGGGTTGGCTTTACTTGAACCATGCTGGGACCAGTAGTCATTGTTATAATCAAAGAGATCTACAGCACAGTAAAGGGCCTTTTGGCCCATTGAATCTGGCCAGATCAAAAACAAGTGCCTAACTATTTTAATCCCCTATTTAGTACGTGGCCCATAGTCTTGTATGCCTTGACATTGCAAGTGTACATCTAAATACTTCTTAAAAGTTATGAGAATTTCTACTTCTTTCAGCCTCAAAGCTGCCTGCCCCTCAGCTTAAATCTACACCCCCAGTCTTTGATCTCCCATCAAGGGGAAAAGTTCATTCCCATCTAACCTGTTTATGCCCTTCATAACTGTATACACCTCAAACATGTTCTCCCTTAGTCTCCTCTGCTCTAAGGAAAACAACCATAAGCTATCCAACCTTTCTCGTTATTAAAACCCTCCATCCCAGCAACATCCTGGTAAATATCCTTTGCACCTTTTAGTCATAAAGCCATACAGCAAACAGACCCTTTGGTCTAACTTATCTGTGCCAACCAAATTTCCCAAACTAAAGTCAACCTGCATTTGGCCCATATCCCTCTAAACCTTTCCTATTTATGAACTTGTCGAAATGTCTGCAAAAAGTTGTAATTATACATTCATTCCATCTATGAACCACCCTCAGTGTGAAGAAGTTGCCTCTCAGGCCCCTTTTAAATCTTTCTCCTGTCATCTTAAAAAACGCCCCCTACATTACAACTACCCCATCCTCTGGAAAAGACCTTTGCTATTCGCCTTATCTATGCCTCTCATGATTTCATAAACTTCTATAATGTCACCCTCAACCTCCTGCATTCCAGTGAAAAATGTCCCAGCCTATCCAGCCTGACCCTCTAACTCAAACCCTCTAGCCCTGGCAGCATCCTTGTAAATCTTTTCCGACCAGTGCTATTACATCTCCTCTATAATGTGGATTCCAGAACTGCATGCAATACTCTAGGTGTAACCACCTATCTTTGTATACATTTGCAACATCACTTCCCTGCTCTTAAACTCTGCACCTTGACTAATAAAGGCACACATCTCACATGCCATATAGTGCCCACTTTATCTCCATGTCTTGATACCTGTGGACATGCACAATGAGGTTCCTCTGATCCTCAGTGCTTCCCAGGGTCCTACCATTCATCACATATTCCTTTGCCTTGTTTGTCCTACCCGAGTGCATCATGTCATGCTTATGCACATTGAGTTCCATTTGCCACTGATCAGTCCACCTGACGAGCCCATTTATGTCTTCCGGTAATCAAAGCCTGTTCTCCTCACTATTTACCACCTCACCAACTTTTTACATCATTACCAAACTTACTGACCAACCATCCTGCATTCAAGTCTAGATCATTTATATAAACCACAAACAGCAAGGGGTCACCACTGATCCCTGTTAACTCCACTGGACACAGACTTCCAGTCACATCATCCTCTGCTTCCTCACTATCACCCTCTAATCCTGCCACTCAGCCAGTTTTGGGTCCAGTTTGCCAAATTTCCTTGGATCCCATGGAATTTTACCTTCGCTATCTGCCTCCCATGTGTGTTATTATCAAAAACCTTTCTGAAGTCCAAGGAGATTACATCACATGCATTGCCCTCATCGACGCACCTGGTCACTTCTTCGAAAAATTCAATCAAGTTGGTCAAATATGATCTCCCCTTAACAAAATGATGCTGACTGTTCTTGATTATTCCCTGCCTCTCCAAGAGCATGTTAATTCAGTTCCTCAGAATTGCTTCCAGTAGTTTCCCCACGACTGCAGTTAAACTGATGGGCCTGCTGTTACCTGTGTTTTTTTTTTAATCCATTCCGTCTTTCTTGAGCAATGGTACCACACTGGTTGACCTCTAGTACCTTTCCTGTGGCCAGAGATAAATTGAAAATTATTGCCTGTGTCCTAACAAATGGAATAAATTGTTCTATAAAGAGGGTTATACATTAAATGCGGAGGGGGTTGGAGGGTTCTGGGAGGGGATGCTTAGGCATACAAAGCAAAAGGATATGGCAGTGCTGCAGGGCAGCTAATTGTGGAATAATACCCAGATAGGGACAAGAAAAGAGAGTGTACAAGAATAAAAAGTAGTAAATGTGGCTGGAATGATGTGGGTTTTTAGGTGGGGGTGAAGGGAACAAGGAGGAGAAATGGTGAAGTGGTGGAATTAATGGCTGTTCACTTAAATGCATATAGTATTCAGGACGTAATAAATGAATTACTAACACAAACGTAAGTTAACAGTCTGATCTTATCACCATTATAGAGAGACACTTATGAGGAGGATAATTGACTTTTGAAAGGACAGGCAGGAATGAAAGGATGGTGGTGTTAGCTTTGTTAGTCGTGATGGAATAAGTGTGATAGCAAGAAATGATTTCACATCTGAAGACGTAGAATCCATACGGATGGAAGCAAGAAATAGAAGAAGAGACTGGTGGGAGTAATCTATAGGTAGCAATGCTGTAAGATAGAAGATAAATCAGGTAATAATGAAGTCATGTAAAAAAGATAGTGAATTAATCGTGGGTGACTTTCATCTTTATGTAAAGATTGGATAAATCAAACAGGTAGAAGTAGCCATGTGGAAGAATTCGTACAGTACATTTAGGACAGTCTCCTAGAAGAATATGTTGTGGATCCAATGATTAGGCTATTTTGTATCTGGTAATGTATAATGAGACACGTTTAATAAACAATCTCAGAGTAAAAGAACCCCCACCGTCCCCAAGGAAGCAGTACCATAATATGATAGGTTTCTCACTCTCAAACTGAATGTTAAATTCTGAGTCAGAAAGAGCTCTAGTAAACTTAAAAAAGGACAATTACAAAGGAATGAGGATAGAGTTAGCTGGAGTGGACTGGGAAAGGAAGTTAGCAGAAAGAACTGTTGATGAACAATGGGAGACCTTGAAGAAAATAGTTCATGACTTGCAATAAAGATGTAATCCAGTGAGGAAGAAGAATTTTAGCAAGCGTATAAACCAACCATGGTTAGCCAGAGAAGTTACAGATAGTATCAGATTGTAAGAAAGAATACAATGTGGCAAAGATCAGTGGTAAACCAGAGGATCAGGAAATTTTTAAAAGCTGAGAAAAGATGACCAAAAAAAAAGAGGCAGAAAATAAACTGAAAATCTAGCAGATAATGAAGAAACAGACAGATTGTTTCTGTATGTAAAAAGGCAAAGAGACCAAAGTGAATGTAGGCTCCTTAGAGAATGAGGCTGGGTAAAAAATAATGGAGAGACAGAAGATGGCAGACGAAATTAATAAATAGCTTACATCAGTCTTCACAGTAGAGAAGACACTAACAGCATTCCAAAAATACTAAATAATCAACGCTCAGAAATATGTGCAACAACTGTCACTGGAGAAGAGGTACTAGAGAAAGTAATGGGACGAAAGATCAATGTGTCCCCTGGATCTGATGGGTTGCATCCTAGGATATCAAATGAAGTAGAGACACTGTAATAATCATAGAATCCCGACAGTGTGGAAACAGGCCCTTCAGCCCAGCAAGTCCACACTGACTCTCAGAGCATCCCACCCAGACTCATCCCCCTCTAACCCACCTAATCTACACATCCCTAAACATTACGGGCAATTTAGCGTGACCAATCCATCTAGCCTGCATGTCTTTTGGACAGTGGAAGGAAACCGGAGCACCCGGAGGAAACCTACACAGACATGGGGAGAACGTGCAAACTCCACACAGACAGTCACTCGAGGGTGGAATGGAACCAGAGTCCCTGTGGCTGTGAGGCAGCAGTGCTAACCACTGATCCACCAAAGGAACCCTTAAATTCTGGAAAATAAGAAGATTGGTAAACAGCTTTTTCAAAAAGGGAGGGAGACAAAAGAAAAACAATAACTGCGTCCTCACCCTCAACAACTTTTCTTTCAATTCCTCCCACTTCCTGCAGACAAAGGGGGTGGCCATGAGTACCTGCATGGGCCCAAGCTACGCCTGCCTCTTTGTAGGTTACGTGGAACAATCCCTCTTCCGTACCTACACTGGCCCTAAACCCCACCTGTTCCTCTGTTACATTGATGACTGTGTCGGTGCCACCTCGTGCTCCCACAAGGAGCTCGAACAGTTCATCCACTTCACCAACACCTTCCACCCCAACCTTAAGTTCACCTGGACCATCCCTAACACCTCTCTCTCCTTCCTGGACCTCTCTGTCTCCATCTCGGGTAACCACCTAGAAACCGACAGCCATTTCAAGCCCACCGACTCCCACAGCTACCTAGAATACACCTCCTCCCACCCACCTTCCTGCAAAAATGCCATCCCCTATTCCCAATTCCTTAGCCTCCGCCGCATCTGCTCCCAGGATGAGGCATTCCACTCCCGTACATCTCAGATGTCCTCATTCTGCAAGGACCGCAACTTCCCCCCCACAGTGGTCGAGAACGCCCTCAACCGTGTTTCCCGCATTTCCCGCAACTCATCCCTCACACCCCGTCCCCGCAATAACAACCAAGAAAGAATCCCCCTCGTCCTCACGTACCACCCGACCAACCTCCAGATCCAACACATCATCCTCCGACACTTCCGCCATCTGCAATCCGACCCCACCACCAAAGACATTTTTCCCTCCCCACCCTTGTCTGCTTTCCGGAGGGACCACTCTCTCCGTGACTCCCTTGTCCGCTCCACACTCCCCTCCAGCCCCACCACACCCGGCACTTTTCCCTGCAACCGCAGGAAGTGCTACACCTGCCCCCACACCTCCTCCCTCACCCCAATCCCAGGCCCCAAGAAGACTTTCCACATTAGGCAGATGTTCACCTGCACATCTGCCAATGTGGTATACTGCATCCGCTGTACCCGTTGTGGCCTCCTCTACATCGGGGAAACCAAGAGGAGGCTTGGGGACCGCTTTGCAGAACACCTGCGCTCAGTTCGCAATAAACAATTGCACCTCCCAGTCGTGAACCATTTCAACTCCCCCTCCCATTCCTCAGATGACATGTCCATCCTTGGCCTCCTGCAGTGCCACAATGATGCCACCCGAAGGATGCAGGAACAGCAACTCCTATTCAGCCTGGGAACCCTGCAGCCCAATGGTGTCAATGTGGATTTCACAAGCTTCAAAATCTCCCCTCCCCCAACCGCATCCCAAAACCAGCCTAGCTCGTCCCTGCCTCCCTAACCCGTTCTTCCTCTCACCTATCCCCTCCTCCCACCTCAAGCCGCACCCCCATCTCCTATCTACCAACCTCATCCTGACCCCTTGACCTGTCCGTCCTCCCTGGATTGACCTATCTCCTCCCTACCTCCCCACCTACACTCACCTTTACTGGGTCCATCCCCGCCTCTTTGACTTGTCTGCCTCCTCTCTACCTATCCTCTCCTCTATCCATCTTCTATCCGCCTCCCCGTCTCTCCCTATTTATTTCAGAACCCTCTTCCCCTCCCCCATTTCTGATGAAGGGTTTAGGCCTGAAACGTCAAGCTTTCCTGCTCCTCTGATGCTGCTTGGCCTGCTGTATTCATCCAGCTCCACACCTTGTTATCTCTATAACTGTTAGGTCTGTTAGCTTAACACCTGTAATTGGAGAAAAGATTAATATTTATTGTGAAGAATGCAATAACAGAGCATTTAAAAACACGTAACATAATCAAGCGTAGTGGCTGCATGAAACATAAGTCATACCTGACAAGCTGAGTAGCTTAACAAACATAAGCAAAATAAATAAAGGGAAGCCTGTAGTCAGAGCGTATTTAAATTTCCAAAAGGTATTTGATAAAGTACCACACATAAGGCTGTTTAATAAGATGAGAGCCCATGTTATGGGGGTAGCATATGAGCATGATCAGAGGATTGGTTAACTAATCAAAAACAAGGAGTTGGAATAAGGGAGCATTTTCATGTTGGCAGCCTGTAACCAGTGGAGAGCCGCAGGGATCATTGCTGGAATCATTGCAATTACTTGCAATATATTAATGACTTGTCAGTGAATGTACAATTGCTAAGTTTGTGGTTGACACAAAAACAGATGGGAAGACAAGTGGTAGAGATGACACAGAGTCTACAGAGGGATATAATATGTTAGGCGAATGGGCGAAAATTGGGAGATGAACATCAGGTTGGAAAATGTGAGGTTATGCGCTTTGGCTGGAAGAATAGAAGAGGGCAATATTGTTTAACTGGAGAAAAACTTCAGATGTCTGCAGTATGGATCATGGTGAGGCATGACCATTTAAGAGGAAGAATTTCTTCACTCACAGGTAATGAATCTAGTTTTATTTTACTGCGGAGGGCGTTAAAAGCTGGGTGATTAAGTCTGTTCAAACCTGAGGTTTGATCAGTCAGGGAATTAAGTCTATGAATAAAAGGGTGAAAAATGGAATTGACAATTAATAGATCTACCATGATCTCATTGACTGGTGGAGCAGACTCGATGGCTGAATGGTCTACCTTTGCTTTTGCATCCTATGATCTTATGTGATGTAAGGAATAGAGGAGCTGAATATTATTTAAATGGAGAATTCTGCAGACCAGAGGAATTTGGATGTTCTTGCCCATAAATCACAAAAACCTAACGCACATGTTCAGCAGTCAAAAGGGAAGGCAGATGCAATGTTGACCTTTATTTCAGAGCGAATCAAGCAAAAAGAGTGAAGTCTTGGTCTGCAGTGGCAGTTTCCCTGCCTCTGAACCAGAATGCCTGAGTTGAAATCTCACCTGGTCACTAGGTTGATTAGAAACTCCTTAACATTTTGAAAATCTGTATCAAGAAATGGTTGTGCACAATGGATGTAACAAAACTGAACAATATCCTGGCTGATGACTTTTGCTTCGAAACTACCGGCATCCCAAGCCAAACTCCATCAGTATAGCTGTGAATCTTTTATCTATCTGACAGTGTGGAGAATTGCCCAAATATCCAGTCAACAAAAACAGCTGTTAAAGTTTTTGAGAGGATTTTGAGCCACAATGCATTACAGCAACCCGAAACTATGCAAAGCAGCACAGGAGCACTTACACGGAGTCTTCAAAAGAAGTGGATACCTGAAAAACACAATCCGCTGTTACTTCCGAGACAGGCACAACAAGAAGACACAACGCAACCAGTCTCACTAATCACCCTACCATACATCAAGGACATTTTAGAGATGACCATAAGACTACTCAGACCCCTAGGTATGTGAGTATCCCATAAACCGACAACCAACCTACAACAGCTACCGGTGAACGTGAAGGATCCCATACCGCAAACCAGCAAAACTGGGTAATATATGAAATACCATGCAAGGACTGTGAGAAACACTACATTGGCCAAACAGGAAGAAAATTGACTGTACGGATACATGAACACCAACTAGCCACCAAGAGACATGACCAGTTCTCACTTGTCTGATTACACACAGACAATGAGGGACATTAATTCAACTGGGACTACACTTTGATAATCGCAGAAGCCAAACAGAGACACACCAGGGAATTCCTAGAAGTCTGGTATTCCAACTGGAGCTCCATCAACAAACACGTTGAATTAGACCCTGTGTACAAACCACCGAGAAACAAAACTGGAAATAATACCGACCACCCCAGCAAACCAAGGCATATAAATAGCAAGCTGGACAGAACACAGATGCTTCAGCAGAAGTGCACTAATGATGTTACCTAGCAGGGTGACAAAACATTTGCAACCAAACCCATCGGCTCGGCGAGCACATCAGCAACCTCAAAAACAACTCTTATTTAACAAAATTTCCCAAGGAATTTTATAGGGACATCACAAAACAAAACATGTCAGGAAGCCCATAAGGAAGTATTTGGTCAGGCAGCAAAAATTGATTGAAAGAGGTGGGTTTTAGGAAGTACTGTTAAGGAGAATAGCAAAGTCAAGAGGTGGCGAGGTGCAGGGTATGTATTCCAGAGCTTATGACTAGGCAACTCAAGGCATGACACAATAGAGTTAAGATCAGGGATGTATAAGAGGCCAGAATTTAATTGTGGAATAACTCTGAAAGGGGTAATGTTGAAGAATACAGTATGTTCTACCCAATATGATGTTACTATAAAGACTTGGATGTGAGAACAGCTGTGGATCTTAAAGGAGACAGATGTGCCATCTAGGTCTCCTCCTAGTCTTTGTAGGGGTGCCTACCATACCAATGTAACTAATCGCTGTCATGCAATAAACTATGTAACGTTCAAGACAAGAACCTCCTTCTGGAAATCCTAGGGGACACCGGGTCAAGCGTAAAAGGGAATTTGAAGGAAATCCTTATTAGTCAGGAAATGGTGTTAGGGAAATTGATAGGATTAAAACCCGATAAGTCCCCAGGCCTGATGCTCGCAATTCCAGCATGCTTAGGAAAGTGGCCCTAGAAATAGTGGACGCATTGGTGATCATTTTCCAGCATTCTATTGACTCTCGAAGAGTTCCAGTGGACTGGATGATAGCTAATGTAACCCCACTTTTCAAAAAAGGAGGAGAGACGAAATGGGAAATTATAGGCCAGTTAGCCAGACATTGGTGGTGGGGAAAATGCTGGAGTCAATTATTAAGGATGTAGTAACTGAGCTTTTGGAATGCAATGACAGAGTCGGTCCAAGTGAACATGGATTCACTGAAGGGAAATCATGCTTGACAAATCTTCTGGAATTTTTTGAGGATGTGACCAGAAAAGTGGACAAGGGTGAGTCAGTGGATATTGTTTATCTGGACTTTCAAAAGGCTTATGATGAGGTTCCACACAAGAGATTAGTAAGCAAAATTAAAGCTCATGGTGTCAGAGATAATGTATTGACGTGGATTGAGAACTGGTTGGCAGACAGGAAGCAGAGAGTTGGAATAAACAGATCCTTTTCAGAGTGGCAACCAGTGATGAGTGGGGGTTCAGTGCTAGGATCCCAACTGTTCACAAAATACATTAACAAGTTGGACGAAGTATTTGCATGCAATATCTCCAAATTTGCAGAGGACACTAAGCTGGCTGGCAATGTGTGCTGTGAGGAGGATGCTAAGAAGCTGCAAGGTGACTTGGACAGGCTGGCTGAGCGGTCAGATGCTTGGCAAATGCAACATAATGTGGATAAATGTGCGGTTATCCATATTGGTGGCAAAAACAGGAAGGCAAGTTATTATCTGAGTGGTGGCAGTTTAGGAAAAGATGAGGTACAACGAGACCTGGGTGTCATAACGGAACAATTGCTGAAGGTTGGTTTGCAGCTGCAGCAGGTAAGAAGAAAGCTAATGGCATGCTGGCCTTCATAGCAAGAAGATTTGACTTCAGGAGTAGGGATGTTTGACCGAAGTTATACAGGGCCTTGGTGAGGTCACACCTTGAGTATCGTGTGCAGTTTTGGTCTCCGAGTCTGAAGAAGGACATTCTTGATAAAGAGGGAACCATATGAAAGTTCATCAGACTGATTCCTGGGATGGCAGGACTGACGTATGAAGAAAGATTAGATCGACTGGCTTATATTCACTAGAATTTAGAGTGAAGAGGAATCTCATAGAAACATATCACATCCTTATGGGACTAGACAGGCTTGATGAGGGAAGACTGTTCCTGATGTTTGGGAAAGTCTAAAACCTAAGGGTCACAGCCTGAGAATAAGGGGTAAACCATTCAGGACTGAGATGAAGAATTTCTTCACACGGAGAGTTGTGAATGTATGGAATTCTCTACCACTGGAAGCTGTTGGGGCCAGTTTATTAGCTTTATTCAAGAGGGAGCTGGATGTGGTCCTTGCGGCTAAAAGGATCAAGGGGTTAGGAGAGAAAGCGGTAGTGTGATACTGAAATTGCGTGATCAATCATGATCATATTGAATGGTGGTGCAGGCTTGTGGAGCCGAGTGGCCTATTCCTGCACCTTTTTTCATGTTTCTATGTCCTCTCTCATTATACTACCTGGTGCTTTTTCACCATCATACTAGAGAAAGCTAGCCTTTAGAATCTAACCTAAAAACAGGATGATTGCAACAAATCTACCTTTATGGGATGAAGATGCCAGATGCCTCGTGGCTGAATGAAGATTTGATTTAGCTGAATATTCCAACATAGCTGAATGCACTTAGCTAGGAGGATTGTGGGGTTAGAGGAAATGACAGAGACGGGAGAGGCAAAATTATGAAGAGATGTGCAAACATAGATCAGAATTTTAAAATTAAGACATTGCTTGTTTGACAGGTAGTTCAACAAGCAAAAAGGATAATTGATGAATGGGACCTGGAATAGTAAGTCTAAATGCATCAAAATCTTGAACAAAGGTTTCGGCAGCAGATGAGCTGAAACAATAGCAAAGACAGATAATTTTGTTGAAGCAGAAGTAGTTGGTATGATCAGAAGCTGATTTATTTTTAATTGTTCATGAGATGTGGGCATTGTTGGCTGATCCAGTATATATTGCCCACCCTTAATTGCCATCCAACTAAGTGGCTACGTAGGCTATTTAAGAGGGCAGATAAGTGTCAACAACATTCCAGTGGATCCGGAATCATATGTAGGCTGGATCAGGTACTGATGGTAGATTTTCTTCACTGAAAGATGTTAGTGAACGAGATGAGCTTTTATGACATTTGACAATGGTTACATAGTCTTAGCCAGTGCTAAGACTATTAGACTTCCAATTCCAGATAATTCTTGGAGTCAAATATGACAGTAAATTTACTGCAGTACTTTGATCTGAACCATTGATTGTGAATAACTTAGGTCTCTGTATTGTCTGCTGCTTCCATTCTAAAGCATGCAGGTAGACCAATGTTGAAGCTTCACAAAGGTGGCTCATCATCTTAAGATATGCCTATTGCTACTTCTGCCACAACCTTCTGCATTCTTTATTGAACCAAGGTTGGTCTTTTGGCATGATGCCAGTTGTAGAGTGAAGGGTATGACAGATTGCACATTTGGTGGAGTAAAATTCTTCTGTTGGTGGTAGCCTACAGCATATCGTGGATGTCGCGTTTTAAGATGCTGGTTCTGATCTTAGTCTACCATATTTAACAGAGCAGTGGAGAATGGAGTGAGTCTTCATTATAAAAATGGAACTTTGTATCCACAAGAAGTCTGCATTTGTCTCCACAGGACTCTGCATTGATCACGTTTATCAATGCTGACTCAGACAGATGCACCTGCAATGATAGATTGATGAGGAGAAGATCAGGCTAAGATTTCGCTCTTGTTCGTTACCTTACCAGCTACTGCTGGTGCATCCTTCAGGATTCGACCAGCTTAGTTACTGATGGTGCGATGATCCAGTGGTGATTGACTTTGAAGATTCTCTCCGAGCCCACTTTGTGTCCTTGCCACTCTTAATGTTTCTTCAAATTGGTGTTCAAACTGGAAGGGTGTTGATTGATCAGAGGAAGAACAATGATAATAAGCAGAAGGCTTCCTTGACCATGGTTGACCTGATGTTATGAGAGTTCATGTTATCAAGAATGAATGTTGTGGATTTCCATGGGAATTCACACCATACAATATACCTCAGTGTTATGACCTCTCGTGTGTTTGCTGTGTTGTTTTGGCTGAACATATCCAGGATGATAATAGTGGAATTTGGGAAATTACATCATACCTTACTGTTAGTGAGTAGAATGGTGTCAGGCTTCCCTTAATTTTTTCTTCCAGCTTCCCTGGATTGAAGAACATATGATGGAAAGTTGTGATTTTATGAATCACCCAATAAATTAACAGGCTGTATAGCATTACATTTTGGAGAAGATTTTGTTTCTGTTTCCCTTTATGAAATAAAATCTCAGCTTTAAGGTACAGGAACAAGAAGACTAGAGGAACAAAATGCCAGGTCTCATTGCCCAGGGATTCTCTAGTGATTTGAGCTAGGAGGCTGAGTGTTTATTCCTTGACAGGCCATGTAAATGTGGGTGAACACATTAATCTGATGCATGCTTGGGTAGTGACTTACCTGAAAGCTCTGAGTGAAACAGGCAACAAAACTAGATGGCTGAGAGAGGAATTTCTTTAAGGAGATCCCTTTGGGCTGGCTGACTGGCTGTCAGCTATTGTACATGAACAGCAAACTGCCTCTTCAGCAGCCCTGACTGCTTTGATTTCGTTTAATTTGATTTATTATTGTTGCATGTACTGACATGCAGTGAATAGTATTGTTTTGCATGATAACCAGACAAATGATACCTTACAGAAGTACATCACGGTAATAGAAGAGAATGCAGAATCTAGTGTTACAGCTACAGAGAAGGTGCAGAGGAAGATCAACTCCAAAAGTGAGGTCCATTCATAAGTCTGACAACAGTGGAAAAGAAACTGCTCTTAAGTCTGTTGGTATATGTTTTCAAACTTTTGTATTTTCTGCCCAATGGAAGAGGGTGGAAGAGAGTGTAACTGGGGTAGGAAGGATCTTTCATTATGTTGGCTGCTTTCTAGAGGCAATGGGAAGTGTGGACAAAGTCAGTGGAAGGAAGGCCGGTTTTCATGTAATTTCTTGAGATCTTGGGCAGAGCAGCTGTCATACCAAGCTGTGATGCATCTGAAAAGGATGTTTTCTCTGGTGCATCTATAAGAATTGGTAAGAATCATTGTGGAAATGCCAAATCTCCTTAGCCTTCTGAAGAAGTAGAGGTATTGGTGTACTTTCATGACTGTAGCATGGATGTAGATGGACCAGGATAGATTGTTGACA
The DNA here is from genome assembly GCA_024137785.1 of Ginglymostoma cirratum. Taxonomy (NCBI): domain Eukaryota; kingdom Metazoa; phylum Chordata; class Chondrichthyes; order Orectolobiformes; family Ginglymostomatidae; genus Ginglymostoma; species Ginglymostoma cirratum. Next base: position 1,396,216 of record JAHRHZ010000178.1, read on the forward strand.
ATATTTACTCCTGGGAACTTGAAACTCTGGACCACCACCTCCACCTCAGCACCATTGATACAGACAGGCATGTCCTCCACTCCGCTTTCTGAAGTTGATGACCAGCTGCTTCACTTTGCTGACATTAAGGGAGAGATTGTTGTCTTTACATTATGTCACTAAGCTGTTTATTTCCTTCCTGTACTCTGTCTCCTTTTCGTTTGAGATCTAACGTACTACAGTGGTATCATCAGCAAATTTGTAAATGAAGTTGAGCTGAATTTGGCCACACAGTTGTGAGTGTATAAGGAGTATAGTAAGGGGCTGAGTATGCAGCCTTGCTGGGTATAGGTGTTGAGGATTATTGTGGGGGAGGTGTAATTGCTTATCCTTACTGATTGTGGTCTGCAGGAGAGGAAGTTGAGGATCCGGTTGCAGGGGGGGTGGGAGCAGAGTTCTAGGTCTCGGAGTTTGGAATGAGTTTTGTTGGAATTACGGTGTTGAAGGCAGAGCTCAAAATTGATAAATAGGAGTCTGATGTTGATATCCTTGTAATCTAGAAGCTCCAGGGATGAGTGTAGGGAGATGACCTATTGTGATGGTGTGCGAATCGTAGCAGATCAAGGCAATCTTGGACAGAATTGGATTTCCCTCGTTGGGATGTATTTGACTTAATTCATTGACTTCAGGCTGCTAATATAGCTGGATTTAGGTCTCTGTGTCTGGATGTGTGCATGTGTATGTGTACCATGGCTGAGTAGCACGAGAAATCAGACGTCTTGATCTTTAAAATCAGTTTTTAATCAGTTGAAATTCAGGGGCAAAGTTTATTTCAAAGTTAGCATTGTAAGTGAAAACAACAAATGCTAGAGATCACAGCAGGTGAGCAGCATCCTTGGAAAGACAACAAGCTAACACTTCGAGTCTAGACTCTTTGTCTCTTCATGGATGCTGCCTGACCCGCTGTGATCTCTAGCATTTGTTGTTTTCCGTACAGATTCCAGCACCTGCAGTAATTTGCACCTATATTTAGCATTGTAAAAGTTTGCGCCATTTTAGGAAAATTCGTTGGCTTTCTCCTGTGGTAAGTTTCTCGTGAAGCAGTTTAGTGGTGCAGCTGAACAGCTTGTGTAATGTCCAGTTCATGTCCAATGGTATAATTGTTGCTCTGGATAGATGATTGCAGGATAGAATTGTGCCCAGCAACCCAATACAGATCGGAGCTAAAAGAGGTATCCGAGTGCTGAGGCTGTCTGATTAAAAGACTTGATCCTAGTTGTTTTGCTAAACTTTCAGCACTCTAGCCCTCACTCCTGAAAGTCCATCATCCACTCACTATACTAATGCCACATCCATGTCCCGTGCTAACATAATACCAACCCATGTCCCACTTGTTCCCTTTGTAGCATCCAGGCCAACTTAATGCCAATCAATCTGTGACCATTGTACCATACATGCCAACTCACCCAGTATTTACCAGGAGTAGATCTTAGAAGTGATGTTGAGATTAAATAAAGGAAAGGTCATTTTATTGGGGAGGGGGTGCCGGGCGGTGGGGGGGGGGTAGCGGTGGGCGGCGACGGTGATGGCAACACCGACACCGACACGGTGGCTCAGTGGTCAGCACTGCTGCCTTGCAGCACCAGGGACCTGGGTTTGATTCCACCCTCAGGCAACTGTCTTTGTGGAGTTTGCACATTCTCCATGTGTCCACTTGGGTTTCCTCTGGGCGCTCTGGTTTCTTCCCACAGTACAAAATTTGCACTGGCTAGGTAGTTTGGCCATGCTAAATTACCCTGTAGTGTTCAGGGATGTGTTGATTAGGTGGGTCACAGGGAGCTGAGTCTGGGTGGGAAGCAACCAAATGTTTATGAGGGCTTGAGGAAATGTCAATGAGCATCAAATCTCAACTCCCACTGGCTGAGGCAGACTCATCTTTATTTTTCTGAGAGAACTGAGGATTTAAATACAAAAACAGAAATTGCTGGAGAAATTCAGCAGCTTTAGCAGCATCTTTAAGGGTAGCACAGTGGCTCACTGGTTAGCACTGCTGCCTGACAGCACCAGGGACTCGGGTTCAATTCCACCCTCGTGTGACTGTCTTTGTGGAGTTTGCGCGTTCTCCACATGTCTGCATGGGTTCCCTCCGACATTCTGGTTTCCTCCCACGGTCCAAAGATGTGCAGGTTAGGTGGATTGGCAATGCTAAATTGCCTATAGTGTCCAGGGATGTGCAGGCTAGCCGGGTTAGCCATGGGAAATGCAGGAGCAGGAATGGGAGGTGGATCTGGGTGGGATGCTCTTCAGAGGGTTGGTGTGGACTCGATGAGCCAAATGGCCTGCTTCCACATGGTAGGGATTCTATGATTCAGTGGAGAGAAAGCAGAGTTAGACAGTTGAGAGTTCTGAAGAAGGGTCACTGGACTGGAAGCATTAACTTTGCATTCTCTCCACTCTCTCCACAGATGCTGCAAGGCTTGATGAATTTCTCTAGCAATTTCTGGTTTTGTTTCAGATGTCCTGCATCTGCAGTTCAGAGCAAGCAAGAACTGCAGATGCTGGAATCAGAGTCAATACATTGTGGAGCTGGAGGAACATAGCGGGTCAGGGAGCATCAGAGAAGCAGCAAAGTCAATGTTTCGGGTCAGGACCTTCATCAGGACAGGTGAATTCCCCATTGAAACTGGGACATGGCTACCGCATCTGGATCCCACTTGACAGTTTTATAAGTTAGTCTGCACAGCTCTACAGAAATTCAGGCCTACATCTCTGGTTTTTCACTTGTGTGGTGTAAAGCAATTTTCTATCTGTATTGCTTTTCTGCTGAATCAGGGTTAAGTCCGGGTCTCTATCTGTCACAGGTTTTGCTGCACATTGTTTTATTCTTTTTCTGTCAGTACACTAATGGGAGGGCACATGGTATACAAACAACAAGAATACAACACCACCACCCTGATCCTAATTCTGTCAGATTTGTTAATTTATCCAGTTTTAATTAAAAGTTGCAGGTCTGAATCATTAATCTTGTTTGTCTCTGCACACATACTTCCAGACCTGTTAAGTATTTGTCACATTTTAAAAACAAAATAATAAGGTGGGAAAAGCTTGCTTTCAAGTTCTGATAAAGAGACGCTACACACAATGTTCACCACCTGTTTCAGTTTCTATTGGATCTGCATATATTGCCAGCATTTTAACCAGCAATGAATCTAGGGATCTGTCTCGATCTTTGGCTATAGCACTGAACTGTTAGTCTGGATTCGATTGCCGGTCTGTAATTCACTGATCTCATTCAGAACCACATTAAAATGTAAAAATTAGCACTGACCTCTCTGACCCATGAATTATGTTTGAAGGTAAATCAGTCTAGAGCATAATACTTATCAAGGTATCACAGTAAGAATTAAATGCAGTGAAAGTAACTTTGTCACTGAATGTTATAGCTAACCGGAGCCTGAATGTTTCTGCTATGTACTGAATATCTTTAAGCTGCAGATTGAATGTGTGGAATTGAAATTCCCTTTCTTAAAAGGCAGTGGATGTAGAATCTTTAAATATATTTAAGACAGAGGTAGATAGATTCTTGATTACTGAGAGTATAAATGATTTTCAAGGGTATGCAGGAATGTCAAGTTGAGATTGAAATCAAATCAGCAATTATCTTATGGAATAGCAGAGCAAACTCAAAGGACTGAGGCCAACTCTTGTTCCTCATTTGTATATTTGTATGTTGATATGTTTGCTGTTTTGATTTATGTTCTGTGTTCCTGTTTCCCTAGAGCCATTATTGGAATGTCTGGCAGAAAAAGCCTAGCTGTTTGTATTGGTGGATAACTTTTAATTTTTTTTTATTGTAGACTTCATATGCTCAACTGCTGGCAGCAACATGCCTTACGAAGCTCGTGACTCGGGTGAATCCATTGTCACTGCAGCAAAGAATTGACATCAGTGAGTAGATTGTTCTGTTGCTCCACTTCATATCACTGGAGCAACTGATTGCAGATGTTTAATTTTGCTGTTTTTTTTGCTGCATGTCATTTATCAATTGGCACTGGTATCCAATATGGGAGCTATGATTAATGGCCTTAACTGACTAAAACCATGTGTTAGTTGTGTTGCTACAATTATCTGTGGCATGCTTAATTAAAGATCACTAAAATCAGACCAAATCCCCTTTCTGTTTGCTATACTGCAATTTCGGATGCAGTTACTACATTCAAATATACTAAGGCGATGACAGAATCAGGCTTACGTGTGCTAAATCCTGCAAATAAATGCCCTGCTGACATTAGAACAAAGAAGAACAAAAGAACAAAAAACAATACAGCGCAGGGATAGGCCCTACAGCCCTCCAAGCCTGCGCCAACACATTTTGCCCTTCCATTACTAAAACTGTCTTCACTTACAGGATCTGTGTCCTTCTATTCCCTTCCTATTCATGTATTCATCCACGTGCTTCTTGAATGCTGCTATTGTGTTTGTTCCCACCACCTCCACTGGCAGTGCATTCTAGGCACTCATCACCCTTTCTGTGAAAAACATGCATCGCACATCTCTTTTAAACTTGCCCCCTCGCACCTTGAACCTGTGTCTCCTAGTAATTGTACTTCCATGCTGGGAAAAAGCTTCATACCATTCACAATCTTAGGTGTCAGGTGGCCCCTCAACCTCCTGCATTCTAGTGAAAACAAACCCAATCTATCCAACCTTTCTTCATAGCCCCAGTCCCCCATACTGGGCAACATCCTGGCACACCTTTTCTGTACTCTCTCCAAAGCATCACATTCTTCTGGTAGTGTGGTGACCAGAAATGTGTGCAGTATTCCAAGTGTGGCCTAACTGAAGGTCTATAAAGCTGCAGCATAGCTTGCCTATTCTTACACTTAATACCCCTTCCAATGAAGGCAAGCATGCTACAAGCTGTTCTACTATCTTACCTACTTGCACTGCCACCTTCAGTGATCTATGGACCTGCACACCCAGATCCCTCTGCATACTGTACTCCACAGGGTCTGCCATTCACTGTATAATTTCCACCAGTAGTTGACCTTCTAAAATGCATCACCTCATATTTGTCCTGATTAAACTCCATCTGCCATTATTTTGCCTATGCCTCCAACTGAGCGATATCCTGCTGCATCATCTGACAATCCTCATCTCTATCCACAACTCCACCAATCTTTGTATCCTTCAAGGTTCGTAGAATCGCTACAGTGTGGAAACAGGCCCTCTGGCCCAGCAAGTCCGCACCAATCCTTGGAGCATCCCACCCAGACCCATCCCCCTATAACCCACCTAAGCTACATATCCCTGAAACTATGGGCAATTTAGCATGGCCCATGGTCTAGCCTGCACATCTTTGAACTGTGGGAGGAAACTGAAGCACCTGAAGGAAACCCACACAGACACAGGGAGAATGTGCAAACTCCACGCAGTCGCCCGAGGGTGGAATCGAACCCAGATCCCTGGCGCTGTGAGGCAGCAGTGCTAACAACTGAGCCACTGTTTTGCCCTAATCCTCTGCAAACTTACTAATTAGACTAGCTACGTTTTCCTCCAAATCATTTATGTAGAGCACAAACAGCAGAGGTCCGAGCACTGATCCCTGTGAAACACCACAATCTCAGCCCTCCATTCCAAAAAGCATCCTTCCACTGTTACCCTGTGTCTCCTATGACTAAGCCAGTTCTGTATCCATCTTGCCAACTCATACCTGATACCATGTGACTTCACCTTTTGTACCAGTCTGCCATGAGGTACCTTGTCAAAGGCTTTACTGAAGTCCATGTAGACAATATCAACCACTTCTCCCTCATCAATCATCTTCATCACCTCCTCAAAAAACTCGATCAAGTTAGTGAGGCACAACCTCCCTTGCATGAAACCATGCTGTTTATTGCTAATCTGTCCATTTCCTTCTAAATGCATATAGATCTTGTCCCTGAGAATCTTTTCCAATAATTTCCCTATCGCTGACATGAGGCTCACAGGCCTGTAATTTTCTGATTATCCGTGCTACCCTTCTTAAACGATGGGACAACCTTTCCTGCTCCTATGATGCTGCTTGACCTGCTGTGTTCATCCAGCTCTACACCTTGTTATCTCAGATTCTCCAGCATCTGCAGTTCTTACTATCTCGGACAACATTAGCTATTCCTCAGTCTTCTGGGACCTCAGCTGTGGCCAAAGAGGAAACAAAGATGTCCATCAATTCTCCAGCAGTTTGTTCTCTTGCTTCGCTCAATGTTCTGGGATAGATTCCATCAGGACCCAGAGACTTATTTATCTTAATACTTTTTAAGATTTGCAACACCTCTTCCTTTTTAATAGCAACTTGGCTTAGACAGTCGACACTGCTTTCCCTGATATCATCGTCCACTAATTCCTTCTCTTTGGTGAATACCGATACAAAGTATTCATTTAAGACCTCATCTACACCTCATTAAAACCTACATGTTCCATTATGGGTAGGAAGAGGTACTTCTTTAACTGCCGATTGCCTAGGTTGAGACAGAACAGAAATTCTCAGTGACAGGTTTTGGAGAATGTGGATATTTAATGCACATGGTCTCAGAGTTTGGTACGGGTGGAGATTTAGTTCAGATGGCTTGTTGGAGTTGGTTGATTAAAATATTTGTGTGATAAGGCTCGGTTTGAGGGTGGGCGGAGAATTAAATTTAAGGCTGGTAGGGATTTAGGAATGTGCTCTTAGAGTTTGGGTTGTTAGAGATTTGGTACATCTCTTGAAGTGGTGAGGTGGTGGAAGTTTAGTGCGGCATGGCTTTCGATGAAAGAATCGGTGAAGATCCTGAGCAAGTAGTCATATCTTAGGGAAATTAAGTGTTTACAGCAACAGTTCTTGGGGATGGGGAGATTGTAAATTTAGTGTTCCTGGAGTCAGGGTTGGTGGAACACATGTAGGGTAATGGAAAATTACTGTGCCGGATCTCAGAATGTAGATTTACTGCCGAGTTTCAAGGCCCAAGTTAACATTTTAAATATTGTGCTGTCGGCAGTTTCAGTTGATCACTCTGTGTCAGGTTATTTCAGTGGGCTATGGTATATTGCTGTCATTGCAATATCTGTTCAATTAGTTAATTTGAGGAAGGAAATCTGACAGAATATGAACTGTCAGCATGTGTCAGTCCCTTGCTAACTAAAGGAATCTAGGAACATGTAATAATGGGATCTTTTCTCATAGTGCCGTCAATATTTTGTGTTCTCAAGAGTTTTTGGAAGAATGACTATGTCCTGAGTAGGAAGACCAGAATATATGATGTTCTTGCAGATCTCATTTACACGGACAAAAGGCAGATTAATTCAAAGTAAACCAGTTTTAGCATCCTCAGACATCTTTCGTGCCTGTCTTACTATTCAGTTTTGCCTCTGGCTCCATTTATTAATTATAGTAAATTATTAAACGTATTTAATACCCCAGCTCTCCGTTCTTTGTGCTATATCTTTGAAGGTACACTGCTTATTACCTGGGGCAGGAATAAATAAAAGCTGTGTCCTGTGGAACTAAGCAATGTCTCAATTATATTCAATAAACTAAATCTCTCAACTTTTAAAGTATCTTTTAATAAATATGCAATGTATAGTATGGCACAGGGAAGGGACACTGAATAGGGACACAACATGCTACATCAATGGAAGCAAGTCAGAATGAGTTCATCTATGTTGAGTGTCAAGAGAGTAAGGCAAGGCTGGATGGTCTTTACTTTAATACTAGGTGTGTAATAGGTAAGACTGATCATAGAATCCCTACAGTGTGGAAACAGGCCTTTCAGCCTGACAATTCCACACCGACTGATGCGTTAGGGGTGTGGATTAATACATGGAAGTGTGATGTTATTGCCATCAGAGGAAAGGGCAGGACTGGCAACTCAGCGTTCTGGGGCATAGGATGAGGGTGTAAAAAGGTAAGTGGAGTAGCACTATTAATCAAGAAGTCAATTACTGCATGAAGGAGGGCTGACATCTTGGAAGGGTCTTCAAACAAAGCTTTTTGGGTAGAACTTAGGAATGTTAAGGGGGCAGTCACATTACTGGGAGTGTATTATAGGCACTCAAAGAGCCAACGACAAATTGAAGAGAAAGCATGTAGAAAGCATGTTCACGGAGGTGTGTAAGAGTAAAATCCAGTAATTATATTAATGAGTTTAAACATTCTGAACATTAATTGGGATAGTCATCGTGTTAAGAGTTCAAAGTGTGTGGATTTCGTGAAATGTATCCAGGGGAGTTTTTTATGCCAATAAGTAGAAAGCCCAACATGGGAAGGCGCAGTGCTAGATCTAGTTCTGGGGAATGAACACCTGTCTGGCTTCAAAGTGGCAGTGGGGGACCATTTCAGCGATAGTGACCATAACCTGGTACAGTTCAAATTTATTATGGGCAAGGAGAAAAGTGGCCTGCAAAACATGGCCTTGGATTTGGGAAAGGCAGATTTTGTTAAAATAAAGCAGGATCTGGCCAAAGTTGGTTGGGAACAACTGCTTGTGGCTATGTCTACCGTGGAGCGGTGGAACATTCAAAAAAGGAGCTGGGGAAAGTACAGGTCTAACATACACCTTTTAGGGGGAAATAAAGGAGCAGAAAGATCAAGGAACCCTAGATGTCTAGGGCAATTCAGAAATGGATGAGGAAGAAGAGACGGGCTTCTAGCAAGTCCAAAGGGAGGAATTCAGTGGTCGCCCAAGAGGAATATGGGAAGTGCAAGAGGGGACTTAAGAAAGCAATTAGAAGAGCAAAAAGGAGGCATGTTGTGGGCCTTGCAAACAGGATTAAAGAGAATCCTGAAATATTTTATAAATATGTTAAAGGGGAGACGTTAATGAGGGAAAGAGTAGAGCGCATTAGGAGCCAAGAGAGCAATTTTTGTATGTACCTGTAGGATATTTGAAGGGTGTTACATGAATACTTCTCTTCAGTCATCACTCTGGAAAAGGAGGATGTGGATATAGAATTTGGGAAAAGGGACTGTGAGGAACTTGCGCAGTTTGATGTAGGAAATGGGGAGGTATTGAAGTCTCTGATGAATTTAAAAATGGACAAATCCCCTGCCTGGATGAATTGCTTCCCAGGCTGCAGTGGGCGGTGAGACAGGAAATTGCAGGAGCTCTGACGCAAATTTTTAATTCCTCTTTGGTAAAGTTGGTAGAGATGAACCAGGAAGTTACAAACTACTGAGTTTCACGTCAATGGTAAGGAAACTACTGGAGAAAATTCTGAAGGACAGAATTAATATCTACTTGGAAAAGCATAGGTTAATTCGGAATAATCAGTGTGGATTTGTCAGAGGAAGCTCATGTCTAGCAAATTTGTCAGAGTTTTACAAAAATGTGATCAAGTAGGTGGATGAGAGAAGTTCAGTTGATGTAGTTTATATGTGTTTTAGTAAAGCTTTTGTCAAGGTCCGACATTTAAAGCACATGGAATTTGGGGAAAATTTGTGAGATGGATCAGAAACTGGCTCAGTGATAGGACACAAAAGGATAGTGGTAGAAGGTTGTGCAAGTGACTGGAGGCCGCTGTCCAGCGGTATACCACAAGGATCTACCCTGGGGCTTTTATTATTTGTAATGTACAGAAATGATGTACATGGAATTGTTGGGGGAATGTTGATCAAGTTGCAGACTACACCAAGATTAGTAGCATGGTTAATTGTGAAGAAGATGCTTGTACATTGCAGGAAGATATAAATGGGTTAGTCAGATGGGCAGAGCAGGTAGATGGTATTTCACCCTAAGTGCAAAGCGATGCATTTTCGAAGGAGAAACAAGATGAGGGCGCATATACATTGGGTAGAATAGAATACCCTATATACTCGGTGAATATAGTGAAATCTTCATATGTTGCCAATTACCGTGCTGACTTAAATACAAACGTACCTAGGCGCAGCTTCTTTTGCTCCAAGATTTGTTACAGAAATAAGATGTCCAGCATTACAGAAAAACTTTCAATCCAGCGTACCATGCTGGCACTTAGCTTCCAGTCCCTACCGGACTCTGACACCACACTGCACTGGTAACACACCACTCTGGGAGGCTGCTGCAAGAGGCTGTAAGGTTGCCACACCACACCTGGAGATCGCTACGCTAATCCAGGAAGCCACCAATTCAACAGTAGGTGGCCAAGAGGTTGCCACACAATGCGAGGATACCAGCTGCCTGGGATCACAAAATTCGATGGAGTACAGAATCTACATCAGAGACATTAGACAGCATGAAGTAGTTCTCTCTTGAAACTGAAGTAAAGCAGTACATAAAAAACAGAATGCTCTGATGTTTTGGTTGACATCAGAAAAATGTAGAAACTAGTTTTCAAAGTCTGATGCCAGAGAAAGACTGAAGAATTTTGAGTTTTGGTGCTGCCAGGCATATTGTCCCCTTGTTCAGGAAGGGGAGTAGAAACAACGCTGGTAATTATAGACCAGTGAGCCTTACTTCGGTTGTGGGTAAAGTGTTGAAAAGGATTATAAGAGATAGGATTTATAATCATCTAGAAAGGAATAATTTGATTAGGGATAGTCAACACGGTTTTGTGAAGGGTAGGTCGTGCCTCACAAACCTTATTGAGTTCTTTGAGAAGGTGACCAAACTGGTGGATGAGGGTAAAGCGGTTGATGTGGTGTATGTGGATTTCAGTAAAGCGTTTGATAAGGTTCCCCCCGGTAGGCTATTTCAGAAAATACGGAGGCATGGGATTGAGGGTGATTTAGTGGTTTGGATCAGAAATTGGCTAGCTGTAAGAAGACAGAGGGTGGTGGTTGATGGGAAATGTTCATCCTGGAGTTCAGTTACTAGTGGTGTACCGCAAGGATCTGTTTTGGGGCCCCTGCTGTTTGTCATTTTTATAAATGACCTGGATGAGGGTGTAGAAGGATGAGTTAGTAAATTTGCGGATGACACTAAAGTCGGTGGAGTTGTGGATAGTGCAGAAGGATGTTGCAGGTTACACAGGGACATGGATAAGCTGCAGAGCTGGGCTGAGAAGTGACAAATGGAGTTTAATGTGGAAAAGTGTGAGGTGATTCACTTTGGAAGGAGTAACAGGAATACAGAGTACTGGGCTAATGGTAAGATTCTTGGTAGTGTGAATGAGCAGAGAGATCTCGGTGTCCATGTGCATAGATCCCTGAAAGTTGCCACCCAGGTTGATAGGGTTGTTAAGAAGGCGTATGGTGTGTTAGGTTTTATTGGTAGAGGGATTGAATTTCGGAGCCATGAGGTCATGTTGCAGCTGTACAAAACTCTGGTGCGGCCGTACTTGGAGTATTGCTTACAGTTCTGGTCGCCGCATTATAGGAAGGATGTGGAAGCATTGGAAAGGGTACAGAGGAGATTTACCAGGATGTTGCCTGGTATGGAGGGAAGGTCTTATGAGGAAAGGCTGAGGGACTTGAGGCTGTTTTCGTTGGAGGGAAGAAGGTTAAGAGGTGACTTAATAGAGACATACAAGATGATCAGAGGATTAGATAGGGTGGACAGTGAGAGCCTTTTTCCTCGGATGGTGACGGCTAGCACGAGCGGACATAGCTTTAAGTTGAGGGGTGATAGATACAGGACAGATGTCAGAGGTAGGTTCTTTACTCAGAGAGTAATAAAGGCGTGGAATGCCCTGCCTGCAACCGTAGTACACTCGCCAACTTTAAGGGCATTCAAATGGTCATTGGATAAACATATGGATGATAATGGAATAGTGTAGGTTAGATGGGTTTCAGATTGGTTTCACAGGTCAGCGCAACATTGAGGGCTGAAGGGCCTGTACTGCGCTGTAATGTTCTATGTTCTATGTTCTATGCTCTAATTAACTTTGAACCAGCACATGAACATAGATTAGATGAGAAATTACGGTAAGAATGCACAGAGTGCTTGATGCTGCTGGGTCTGATTAGGTTGCTACGATCTGGAAATATCTTTTGGGATGAATCATAGAACCAAGCAAATCAGAATATAAGGAGGTAATATGATGGAATGGTTGAATAATATTCAAGGCAATGACAGTGCATCTGTTCAGAGAGCAGACAGTATGGAATGCCTTTATCAGAGCATACAGTATAGGAAAACCTGACTGTAGGCTATTGCAATGTTTTGCATCAGGAACTGGTTCGTATTTAAGTTTATGTTTTATATTTTAACTTTAGAGCTGTAACAAATGCGTCACACTGATTACAGCTTTACAGTTCACAGTATGTTGGATTTAAAGTACACCTGTTGGTTTTTTCCAAGTTCATTTGGTGTTGGCCTTTGCTGAGCGATAACACCATTGTTTCTGACTTTGCAGGTCATGAGTTCAGTTCTTATTTGAGACATGTTCACAAAGCCCAGATTGAAGTCATTGTTCTTGGTTTCTGCTGACTTTGATATTACACATCAACAAGGTGTGAGAGTGTTGCACTTGTGTGTATGGAGGGGATAAGTGGGTATTTTGAATTCATTGCATAAGTGGGATGAGTACTCAAGAGTTTGTGATGTGTGGGCAAGTGTAACTGCAAGTAACTCTTAAGGATTTGTATTTGTACCTGTCACTATCCCATGACCTGTCTTTGGTATCTGTGCTTCATATGTGTCTTCGATCACAGCGTGTATCCAAGCAGTTCTTTTCAGATTCGGGTAAATATAATTAAGAGAAGGCTCAACAGCAACAATTTGCTTAAATATGAATGTTTATTAAGTAATAATAAGTTATTATAATGGCAATAATAAATGATTATCGTGGTAATAATAAATGGAAAAGAAAAGAGGAAAAAAAGCAACAAGTCTCATACCTTTCTAGATAAAGCAATAAGTCTCATGTTTTTCTGCCTGTTGGAGACCCCTCAATTGATCGCTGGCCTGGAGGCTTAGGTTTGTCCCTGGTACTGTTCACAATTTCGAGCCGAAGCGAAGTCCAGCAACAACAGCTGCTTGGAACAAAACTCTCTCTCTCTTAAACAGTGTGACAAATAGCCAGCATAAACAGATAGAATCTATTTACATTTGGAAGAAAATGGGCTTATTGGCAGCATGGTTTTGTGCAGGGAAGGTCATGTCTTACCAACGTGATAGAATTCTTTGAGGAAGTGACAAAGTTGATAGATGAGGGAAGGGCTGTAGATGTCATATACATGGACTTCAGTAAGGAGTTTGATAAGGTTCCCCACGGTAGGCTGATGGAGAAAGTGAAGTTGCATGTGGGCCATGGCAGGTTGATCGGGAGAAAGTGAAGTTGCATGTGGGCCATGGTATACTAGCTAGATGGATAGAGAACTGGCTGGGCAACAGGAGACAGAGAGTTGTAGTGAAAGGGAGTTTCTCATAATGGAGAACTGTGACCAGCGGTGTTCCACAGGGATCCGGGTTGGGACCACTGTTGTTTGTGATATACATAAATGGTCTGGAGGAAGGTATAGATGGTCTGATTAACAAGTTTGCAGATGACACTAAGAATGGTGGAGTAGCAGATAGTGAAGGGGACTGTTGGAGAATGCAGCAGAATATAGATAGGTTGGAGAGTTGGGCGGAGAAATGGTGGATGGAGTTCAATCCAGGCAACTGCGAGGTGATGCATTTTGGAAGATCCAATTCAAGAGCGAACTATATGGTAAATGGAAAAGCCCTGGGAAAAATTGATGCAGAGAGATCCGGGTGTTCAGGTCCATTGTACCCTGAAGGTGGCAACGCAAGTCGATAGAGTGGTCAAGAAGGCATACAGCATGCTTTCATTCATCGGGTGCGGTATTGAGTGCACGCGTTGGCACGTCATGTTACAGTTGTATAGGACTTTGGTTCGACCACATTTGGAATACTGCGTACAGTTCTGGTTGCCACATTACCAAAAGGATGTGGATGCTTTGGAGAGGGTGCAGAGGAGGTTTACCAGGATGTTGCCTGGTATGGAGGGCGCTAGCTATGAAGAGAGGTTGAGTATATTAGGATTATTTACATTAGAAAGATGGAGGTTGAGGGGGAACCTGATTGAGGTTTACAAAATCATGAGAGGTATAGACAGGGTAGATAGCAAGAAGCTTTTTCCCAGAGTGGGGGACTCAATTACTCGGGGTCACGATTTCAAGGTGAGAGGGGAAAAGTTTAAGGGAGATATGCGTGGAAAGTTCTTTACCGCAGAGGGTGATGGGTGCCTGGAACGCATTGCCAGCAGCGGTGGTAGAAGTGGGCATGATAGCGTCATTTAAGATGTGTCTAGACAGATACATGAATGGGCAGGGAGCAGAGGTATACAGATCCTTGGAAAATAGGCGACAGGTTTAGATAGAGGATCTGGATCGGCGCAGGCTTGGAGAGCCGAAGGGCCTGTTCCTGTGCTGTAATTTTCTTTGTTCTTCGTTCTTAAAGAAAGCAGATACAGCAAGACAAAACTGCTGGCTGGTACAGACAACACAGGATGGGAAAACAAGTGCAGCTGTCATCTTTGGCTCATAGAGGAATGATCTCAGGACTCATTGAAGGTCATGCAGCTTGTTAAATATTATTCTAAACTTTCCCAGCCTATTTTCCTATTCTCTACAATCTATTTTCTCATGCAGCTGTCGAATATTGTCATTAACTTTTAGCCCTTCGGCCCATCCAATACAACATGTCAACTTGTACACTGCATCTGGATCGGCGATTACTTATCCTGTAGCAGTGTAGATTACTGAGGAATTTAAAGATTTTGCTACAGATGCTTCCAAAACATTCCAGGGGAAATTCGCCACATTGGGCAACCTATAATGCTTGAGGAGGTCTCAGAATTCCCTCAAGTTCAATGAACTGTGCACAGTTTGGATGTGGGTGTTGGGGCTCATTTCAATTCCATAGCTTTCAAGAAGAGTCAGGATTTGCACTGATTTAATACTGCAGTGGTAGGTGATCACAGATGTGTTGAGTGAGTCAGAAGGCAATTTTTGAGGAGCAGCTGTAGTATGTTAATTATAAGGCAATCAGAATTCTCATTTGAAGGAGAAATGGTACAGTGGGCAATCCTTAAAAGAATTGATCATCATCATTGAATAGAATCCTTACAGTGTGGAAACAGGCCATTTGGCCCAACAAGTCCACACAATCCTTCCGAAGAGTATCCCACCCAGGCCCATTCCCCTGCATTTCCCATGTCTAACCCACCTAACCTAAACATCCCTAGAAACAATGGGCAATTAGTATGGCCAGTGTACCGACACTGCACATTTTTGGACTGTGGAAGGAAACCGGAAAACCCGGAGGAAACCCACGCAGACACGGGGAAAATATGCAAACTCCACACAGACAGTTGCCCAAGGGTGGAATCGAATCCAGGTACCTGGCGCTGTGAGGCAGCAGTGCTAACCCCTGTGCCACCGTGCCGCCCCTCAGCGATTGTCCTTTGAAAAAGCAAAACAGCTCACCAGCGACTGATGGTTGGAGCCAGGTAAGATGTAGCTTTCTCAAATACCTTAAACCTAGCTCTAAGCCATTTGCTTCTATTAGCCAATGGGTTACACAGTGGGTGGACAGCTAATTAACCCACTACCAGGAGGCAGGTTGGCTATTTAAATTTATAATGAAGCTGGAACTTCACATGTAACCTGTCTTACAGATTTAACCCTGGCCAACGCAGGGAAAACATGACAGTTCAAGAAAGACAAGGAAAGAATTGCTTGTAAACCAGAAAAACAGGTGTACTTTTCCAAAGCCCACTAACCTGCACTGTTTCAGTCCTCCTATTCCTACCCTATGTTCCTCCCTAAATGTTTTATTTCTGTGCAGATCTGTGATGTCCATGCGCAATAGCATCTTCTGAAACTAAAAGCCAAGGTGTCGGCATGTCAGATCAGATTTGCTTCCTCCCCCATCCACTGGATTGGGAACAAACCACAATCCATTGTGGGTTTTTTTTTCCTCAGATTCAGATGTGGGAATTCTTTTCTCCACGGTCTAGACTTACCTCCTCCTCATGCTTCCATTTTGTTTGTGCTATAGATGTAATCTCAACTGGAATGTCAATCAGGCTGATTTCAAGGTGGGAACCAGTTGGAAAAAGGGAGGCATGTTGTGGATTTTAAATTCCACAATGTGTGGGAAAATCTGGACCTCTGAATTACCTGACTAAAACTTACCTCCCCTGTTAATGTGACCTGCCTGTCAGTCTTGGGGCTTTTGCATCTGCTGCAGTCACAAGCCAATTGTGTTAAAAGTAGATGTTTTCTATTATTTGAGCAATGAAAAGAAAAGGAAAAGAATAACTTAAAATGAAAAGAAATAAAGGAGGAATTAGACTAAAATAATTAAGAAACAAGTATATTTTTGAAAACCAAATAAGGTGCATGATAAGTGACTGGATGGGATGACTAGGAACATGGTCTAAAGCAGTGAAGTATTTTGAAGTGTGTTTAAGAATTTGTGTATTTTCGTCCATTGATACCTCCTTTGTTACTTGAGGTGCTTTATTAGTTTCTTTACTGATGTGTGATTTGAGAATGTACAAACCTGATTAACCCAAGGAACAGAGATGGCTGAATCTGGCTGGTCTCTACAGGTTAAATTGTTTGACAATATCATACTGGGATTGATGTCTCTTTATGTTTTTATGTGGATGTAACTGTTTTTATTTCAAATGGAAAGTCTCAGCCTTTTAAAATTAAAGTTATTTGGGTTTAAAAAGGTCCTATGCATTTGAAATAAAATTAATATTTAATAGCTAGCCACTGAATCATTTAAAGATAAATTAATATCAGAAGCAGATTTTTGCTTTAATGATTCAGTACAAAATATTAAAAATTAATTTTTCTCCAATGGTAAGCATTTGTATTCAGATCTGAAAGCATGGTGCTACAGAAAAATTAATATCTATCCAATGAATTTCCCAAAATAAATGATTTAAGTGGCAAAAATTCTCATCTTGGGAATTAAAACAAAATTAATCTAACTTTATTTTTTCAACATAAATACAGTACAGCAAGTTGCCATGGTTAAATTGAGAGGGTAGTTATACATGCTCAAAAAAGAAATATTGTAAATAGATAGGTTAATGTTACCTTTCCATTTTAGCTATTTTCACACAGATAACCTTATTTATGAACAGCTGTGTTTGCAACAGAAATGGTTTTATTTGATGGGCAATAATTGCAGTCCTTGGACATTCAGATGCCTATCTACTTGGAAAATGCAGATCTAGAGATTGTAGTAAGTTTATGAAACAGAAGGATGCCATTAGGTTGATCATGTTTGTGCTGGTTGATGCAGAACTACGCAGCCATACTTCTGAAATTTGCTAAGAGGTTCTGTCTTAAAATTTTCAAATGGTGAGTTCCAGGTTTCTAGCACTCTGTGTAAATAATGTTTCTTCATCTCTCTTCTAAACCTTTCAGCAATTACTTTTAAGCTTATGCTCCTGGTTTTTACGGCTTTGCTAAAGTAAATAGATCTTTACTTTTTTAATACAATCTAGACCCCTTGTAATTTTGAACAACTCAATTTAGTGACCGCTTGGCCTCCTCTGTTCCGAGGAATAGAATCTAATTCTCCTCATTGCTATTTTTTTTCCAGTCCTCGCAACATCCTCATAAACCTTTTCTGCAGCCTTTCCGGTGCAATCAAATCTTCCCTAAAGTATGAATTCGAGAGTTGGGTGAAGTACTTAAGCTGTGGCCTAACAAGTGTTATTTCTTTGCCTTAGCTAATGAAGGAAAACATGCGGCATGACTACTGAACCACGTTATCCATATATTCCGTCATCTGTAAGAATTTGTGCCAACACACTTAAAAACATCAGTTTCTCCCCATTATTCTGCACCCTTCCATTGATTGCATCTTCATGGCATTGTTGCATCTCCCAAAATGCATTATCTGTCATATCTCTGGATTGAATTCTATGTACTAGTTTTGTTATAATTTGCAAGCTGCTTTATCACCACCCCCAGCCACCCACCCACTTGAATTTACATCGTTGACATCAGCTACAAAAAGAAAGGACCTGAGTACTGACCCGTATGAGCAGGCCACAGGAGGGAAATAGCACTGGGGCTGATCACTATGGCTTATGCCTTCAGGGCTGCACCACACCTCTTTCAAGTGATAACTAAACAGATCAAGTTTGGCTGGCGCTGGGCCTGGGGATTGGGACTCACTTGGCTGGGTCTGCAGTTCTGAGATCAGTTGGAGACTGGAAGAACACAGCAAGCCAGGCAGCATCTGGAGGAAAGGAGCAGTCAACGTTTCGGGTATTACCCTTCTTCAGGACTAAAGAAGGGTAATACATGAAATGTTGACTGCTTCTTTCCTCCAGAGGGTGCCTGGCTTGCTGTGTTCTTCCAGCCTCCAATTTGTCTACCTTCGATTCCAGCATCTGCAGTTTTTCTTTGTCTGTTCTGAGATCACTGTTAGCCAGGCTCAGGAATTGCAGTTGGCTGGGTCTGTGGCATGGAGAGTGGTTTCAGTGTCTGAACGTCATGGGTGGTGTCAGCCGGGATAGGTGGCAGCACCAAAGGAAGAGGCTACGAGTGCGTATGGGGAGAAAGGAATGCAGCCCCAGGCTGAAAGATGTTGGGCCATGCGAGAAGAGAGCCTGCTGCAAGCATTGGGGTTTGGGGAAAGGTGACATATTGTGGCTAGACAAAGGAGCAGGCTGCAAGGAATTGATGGGGAAGGGGTTCTGCAAGGGGGTAGAAGTGTCTCAGGTTGTGAGAATAAGGGAGAAGTAGTAGGCTGGGAAGGAGTGGAGTGAAGGATGCTATGAAGGACAGAGAACAGTTTTTGATCATCAATAATGAAATACTCAACTAACTGAATCTCAGAAAACTTAAAATTGGTGATAATGAATTCATTGAAAATGAATTTGGAATCTCTAATTTAAGGCGACATAAGCTTCAATTGGCAGAAAAATGTAGTGGATGCAAATTATTAAATGATAAGTTGGATAGATACTGCCTGATCAAAATGTTCCAGCTTTGTGATATGACCACATCACCAGTCTGTGTGCAAAGTATATTTTTCATTCGAAGTATCTCAGCAATTTTGAAAAAATGTTGTTGCTAACTGATGCCTACTGTTTGTGAAAATCTTCCGTTGTCCAGGAAATTAATGCTTTAAGTTTAATGGAGTGTTGATAATTGAGGATACTGAATTCTTCAAATTCTGCTTTTGTATAAGTTCAAGTACCTCAATTCAAGGGCAAAAAGTAGCCCCGAATTTTTTTTTTTTTTTTTAATTTCATTCTCGGGATGAGGGCATCATTGGCTAGGCCAGCATTTGTTGTCTAACCCTAATTGCCCAGAGGGCAGTTAAGAGTCAGTCGCATTGCTGTGGGTCTGGAGTCCCCAGAACATTACCTGGGTCTGTGGGTTAATATTCCAGCGATAATACCCTTAGGCCATTGCCTCCCCTGGAATTAAATAATGTAGCCCTTCCAAAAATTTTAAGAAAGCCCTTAAAAATTATTATTTTCATAGAGGCCAAGTTCAGGCAAGTGGGGCTGGTTCCATATTGTCAACACGCAAATCTTTGCCAAACCATGGGTGTAAAGTGTATTACACTGAAACCTGAAATTCATAAATAGAGACATAAACTACAAAAAACAAAACATTTTCCTGAATCCACATAAAACAACATGAGCCAACTGTGACTATTCTTTCCAATTCTGGACACCAGGGATGTGAGGTGTTATAGTGATTCAGAAGTCACTTAAGAGAACAGTTCCGAGGATGAGGGATTACAAAGATGCTGTGGTTGCTGTCCTAATAGCCAAAATGCCTGAGGGTATTTGATGCAGCTGTATGAAATTATAAAGGGCTAGGATAGAATAAATAGAAACTGTTTCCAATGGCTGAAGGATCAATTGTCAGATGGCCCAGATTTAAATTGAATAACGAAAGAACAAGAGAATTTAAGAGGGAAAGCAGGGATTAGGATTCAAAATGCACCCCCTCCCTGGTATTATTGTGGACAAGGAAATTTGATAATAATTTTGGGAAAAACATGAAAGAAAGGGCTGGGGTAGAGAGAAGGATCTAGGCCTGAAATGTCAGCCTTCCTGCTCCTCTGATGCTGCTTGGCCTGCTGTGTTCATCCAGCTCTACGCCTTGTTATCTCAGATTCTCCAGCATCTGCAGTTTCTACTATCTCTGGTGATAGAAATGACTGGATTTCTCTTTGGAAGAACTGTTGCAGATTTGCAAACTGCAGGTACCCCTCCAAGCCACATACCATTCTGATTTGGAATTTTAATACCATTCCTTCACTCACCAGGTCAAAGTCCTGGAACTCCATTCTAACAGCACTGTGGGGTGACCTACACCCCAAGGACTACAGCAGTTTGATAAGCCAAGGTGCTTCACAGGAGCATTTTAAGACAAGGTATGATATTGAGCCACATAAGGAGGCATTAAATTGGGCAGAGTAATATGTTTAAAAAAAGTCTTAAAGGAGGCAAACAAGGCAGAGATTGCAGCCTGAGCAACTGAAGGCACAGTCAACAGTGTTAGAGGAGTTTTATTTGGGAATATGAAGGAGGCTAGAATTAGAAGAGTGCAGATATCTTGGAGAGTTGTTGCCCTGTAAGAGGTTATGGAAATGGGGATGGGATGAGACCCTGCAGGGATTTGAAAAAAAAACTGAGATTTATAAAATCGAGACATTGTTTGACCTGTGGGCCATACAGCATTGGGGTAAGCACAGGAACATGGAAAATAGGATCAAGAGTAGGCCATTCGACCTATTGAGCCTGTTCTACCATGTTCATATCTAATCATCCAACTCAGTAGGCTATTCCTGCTTTTCCCCCATATCCTTTGATCCCTTGAGTAAAATGCAAACTGGTCTTGCTGTGCATCAAGACATGGACAAAAGAGTTCTGGCTGGTCTCCAAAGATAAAATGGGAGACCAGCCAGGGGCACTTTGGAATAATCAAGTCGAGATGTAAGACAGGCATGAACGAGCGTTTGGGACTTAGATGTGTTGAGACGGGGCAAAGTCAGGTGATGTTATAGAAGAAAGAGAGGTGGTCTTGATGATGGTGCAGGTATGACATCAAAAGCTCATTTCAAGATCCAATATGACAGCAAGGGTTAATCTCTGAAGGTTGCCAGAGAGGTGGATGGAATTAATAGCGAGGGAATGACCATATGAACAAACAAACAGGAGTAGGCCACTTGTTCCTTCAATCCTACTCCACCATTAAATAAGATCATGACTGATCTGGTTTTAACCTCAGCTTCACATTCCTGCATGTCCCTCTTAAGTCCCCTTCATAATCAAGAATTTATTTGCCATGAAACTGTTGAAAGATTTTGCATTTGTTACCCTCTGAGGAAGGGAATTCCGAAGACTCTCAACCCTCTGAGAAAAAGAACTGTTTCCCCATCTGTTTCTTAAATGGGCAACTCTTTTTATTTTCACACTATGGGCCTTAGTTGTAGATTCTCTCGCAAGAGAAAATATTCTCTCGACATCCGCCTGGTGAGCTCCTGTCAGGATCTTGCATGTTTCAATTAGTTCACCTCTGACTCTTCTAGACTCAAGAGGATACAAACATAACTCTCTAGTGTATCCTCATAAGGTAAATTCCAGGTGTTAGTCTCGTCTTTCTAATGGCTCTTACTTTGGAATGTGCAGTCCCTTTGCATCTGTGGCATGACCTAATTATTCAATGGAAGATTTTAAAAAAAAATCACATTCAACTTTCCTCACTCTTAGGCGGTAATCTTCAAGTCTCTGCAGAGTGACATCTTAATTGAGATGATGCCCTTTTTTGATTCTCCCCATGACTGAGTTATCGTCTATGCAATGCTGAACTCTTTCTAATCCATGTAAAAACACATTGGAATAATATAGGTACGGATGTGATTCCAAGTAGAGGTCTCTTTTTTTTAAATGTCTTTTACAGGATATAGTTGTTACTGGCCATGATAGCAGTTAGTTACCATCCCTAGTTGCCCAGGGGTTAGTTAAGAGTCAACCAATATTGCTGTGGGTCTAGAGTCACATGTAGGCCAGACCAGATAAGGACAATAGTTTCTTTCCCTAAAGGATATTAGTGAGCCAAATGGGTTTTTCCAACATTGGCAACTATTTCATGGACACAGTTAGGCTTTTAATTCCAGATTTTTATTGCATTCAAATTCAACCATCTACCATGGCAGGATTTCAACTCAGGTCTCCAGAGCATTACCTGAGTCTCTGGATTGATAGTCTAGTGCTAATACCAGTGAAGCACTGTTGCCTCACAGTGCCAGGAACCTGGGTTTGATTGAACCCTTGGGCGACTGTCTGTGTGGAGTTCGCACAAGTTTCCCCTCATCTGCGTGGGTTTCCTCCGGGTGCTGCAGTTTCCTCCCACTCCAAAGATGTACAGGCTAGGTGGATTGGCCATGCTAAATTGCCTGTAGTGTTCAGGGACGAGTAGATTAGGTGGGTTATAAAAGGATGGGTCTGGGTAGGATGCCCTGAGGGTTCGTGTGGACTTGTTGGGCCGAAGGGCCTGTTTCTCCACTAAAGGGATTCTATGATCTATTACCACTAGGCCATCGCAAAAGTCCTTACTGTTATAATTGCCATGTATTTCTGTGATACAGAATCTACATTCATCTGGAGATAGGCTTAACTGAGGTCAATTTTAGTGAAAAGCTGACCTCCATCTATTCCAGCAAATAAGCTAGATTAAAGGCAAAGGATATTGCACAGCAGATACATACCAATCCATCTTTCTTTATCACTGGTATGATAGGCATGGTGCCATCACTCACGTTTATGGGTTCAAGGACTCCCATCTTAACCATCCTCACTAATTCTGCCTCAGTGTTTGGTTAGATTGCATAAGGCACTGAATCAAGCCTTGCAACACGTCACTTGATTCTCATTCTTGATTTTCAATTTGATAGACATCTTTTCCATGTTTCCCAGATCCCCATTGAAAACACTGGCATGTTTCTTTATTATTTGTAATTGATCAGTCTCAAAATCTGACAAGCAATTTACTTCAGCCCAGTTGAGTTTGATTTCCACCAACTACGTTCTTACCAATAAAGCTGGAAAATTTCTTTTGGTAACATATTAAGCACAGATCTTCAGACTAACAGGATAACTGAACATTTACATTGATACGACCTCTTAAAGTCACCACTTCACCTGTGTATGTTGTTAGTACGAGTTTTGAGGGTCCGGGGTGCTTCTCATGCACGCTTTCGGGTATCAATGAAACTGCCACTGATGACCACTTCAATTCTTGCCAGTTTGCCATTCAGTGATGGAATAACTAAGTATTGATTGGTGTCACAAGCAACGGGCAGTATGTTCAATAATGGCTCCTCTATGGCTTGTAAGTCTGAGCTTTTCTCACTCCCTTTTTGGACTGTGTGGATTTTCTTCCTATTCTTTGGTTTCTGTACTTTTGCAATATGTTATTCTTGTTTCCTCCTCAAACACACCCATTCAATGTACCATTTTTTGCTGCAGTCTCTGCATAAAGTTTCTTTATACCAACAACTGTGCTGCATGACCCGTTCTTCCACATAGAAGGCAATATTGAGACTGTGATGATACTTGTCTCCCAGGCAGCATTTTTCGTGAGCTCTCTTACTTGAGCTTAGCTGTTGAGCTTCTTTGCCTGTTAATTCCATCGAGACTGCATTTTGAAGTGCTTTCTTTAAGTAAAGATTCCTTTCTGTCAGTAACCTTTTCTGGCTTGCTCCACATTTTACACCATATGTCAGTCTGTATATGATAGTATAATTTAAGTTGTCTTCAAATTTGCAGAATTATGCTAGCGACTTTAAAATTGCTATGAACTGAGAGATAGATCCACCATTGTGCTGTTTGCAATTGTTGACTCTGAATCTTACAGCAACACCACTGGTTTTAGTGAACATAAGAACCAGGAATAGGAGTAGGTAGTTCAGCCCTTGAACCTGATCCACCATTTGAAATGATTATGACTAATCTCATCTCAGCCTCAACTCCAACTCCCTACCCACTCTTTATAACCCTTCAACCCGTTGCTAATTAAGAATCTGTCTATCTCTGCCTTAAATTTACTCAATGTCCTAGTATCAACTACAATCTAGGATAGTGAATTCCACAGATTTATGACCCTTGAGAGAAGTTATTTCTCTTCAGGTCTGTGTTAAATCTACTACCCCTTATCCCAAAACTATGACTTCTCGTTCTAGAAGCATCCTTTCCACATCTACTTGTTAATCTTCTTCAGCATCTTATATACCTCAATTATACAATCTCTCCTCTCATTTTTCTAAACTCCAGAGAGTATTGGCCTGTACTGCTTAATCTCCATACGACAAACCCCTCATTTCATAGAGTCATAGAGTCCTACAGCACAGAAACAGGCCCTTTGGCTCAAACTGGTCCATGCTGACCAAAATATCCACCCACGCTAACCCCATTTCCCTGCATTTGGCCCATATCCTTCTAAACCTTTCTTATCCGTGTATTCGTTCAAATGCCTTTTAAATGTTGTTAATGTACCTGCCTCAACCACTTCCACTGGCAGCTCATTCCATATGTGTACTATCCTCTGTGTAGACAAAAGTTGCCCAATGCTCCCATGTATTCTTTCCCCTGTTACCTTAGACTCATGCCCTCTAAGTACTTGATTCCCAACCCTGGGAAAAAGTTTGAGTGCATTCATCCTATCCATACCTCTCATGATCTTATACGCTTTTGTAAGATCCTCCCTGAGTCTCCTCTCTGGAATCAATCTAATGTGTCACCTCTGAATTGTCTCTAGTACAACTACAATCCCTCCCCAAGTAAGAGGACTGAAATTGCACACAATCTTCCAAGTGGGTGGTCTTACTAATGTGAAAAATATTTCTGTAGGATTCCGACTATTTCTTCAGAAGTTTTTGAACCTTGTTTCTCTGGCTATACCAGATTCCTCAGGAGGTTAAAGGTTTTCCCACGGATAGTACTTGGAATGCAGGGATTTGTATGCCTGCTTCAATTTTTTTTGCTTGAATAATATAATGGAATGTCTGTGTAGGATATCCAGCTCTATGTATTTCCAAAATTTCTCAGTGGGCAAAAATTCTTCCAATTTTTAAGTTAGCTTTGCTATGGAAAAGGCCAACATAACACAAGGCACCATGAAAAGTTTAGCACTACCTTGCTTTTTCCCATTGAAAACAAGGTATTCCTAAAGCTGCCTGCTTATTTTCACTCTACCCCTAGCTCAAAACGTTTCCGTACATGTAGTGTGTTCATCACTCTCACTGTTCCTTCAGGGTGGAGCACGTAGCAAGCTTCTTCTGAACTGTTTACCTCTTCCTTGGGTGAGTTATTTTGTTTTAATTCAAACTGACTGTACTTGTAGTTTTCATCCTTGTCATCGGTTTTCTTTCTGTCTTGCCTTTCAAGAAGGAGTAGGGACCACAGTGTTTAAAACAACAGGACCTTTTTTTAAGGAGGTGTTCACTTGACAAGGCAGCTAGCCAGAATGAATTGTTTGCCCGCTTACAACCTATCTCTATCCCTCTACAGACTCTTTTTGTGTAACCTTGGTTATAGCATGTTTAATTTTCTCATTCAAATTATTATATATAGTATAAATAACCGTAGCCCCGTAACTCATCCCTGTGGCAGTGCATAGGTTGTGATCCTGAAAATGTTTGCTTTATCTCAACTCTCTGCCTTCTACCACTTATCCTTTGTCCATACAACCTCCAACACCACGGGCTTTTATTTTATTAGGTAGCCTGATGTATAATACTTTATCAAATGCCTTCTGAAAGTCCAAATATATTACATCCACCTCTTCCCCTTCAACTGTCCTATTACCTTCTTAAAGGATTATAATAAATTTGCCAGACATGATTTCCCCTTCATGAAGCAATAGTGACTCTGCTTGGTCATATTGTATATTTCTAAATGCTCTGCTGTTACATCCTCTATAATACTTTCCCAATAACAGATATTTAACTAAGTGGCCTACAGTCGCATGTTGTTTGTCTCCTTTCCTTTTCAATTGAAGGTGTTTCAGTGGCAATTTTTCAGTCCTCTGGGACTTCTGCAGAATCTCAAACTGAAAATTTTGGAGGCTGTTGAGACATTGCATTTGGGAAGAAAACCATGTTGTTTGCACTTGATGGAGAGACACAGAGATGCCATCGGGATGTCCAATGTGAACAAGCATCCAATATCAGAAAGTAGAAGAAATATTTTCTACATTCACAATACAAATTGGATTTTGATTTTTCCTGAACAGTGACATTTCATTATCCATCAACCCTTCTTTTCCAGTCATATCCCTTTCACTGGCACTGATACTTTTATCTGTCACTCTCATGGAACATAGAACAGTACAGCATAGAAACAGGCCATTCAGTCCACCATATCTGTGCTGACCATGATGTTGCTCTAAATTAATCCCATTTGCCTGCACATGGTCTATATTCCCCTATTCTCTGCTTGTGTGTCTGCCTCAGTGTCTTTAAAACTTTGCTATCGTATCTGGTTCTAACACCTACAATGACTGTGCATTCCGGGTACAGATTATCCTCTGTATGAAAAACTCTCCTTGTACATCTCCTTTAAATTTTACCCCTCTCACCTCAAACCTGTGCCTTATAGAATTTGACATTTCCATCCTCGGAAAAAGATTCCAACTATCCACCCTATCCATGCCTTTCATAATTTTATATACTTCTATCAGGTCACCCTGCAGCGTCTGTCATTCTAGCAAAAACAATCCAAGTTTGTCGAAACTTTCCTTATAGGTAATACACTCCAGTCTAGGCAATGTACTGTTAAACCTCTTCTGCACCCTCTGCAAAGCCTCCATATCCTTCCAACAGTGTGGTGACCAGAACTGTGCACAGCACTCCAAATGTAACCTGACCAAAGCTCTTGTACAGTTGCAATATTGACTTGCCAACTTTTGTACTCTGTGCCCCAACTGATGAAAGCAAGCATGCCATATGCCTTCTTTACCATCTTATCCATTTGTGTTGCTACTTTTAGCAATGGGTCCTCCAAATATTAGTGCTCCTAAGTGTCTGATCATTTACAGTATACTTTCTTTTTGCATTCCACCTCCCAAAATGCGTCACCTCATGTGTCAAATGCTTTAAAGTCCACGTAGACAACGTCCACTGTCTTATCCTTATCAATCATCTTCATTACTCCCTCACAATCTCAATCAAGTTTGTGAGACACGTTTTCTCCTGCATAAAGCCATGCTGATGATCTAGAATAAGTTCATTCTTCTCCAAATGCAAGTAAATCCTGCCTCTAAAAATCTCTTCCAATAATTTCCCAATTACTGATGTAAGGCTCATTGGTCTTTAATGTCCTGGATTATCCCAGTTGCCCTTCTTGAACAAAGGAACAACATTGGCTATTCTCCTGTCTTCTGGGATCCCACCTGAGGTTAAAGAGGATCCAAAGATCTCTGTTAAGGTCTCAGCAATCTCCTGTCAGGTTCTGGGGGCTAATCTACCTTAATGTTTTTCAAAACACCCAATATCTCCTCCTCCTTAGTAACAACATGCCTTAGACTATCAACAAACCCCTCTCTAAATTTGCCATTGTCTGTGCCTTTCTTCTTGTGAATACCAAAATATAGTACTCGTTAAGGGCCTCACCCTCTTCCTCTGGCTCCACATATAAATTCCCTTCTCATCCTTGAGTGGACCTACCCTTTCCCATGTTATCATCTTTATCCTTATATATGTGTAAAATGCCTTGGGATTCTCCTTAATCCAACTTGCCAAGAAAATTTCATGGCCTCTCGTAGCCCTCCTAATTTCTTTTATAGTTATTTTCTGCTTCCTTTTTACTCTTGAAGGGCCTTGTTTGATTTCTCTTTCCAAAACCTTATTTATGCTTTCTTTC
The DNA here is from genome assembly GCA_024137785.1 of Ginglymostoma cirratum. Lineage (NCBI taxonomy): Eukaryota > Metazoa > Chordata > Chondrichthyes > Orectolobiformes > Ginglymostomatidae > Ginglymostoma > Ginglymostoma cirratum. The sequence continues at coordinate 1,423,996 of JAHRHZ010000178.1, forward strand.
CCTTTTTAATTAAACCTGAAAGATCTCTTGTCATCCAAAGTTCCTGAATCTACGTAGATTTTAGTAAGACTTTCAACAAGGTGCCTCATCATATGCTCATCCAGAAGATTAAGATGAATTGGATCTACGGTGACTTGGCCGCATGGATTCATAATTCACTTGCCCATAGAAGGCAAAGGGTAGCGATGGAAGGGTGTTTTTCTGGCTGGAGGTCCGTGACTAGTGGCGTCCCATAGGGATCCATACTGGGATCTCTGCTGTTTATGATATTTGTAATTGATTAAGATGAAAATGTGGATGGGTGAGGTTGGTAAGTTTGCAGATGATACAAAGATTGGTGGAGCTCTGGATAGTGTAGAAGGTTGTCAAAAGATACGGCGGGATATTGTTCAATTGCATATATGGGTGAGAAATGGCACCTGGAGTTTAATCTGGATAAGTGTGAGGTGCTGCACTTTGGGAAATCAAATGTTAAGGCAAAGAATATAGTTAATGGCAGGACTCTGAACAACATTTGATGTACAGAGGGATTTTGGGGTTCAAGTCCATAGCTCCCTGAAAGTGGCCATGCAAGTAGATAGGGTTGTAAAGCTTGCCTTTATTGGTTGGGGAATTGAGTACACTAGTCAGGATATTGTGTTGTAGCTTTATAAGACTTTGGTTAAGCCACACTTACAGTGTTGCATTCAATTCTGGTCACCACATTACAAGAAGGATGTGGAGGCTTTGGAGAGATGCAGAGGTTTATAAGGATACTGCCTGGATTAGAGGATATGAGCAATAAGGAGAGGCTAGAAAAACCCAGATTGTTTTCTCTGGAGTGATGGAGGCTGAGGGGAGACTTAAAATAAGTCAATAAAATTATGAGATGCATAGATAGGGTTGATGGTCAGAATCTTTTTTCCCAGAGTTGAAATGTGTAATACTAGTGGGCATGCATTCATGGTGAGAAGGGGAAAGCTCAAAGGAGATGTGAGAGACATACTTTTTATCCAGAGAGTAGTCGGAGTCTGAAATGCGCTGCCAGGCGTGGTGGTGGTGGCAGATACGATGGGGTGTTGAAGGAACTTTTAAAGAAGCATGTGAATATGGAAGAAATGGGAGAATACGGACCAAGGGCAGGCACAAGGGAATAGTTTAATTTGCTGTCATGTTTGGCACGATATCGTAGACCAAAGACCTGTTCCTATGCTGTACTGTTCTATGTTCTACCAACCTTGCTATCCTTATTTTTCATCCTCTCAGGAACATGCTGATTCTGAATTCTGGTCACCTTGCTTTTAAAAGACTCCCACAAGTCAGATGGAAATTTACCTTCTTAGCTCCCCCCCATCCTATTTTTCGAGCTCTTTCCTAATACTGCTGTAATTAGCCTTCCCCCAATTTAGCAGTTTACCTAAGGACCAGTCTTATTCTTTTCTATATCTATCTTAAAACTTACATAATTATGATCACTGTTCCCAAAATGCTGCCCCTCTGAATCACCTGGCCAGACTTATTCCCCAATTCAAGGTCTAATCCGGCCCCTTCCCTATTTGGAATATTTACGTATTGTAGACAGGTAGGTTTTTGTTTGCACCTAATACATTCTATTCCATTTCAACCCCGGAACTAAGGGAGTTTCAGTGAATGTTGGGGAAATTAAAATCATCCACCAGCACAACCCTGTTCTTTTTACATCTCTCCATGATCTGCTTGCACTTCTGTACCTCTAATTTCTGCTTTCATCTGGGATGCCTATAATATAACCCCATCGTTGTGATTGCGCCTATCTTGTTCCTAAGTTTTATCTGTATTGCCTTGCTAGATAAGCCGTCCGAGATGCCCTGTCTTAGCACAGCTGTGACATTCTGTTTAATCAGTAATGCAACTCCTCCACCCCTTTTACATCCCTTTCTATCATACCTGAATCATTTAAACCCTGGAACGTTGAGTTGCCAGTCTTGCCCTTCCTCAACCAAGAATCTTTGAAGTCTGCCACATCGTAGTCCCGTGTACTAAACTCATTTGTTTTAACTGTTATATTTGTTACGATAAAATAAATTCACTTCAGACCTAAGGATTCTTAGAATTCCAAGACATAGAGTAACCAGTGCATCTGCTATCTTTGTAGCTACTTCCTTTAATATACTAGGATTCTTCCCATCAGGGCAGGTGATTTATTGGCCTTTCGCCCTTTAGTTTCACAGAATCATAGAATTCCGACAGTGTGGAAACAGGCCATTTGGCCCATTGAGTTCAAAAATGTTATAATGCAAAAGAAAGATGAGACACATGTAATTTAGCATATCAGTGATATGTGACTGTTTTGATACTGGAAACATATGAAAGAGAGGGGTCAGGGCATGAAAGAAGAAGACGTGGAGTTTGGAAAGAAGCAGAGACAAATTATGGAAAAAGACTGATCATTTCCTTCAGCCAGTATTTATGCTTTGGGAAACAAACTAAATCATAATACACTGTGTACAAGGTGTCAGAATTCTGTCCCCTGTATTATTTTTTAACTCGTCTCTCTTCCAACTTTCTTGAGTAAAAGTGAAAGCCCTATGGGTATATTTGATTCCAATATGTTTGTAATGTTTCTTGGCAGCATTTTTGTTTAATCAAAACAGCTCTTAAAGTGACAGTTAACAACAAGATAACTGTCCAAAATGATAATCCAGAAAGAGGAAGAGACTAGGAAATGAAGAAGAGTTACGTTGAAAATTATTTTTGAACTTAGTATCTTGTAATGGAGAAACCATTTTAATGCTTCACCCTTCACTTTGTTTCTACTCTTTTCATTTATAAGAAAGCTACTTGCTGCCTGACAAGGTTTTTTAAACAGCTGGACATTTCATTGATTCATTATTTGGCAGCATGACCCAACATGAAGTTTTAAAAGTTCCCAACTCTCAGTTCATGTTTTTTTTCTGAACTTTCTGGCTGCTTTTGACTATTTTTATGATGACTGGAGCTTGAACAATTATTTTTCGTATTAACATCAGCAATTCATTGAAGTTTAAACTGTATTGGAGTTGGTTCCTTGGGTGAATTTGGATTGTCAACATCATTTTTGTTTAGCCAAGTTTAAACATAATAAAACAATACTATGGCTATAGATGCAATTCTTAATCCTGAAACACAGCTCTTACATCAATTCAATTTAAGTGCAGTTTACTCCTTATATAATATCAAGTTATATTTTACACTGAATAACATTTTTCAATAAACAAAGGGGTATTGTCAGGTTGGGTGGGGGGGATCAAATTGGTAAGGTCAGATCAGGTTGGGTTGGGGTGTTTGTGGTGAGATGAATGGTCAAGGGGTGGAGGAGTTGAATCAGGTTGGGTTGGATGTAATTGAAGAGCTGAGGAGAGGAGTTGGGAGTGTCAGGTGGAAAGCGAGTGATGAGTTTATTTGAGGGGTCAGCAGCATTTGTTGGGGGAATTGAAGGGAGAGCTAGGAGAGGGTAATTTGTTTAGATCTCCAGAAGACACATGAGGACTCTTCTGTCTAACATTTTCTGGGTAACCATCTAAGTGAGTAATTTGGAAATGTCTGAAGTCTCCAACTTGAGCTCAGAATCCTCAGGGGTAGTGGGAGAGCTGCTCATCGGAAATCAGAATTCCCAGACAATTCCTATGGAGTCAGTGCACTGGGACTTCGTGCAGGATCCCAAATCATGACTTGTTTTGTTTTTCCTGTCTCCAACTATCTGTAGATCAGAGATACGGGCAACATAATTTAGCAATTTTTTTAATGTGTTTGTGATATATGGACATCACAGACTAGGATAGCATTTATTGCCCATCCTAATTGCCCTTGAAAATATGTCAGCGAGCAGCGTTTTTGAACCACTGCTGTCCTTTGGGTGTATGTCAATCACAGTGCTGTTAGCAAGAGGGTTCTGAGAATTGACCATTCAAAACTGGCAACATGGTGAATGCCTTGGAAGGGAACTTATAGGTGGCGGTATTCCTATATATCTGCTGCACTGCTTCTATCAGTTGGGAGATGGCCCAGGTTTGGAAGAAATCACTTATGTTAATGTACTAAAGCCATGGGGCAAATTATTAATTCTGATTGGAATTTCATATTTTTGTAAAGTTCCATTTAAATCTTATTGTGTTGAAATAATGGAAAACATAGATGTGGTATTCATCAGAGCTTCCTGAGTTTTGCTGCTGGAATGACATTCGTACCACAAATGCCAGGAAATGATCATCTCCAATAAGAGGACAATCTAACCACTGCGGCCTGACATTCAATGGTGTTACCATTACTGAATCCCCCACTATTAACATCTAGGGGGTTACAACCTATTCAACCTTTGCTCTTAAGGTAATACCTCCATACTAGGGATCATCCTGGTGAGCCTCTTCTGAACTGCCTGCAATGAAATGATATATCCCTTTAAAAAAAGGGGACTAAAACTGCTCGCAGTGCTGCAGATCTGGTCTTACTAGCACCTTGTACAGATGCAGTAAGACTGTTCTGCTTTTATAATCAAAGTTCCTTGAAGTAGGGACAAACATTCCATTACCCTTCCTGATTATCTGCTGCACCTGTGTGCTAGATTTGTGTGTTTTGTGCACAAGTACCCCAAACTCCCATTATGGTGCAGTTTTTCTGCATTTAAGTGATACTCTTTTCTTTTGCTGTTTCTTTCAAATGCTTTACATTTTCCCACTTTTTACCCCATTTGCCAACTTTAGCACACTTCTTTATCAGTATCCCAGTAAACTGTTTGTGTGCATCTTGCAACTTGCCTTTGTGTCTATTTTTGTGTCGTCTGCAAATTTGGCTACAGTATATTTGCGTCCTTCCTCGAAGTCATCAACATATATTGTAAGCAATTGCAGTCCCAGCACCGAGCTGGGACTCCACCAGTACAGCCCCACTGGTTACAGATTGCCAACCCGAGAAAGAACCCCAATCCCCATTTGTTTGTTTCCTGCCAGTTGGCTAATTCAGGGAATGCAATAAGCCAGCACTGCTAATGTTTTGTCAAGACATTTTGCTATGCATTTTTCAATAAGTTAAACTAGGCTGGAAGTGGCTTGTCTGAAATTTTTCATCAGCAGACTGAAAGTGAAGTGACTGCTCAGTACTCCTGTGTTGCTATTAATTGTTCCATATCTGAGGCGAAAATTTAGTCAATCAAAATGCTCATTAGAAAATTCGAATCCTCAGATTTGGCTCCTCTTTGATATTGTAACCACAAGTGGACCATCTAATGTAGGTCTTCTGATTTGGTTTAAATTTATTGGCTCTGACTTCTTAGGTTTCTCTGTACACTCTCAGATGCGTCTTAACAACAGCTACAGTCTCCTGTGGCACATCTCTACTTCTGTTGACTAGTCAACTTGTCAATTTCCTCAGCTGTTGAGCTAGGTCCAGTCTGATTTATTTAATTCAGCTGGTCTGTTAAGATCAAAAGTCCTCCACACTCCCAGCCTTGTTAGGATCTTCATTTGCTACTGGGCGCTCCTGTACCTTTTCTGCTTTCTGGTTAATGCGGGGACATTATGTACCCTCTAGAGAAGTTATGTTCAAAAGTTTGAAATTGAACAGCCACTGAGTGTCAGAAAAGGATTTTTTTTCACACTAAGTGCTTTTTGACTTTAAATGTGTTTGTATTTAAAGTGTTCATGCTTGTCCTTTGAGGTGAGGATGAACGTGATGAATGTGCTCAACAGCTGGGTTATTTTGTCGGGCTGTGCTGGGACCACAGGTTACTACTAAGGCTGACCTGTGGTCAAGAAGTTCCTGCTACAAATGGAGCAGGATACTGCCGGTGACTGTGTTTTGGATAGATTGCTGACTTGGGACTTTTTCTCCCTTTGCATTGTTCTCTGCTTTTGATTTGCTTTTGACAAAGGCTGCACCATTTTTAACTTGGTTTCACCAAGTGCACTTGTGTGAGCTTATCCCTGAATTCAAATTGCAACTTAAAACTCATAAGTGAACCCTTCAGAATTTCTTTTCAGCACTTCTCTTGAACACCATGACAGTGCACTCAAGACTCAAGCTCCCTAGTTTTTGGTTGCATGTCCAACCACCTCAGTTGTGATTGTCTCCATCTTATGTTGACGCTTGGCGTCTTACTTAGCTGAGCATCTCAGGTTTCTGTCCTGCCATTTAATCTGAAGCTTCTGAAGGCAGCTCAAGTGAAAGTGGATGAGCTTCTGGGCCTGACCATGGTATGGAATCCAAGCCTTGCATGAGTGGAACAGGATGGTCAGAATTGTTATTCCATAGACTTTCAGTTCGATAGGCAAGCTTACCCCTCTTTGTTTCCATGGATGTCTGGTGTGAGCTGAAGCTTACACTAGCTTTGGTCACTTTTGTGTGTGTCTTTTGGTCAATATAGATAGCTCAAGAGATTGCACAGCTGAAATAAGTGAATGTATCAATTGCTGAAAGGTTCTGATCACCAGACTGAAATTTCGGGTTCTTGGAGGTTTTCCTGGAGCCACTGGCACTTAAGTTTCCTTTGCACTCGTTACAAAGCCAATTTTTTCTTGAGCATTAGAGAACAGGTCCAGGCTATATTGCACGTTAATTGGAGCTAGTGTACGGTCATTGGTAAGCAGGAAATTGAAAAATTTGTCCATGATAGTCTACCAGAAAAGAAAAGACATAAAGGTGATCAGAGGTTTCGAAACCGATCGGGGGACCAGAAGGGTAGATGTAGAGAAGATTCGTACGTACTCTGAAACTGAAGGGTGATAGCCTCTGGTTATACAATGTGGATTTCAAAGGACTCAAATGAATTAAGAGAGTGGTGAGAATTGTTTGCTCACTCATAGATCAAAGGAATCACTGTTTTGGCCAGCATTTATTGCCCATCCGTGTTGCCCTTAACAAGGTGATGGTTAGCTGCCTTCATGAATGCTGCAATCTGTGCACTGTTGATAGACCCACAATGCTGTTAGGCAGGCAGTTCCAGGATTTTGACCGAGCAACACAGAAGCAACAGCAATATATTTCAAAGTCTGGATAGTGATTGGCTTGGAGGGGAACTTGTGGGTGATGATGCTCCCATGCATCTAGTGCCTTTGTCTTTCTATGCGTTAGTGATCATAGGTATGAAAGGTGTCTTTGTGACTTTCAGCAATGCTAGCTGTTGACTAACTGCTGTAGCCAATATATTTATATGGCTAGTCCGGTTCAATTTCTTGTTGGTGGTAACCCATAAGATGTTGACAAAGGGGATTCAGTGTTGGTGACATCATTGAATATCAAGGAATGATGGTTGATTGTCCCTTTGTGGAGATGGATATTGCTTTGCATTTCTATGGAACGAGTATTACTTGCCACTTTTCAGCTCAAGCCTGAATATTGTCCAGATCTTGCTGCACTTAGACATGGACTGCTTCAGTATCTGAGGAGGTGTACATGGTGCTGAACGTTGTGCAATCAGCGGTGAACATCCCCACTTCTGACCTTATAATGGAAGGAAGGTTATTGATGAAGTAGCTGAAGATGGTTGGGCCTACACCACTGCCCTGAAGAACTGCTGCAGAGATGTCCCGGAACTGAGGAGACTGACCTCCAATAATAATGACCATCTTCCTATGTGCCAGGTATGACTCCCAACAAGTGGAGAGTTTTTCCCCCTAATTTCCATTGATTCCAGTTTTCCTAGGGCTCCTTGATGGCACACTCGGTCAAATGCAACCTTGATATCAAAGGCTGGCACTCTCACCTCACCTCTGGAATTCAGCTCTTTTGTCTGTGTTTGAACCAAGGCTGTAATGAGGTCAGGAGCTGAGTGGCTCTGGCAGAACCTAAACTGGGCGTCAGTGAGCGGGTTATTGCTGAGTAGGTGCTGCTTGATAACTATCGATGACACCTCAGTGCTTCTTAAGAGTTTGGACCAACATGGAAGAGTGCTGATTCATGACCTGAGGGAGGACAGTACATGGTAGTCAGCAGGAGATTTTCATGCCCACATTTGACCTTCTGCGTAGGACTTCATTGTTTCCGGAAACCTGTATACCACTGGCCCACCACCTCTGCTGGGCTTGGCCTGCCATTTGGACAGGACATAGCTAGGGATAATGGTGGTGGTTTCTGGGACATTGTCCGAAAGATTTGATTCCATATGTATGACTATTTCAGGCTGTCGCTTGATGAGTCTATGAGACACTGTCCCAGATTTGGCACCACCCTCCTCCCCCCACCACCCCCCAAATGTTGGTAAGGAGGATTTTTTGGGGTCGACAAGGCTGTTTTAGCCATTGTCATTTTCAGTGCCTAGGTCGATGCCAGATAGTCTGTCTGTTTTCATTCCTTTTTCTTAATTCTTTACTGTGATTGATACAACTGAGTGGCTTGCTTGGAAATAGGTGGGTAGTTTCCTTCCCTAAAGGACATAAATGAACCAAATGGGTTTTTCTGACAATCAATAACTCTATTGCATGGTCATGATTAGACTTTTAATTCCAGAATTTTTCTTAATTAAAATCAAATTTCATCGGCTGCCATGGTGGGATTCGAACCTGGAAAATTGCTATAGGTCTGTGGATTATGAATCTTGTGATGATTCCCCGAAGTCATTACCTCCCCATATGTAGGGCATGGATGGTATCGGTGATGAGCACTGTTGTATTTTAAGCTGTACTTGAAGAAGAAAAGGATGGAATGAAATGTTGATAGAGCAAGTAGATTGCAAATATGAAGGTTGTCAATGAAACCAACTCCGCTATGTAAAGAATGAAGGAGGCAAAAACAGAAAAATACAGTATAATTGAGCTGACATCAGTAGTGAGGAAGATAGTAGAATATGTTCTGAAGGATATGATATCTGGTCTTTTAAAAATAATAATCAGAGTTAACATGGATTTATGAAAGGTAGATCATATCTCAGAATTGCTACATTGAGACCATTCAGCTTATCAAGTCTGCTTCAGTTTAATAAACTTGTTGGAGATTTTTGACAATGTTACTGGTGGAGTCGATAAGAGGAAACCACTGGATGTTGTGCTTTGGACTTTCAGAACAGTTTCAGTAAGTTCCCACACTGGAGGTTAGTAAAAAAAATTAGAGCGCATATGATGGGGTATTGTGTTGGTACTGGTATGGTTTGAGAATTTTAATCCTTTATCCACTGGTCTCACATGCAGTGCAGGAGCAGCTGCTTAACGGAGTTGCTGTAGTCTGGAGAAAACGTGAGAAAGAACAGCAACATTGCCTGCCAAGCTGAGACTTTGTTCTCACTAATAATGACCCTGCATTTGCCTCTGCTGGTGCCTACTTTCAGAAAGTCTCAGCAGGTTCAAACGCAAGTGGGTTTTGGAAACAGATTGCCTTTCTAAATTGGGTTTTCCCTGCCACCCAACCTGCAGCTGGAGGCTTAAACAGTTCACAGAGGCTGTGCGTCTTCAAACCTTCACAGACACCCTCAATTTGGCAAGATGTTCAAACCTCACCAACTTTGGTAGAGGAAGGGAGAGGGTCTTTGATGGAAAAAGGAAGAGAATGAGCCTGAAGTAATGAGTCTGTGAGAAGGGTACGGGAGAGGGAGGGAGTGTGTGGCGATGATTTGAAGAGCAAACTGGATTTACACATGCTGTTTGTTCCTCCCTCATGTTCCTTTCCCCCAAATCCTATCCATAAAGCAGGTTGGGTGGCATAGAAGATCCAATTTGAAAGGCAACTTGTTTCCATGACCCACTCGTGTATGAATCTGCTGAGGCTCACTGGAAGTATGTACCAGCAGGGGCAAATGCAGGATCATTATTATTGAGAACCAAAGTCTCAGTTTTGGCCCACTCCCTATCCAATTCCCTGATAATCAGGGGTTTGGGCTTAGTGTCTGTTGTTTCAAGGCAAATAAAAAGTTCTATTATTTAGCTCAGCTTGAGTTACTTTTAATGTTTAGTTTTATTAATCACTTTTTAAAGTTATCAATTTATTGTTGTTATATTCATATTTTTATGTTTAATGTTATGTCAAACTTTCTCTTTTCAAAATCTGTTCATCAGCTCCCTGAGTGAGAAAAAACTTGAAACATAGCCCTTCATACGAAGGTTTTGTACAACCCTACTACAAACTTAGAAGAATGAGATGCGATCTCATTGAACCTTAGTTAATTCTCAATGGGATGGACATAGTAGATGCATAAGTGATGCTTCCTTTTGCTTAAGGATCTAGAACCAGGGACTCAGTCTTAGAATAAGGGACAAACCATTTAGTACACAAGTGGCGAGGAATTTCTTCACTCAGAGGGTCTTTGGAATCCGCAACCCCAAACTTAGCCATTAAATTTGTTCAAGATAGAGATTGTTAGATTTCTAGTCACTAATTATGTCATGGGATATAGGGATAGTGTGGGAATATCTATAGACGATCAACCATGATCTAGAGTACCAGAGTGGATTAAAGTGACTGAAAGGCTTACTGACACTTCCTGTGTTTCTAAGATGTAAAATGGAATGAGGCTTTTGTGAAGCAGGAACACTTGCAATTGGCCTGTTTGTGCTGTAGATGCTGTGTAATTCAGTCTACAATTTGAGCTTTATAATGCTTCTGCATGTGAACTTTTTTTTTCCAAATTAATTTACATTGCTTGCTACCAAAGTTGTTTATTTTTCTTGGCTTAATCCTGTATCTGTTGTAGACCAATGGACAGAGGTCAATTGCTGTGATGAACCAATAATCTCTATTGTTATTCCATGTGACTTCTGGGCAAGTATTATGAAATAGATCTTGATTTTTTTCAGCTTATTGTCCCAGATATCTTTGAAGAGGGTACAACGTTTAAAATTAAGCATCCTTGCATTTGTTCTGATGAATACACGATGAAAAACTTTGACTTAATGTTCTTCTTCACAGCAGTCTTAAGTGCATACTGAAACAATGACGTCAAGATTTCACATGTCCAAACAGACTGAAAGCACAATTGACTAAACACTCTTGGTGGGCAATGTATGTACGAAACCACAGAATTGGATATCTACTTATTTTTAGCACCAACGAAACAAAAGCTATCAAGCATATATTATGCTGTTCTTAAAGTGGATACTCAGTTCTTCCAGAATTCTTCTATTCTTTCTCTTACTCTACCTGCTAATTTCTAATTCCAGAATTGCCCTACATGGTATTGTATTACTGGAGAGCTGCCTTCATTCATGATCTAGATAAATCTTTAGCTTCATTTCAATTCTCCATGAATTTGGTCTTTTCCTATGGAGCATGATCATTCCACCTGCATTCCAATACTGAACCAGAGACGCTTTTGAACTCTGTGATCCTTGCTGTCCTGGATTCAGAATGACCAGCCTGAGGAACTTCTGCAGAGATGTCTTGGAGTTCAGATGACTGACCTCCAACAACCTCAACCATCTTCCTTTGTATGACACCAACTAGTGAAGAGTTCACCCCAGATTCTCATTGAATCCTTTGATGCCACATTTGGGAAAATGCGGTTCTGATGCCAATACTAGTCACTCTCACCTCTGGAATTCAGTTGTTTTGTTCATATTTGAACTGAGGTTGTAATTAGGTTAGGAGCTGAGTGGCTCTGCCAGAACACAAACTGGAAGTCAGTGAGCAAGTTGTTGCTGGGCAGGAACAAAAGCAGAAATTTCTGGAGAGACTCAGCAGGTCTGGCAGCATCTGTGGAGAGAAAGCAGAGTTAAGATTTCTGAAGAAACCTGCTGCGATTCTTCAGCTATTTCTGTTTTTGTTCCAGATTTCCAGCAGTTATTTGTTTCATTTTTAGTGCTGAGCTTGTGCCAGCATTATTGATGATCCTTTACTGATGATACTTTACTGATGACTGAGAGGAGACTGATGAGGTGATATTGGCTGGGTTAGATTTGTCTTGCTTGCTGTGTACAGGATGTGTAGGCAATTTTTCACATTGTCAATTGGTTGCCAGTGTTGTGGCTTTAATGCGACAGTTTGGCTAGGTGCACAGCAAGTTCTGGAACATGGAGCACAGGTCTGCAGTTCTGTTACCAGAATATTGACATGGTCCATAACTTTTGCAAGATTCAGCATCTTGAGTCATTTCTTGATGCCACACGGAGCGAATCAAATTGTCTGAAAACTGGCATCTGTGATGTTGGGGACCTCTGGAGGAGTCTGAGATGAATGAAGATTATTGAGAAGTCTTCAGCCTTATATGTCACACAGTGCTTTCCAATTATTCAGAATGGAGAGCATTTGTTAAGCTTTCCCCTCCAGTGAGTTAATTGTCCATCACTATCCATAACTAGATGTCTCAGGACTTCATAGCTTGGATCTGATGGTCAGTTGTAGAATCCCTTAACTTTGTCTTATCAATTGCTGCTTATATTGTTTGGCACACAAGTCATCCTGTTTTGTAGGACTTTACCAGGTTTGCACCTCATTTTAAAGTGTGCCTGGTGCCTTACTTCATTCTTCATCAAAGCAGGACTGATTCCCTGGCATGATAGTAATTGTAGAATGTGGGACGTGTCAGGCCATGAGGTTGCAGATTGTATTGGTGTATAATTTGGCTGCTGCTAATGGCCCTCAGTGCTTGATGGATGCCCAATCTTAAGTTGCTATATCTGTGCGAAGTTTATCCCATTTTGCACGGTGGTAGTATCACATAAAACAATGGAGGGTATTGTTAATGTCAAGATGGGAATTTGTCTCCACAAGGACATGCCGTGGTTACTGTTGCTGATACTGTCGTGTACAGATGCATCTGTAGCAGGCAGATTAGTGAAGATAAGGTAAAGTATGTTTTCCCTTTTGTAGGTTTCCTCACCACCTCCCACAAACCCAGCCTAGCAGCAATGTCCTTCAGAACTCGATCAGCTTGAGCCGAGCCACAAGTCCCCTGACCAGAGTACATTCTACAAACTTGCCACCTCCGGTGTTTCCTTCAAGTGCTGTTGGAATTACTGGAGAAGTACTAATTCATCAGCCAATGGGTGTATGGTACGTTGTAACCAGCAGGTGGTTTTCTTGCCCACGATTGACCTGAAACCTTGAGACTTCATGTAGTCCAGAGTCAATATTGAGGAGTTGGCTCACTCTCTATTGTGCCGCTACTTCTGCTGGGTCTATTCTGCTGATGTAACAGGATATACCTATGGATGGTGATGATATTGTTGCGATTTTGTCTGTAAAATACAATTACTGTGTCCGCCACTGTTTGATTTGAATCCGGGCTGCCATACTACTAGTCCAATAGCAGTATGACTTAGTCCACTGACTCCTTTATCAAATGAGGTATGGCTCTGGCCACACAATGATTTCCTAATCATTCTTCTCATGGCTTTTGGGGCATGGAACATAGAAAAATATCAAAAAGTAACTGTGGGGAGGTTATCTCCAAATGAGAAAACTTAACAAGAACCCGAGCAGGTCACTTAAACTCATGAACCTGTTCAGCCATTCATTCAGACCATGGGCTGTGATATTGTGGGAATAATAGTGAAACTGTCAGTGTTTATTATGTCAGTGTAATTATGCCTTTTGAAATCTGTGAGCAACTTTGGGAGATTGTGTATTCACAGGATAAGATGGAAATCCAGAAGCTGCTTTCAATAATTCTCTTGTCCTGTAGGGGATATTGTCATCAGACAGTGGTGGAGGCTGGTGTACTTGCAACATTTAAAATGCATCTGGGGGTATATGAATAGGAAGGGTTTCGAGGGATATGGGCCAAAGGCTGAACGAATTGGACTAGATTAATTTATCTGGTTGGCATGGATGAGTTGGACCAAAGGGTCTGTTTCAATGCAGTATGAGGAAGGATTTCATGGAACCTTGTAAAACTCAAACAGAACGAGACAGGATAAATGCAGGATGTTCTTGATGAATGGGAGTGCTGTGCCAGGAACCACAGTCTGATGCTAGAGGGTAGGCTATTTACAATTGCGATGAGGAGAAAATTCTTCACCCAGAGAATGTTGCGCTTGTAGAATTTTCTGCCATGGAAAGTGGTTGAGGCCAAAATGTTGAATGTTTTCAAGAAGCCCTATCACTCTTGGTGCAAAAGGAATCAAATATTGGGGAGGAAATGCAAACAGGGCTCTGAATTGGATGATCAGTCATGATCATATTGAATGACGGAGCAGGCTTACTGGTCTGAATAGTTTAGTCCTGCTTCTGTTTTCTAAGTTCCTGTGTTTATAGTCCTTTTCCTATTTCAGTTCACAGTCAAAAATACAGAAAAATAAATTGATACAGCCTTTACACTGCTAATATCTGCACTTCCCAAACAATCAGTTGAATTGACAGAAACTTCTCCTCTGCATTGTTATTCTCGATGGAAAAGCCTTCTGAGTGGTTGCATCTTATCCGGTGAGGTGTACATTAATTTTAATTGGCACAATCACTGCTAAGCATCCTCTGCTGCCCTGAATACCTCCGTTTATATTTGTGGAGTGTGGGTCCTCTTGTGGCACAGAGATAGAGTCCCTATGCCTGAATCCGGAGGCCTGGGTTCAAGTCCCCTACTGAACTAAGGAACACTAGAAAATGATGATGTGTCTCTCTGTAATTTCTGTATTCACTTTTTCAATAATCTTTGATGCATCTCCTGTGGTTCTGGTGACTGTCAACATTAAATACAGGCAACTTGTCCAATGCAGACTCCTTATCAATTACAAACCCTTCCAGTTTCTGAAGTACCTCATCTTTCTTCTGCATCTTCATCCTTGATGAAGGTAGATATGAAGTATTCAAAATACTTTTGTTCTGCCTCCTGCCTCAATGTGCAAATTCTCTTTTTGTTACCTAATTGACCTCACACCTCTTTTATGATTTATAAACCATACAAAACTTTGGGATTCCTTTTAATATTGGGTGCCAATCTCTTCGTATTGTCTCTTTTTGCTTTTGTACTTCCCCTCTATATTCAGCCAGATTCTTGGTTGTATATCTTCAGCTACCTGCGAACCAATCAAATAGTTGTTGATAGGCAAAGGGTCACAGTCATTGAAAAGTGCATGGACTTCCATGTCTTCATCTCTCTACTTTTGTCATTGAGGTGTAAAGACGGTGTCTTTTTTTTCACTTTTCTGTGGTTTGATTTTGAAATGGTAAAATAACTTTCAAAAACGAAGAATTGCTGAAGGATTACTGCATGTTTTGAAGGCAGGTAACTTCACAGGCATTGCAACTACTGATAATACAGCTGCTTGTTAAAGTGTACAGGCAGACTCCGTATTGTGAACGGGTTCTGTTTTGTGTGCAAGTTGGAACTCCATGTAGGACAATGGAAAGCAGCTGTGCGCAAGTATGTGAAATGTTCATATGTTGGGTTTTTAAAATTATAATCATGTATGGATTGCATTTGAAAGTATGAGTGTTCATAAGTCAGATGTTTGTAAATCGGGGATCTCTGTAGTTTGCAGATGAAATGGAGCCAAAGCATGAGTACAAATGGAGAGCCAGGTGGCAACAAGTACCTACTGGTCTATGGACTGATAGTCATTTTTCAATGACTACACTGCTATACCGGCCAACAACTGTGTGATCGGTTCTCAGGTAACCGAAATCTTGGAACTGTGAGCAACATTGGGAGAAGCCATCCAATCTTCAGCTTACAAGCTCACTGTTTTCTACAGTAAAATACATTTTAAGCCTGAAATTTATTATTCCTTTGGCAGTTGTCGTAATAATAATAAGTCAAAGATCTTTTGTGTGTGAACCACCTGCAAGCCAATGATGGCATCTTGAGAAGGAAAACCAAAGAAAAGTGTTCTGATTAACACAAGAACCGTCTTGGCGGATCCTGTGAACAAGAACTACTGAACTGCTTTCCCAATTCCCTCTGCTCGTTACACCTGTTTGAGTTGCTACTGAATTAATGTTGACTGTGGGAGATTCTGCTGCTCTCACGTTACCTTCTGTTTAATATCAAGCTTACAATAAGTGCCAACTGTTACAAAGATTCCACCCCTCTGATTTGTTGTTTTAGCTATTGCACACCTGAGAGTACCAGCTTAGATCCCTGTGCTCTTGACTTTGGCTCCACTTGTCCAATTCTGCCAACTATTCCCCATGCTCCTGTCTTTGTCCATTCTTTTTCTTATTCCCATAACCCCTATTCCCACCCTAATTACATTAGCTTCTCCTCATAAGTTCATAAGATAGAGGTGCAGAATTAGGTCATTTGGCCCATTCAAAGACTGCTCTGCCATTCGACCGTGGCTGACATGCTCCTCACCTCCATTTTCCTGTCTTCTCCCCATAACCCTTCAACCAATTACCAATTAAATATCTTTCTAACTCTTCCTTAAACTTACTCACTGTCCATCCACTGCACTTTGGGATAGTGAATTCCATTGATTCACAACCCTTTGGGAGAAATAGTTTCTCCTCAACTCTGTTTTAAATTTGCTACCCGTTATCCTAAGACTATGACCTCTCGCCCTAGAATGCCCCACAAGAGGAAGCATCCGCTCCACTTCTTTTTTATCTATACCTTTCATCATCTTGAATACCTCAATTTGATCCCCCGTCATTCTTCTAAATTCCAGAAAATATTGGACCAAACTGTTTAACCTCTCTTCCTATGTCAAACCCCTCATCTCTGGGATCAATGTAGTGAATCTCCTCTGACCTGCCTCTAATGCCACTACATCTTTCCTCAAATAAGGGAACGAAAACTGTGCACAATACTCTAGATTCGGTCTCACCAATGCCTTGTAAAGTTGCAACAATACTTCCTTACTTTTATATTCTATTCCTTTAGCTGTTAAAAACCAGCATTCCATTCACTTTCTTTATTATCTGCTGTTCTTTCTCCTACTTAGAATGACTTTTTTCCCCACTGTTTTCATCTACATCTTCCACCAGAAATTAGAACATGTCCCAACACAGTTCCACACTTCACATTTACTGAATCATCATGACTTTAAATGTGCATTATGTAGACTTTGTGAACAAAAACAAAGTTGCTGGAAAAGCTCAGCAGGTCTGGCA
>JAHRHZ010000178.1:1441300-1464385 GCA_024137785.1 Ginglymostoma cirratum
TTTGTGAACAAAAACAAAGTTGCTGGAAAAGCTCAGCAGGTCTGGCAACATCTGTGAAGGGGAAAACAGCGTTAATGTTTTGGGTCCGGTGACCCTTCCCCAGAACTGCTCTGAGGAAGGGTCACCAAACCCGAAACGTTAACTCTGTTTTCTCCTTCACAGATGCTGCCAGACCTGCTGAGCTTTTCCAGCAACTTTGTTTTTGTTTCTGACTTACAGCATCCTCAGTTCTTTTGGTTTTTATATAGACTTTGTGATCTGATTGGCATAGATGCCCTAATCATACACGTGTTCTTCAGTAGATTCTCACTTTTTTGAAGGATCATGTTATCTTGACAACTTATGACTTGAAACAGGAGCCCTCTCTCCTGCATCTTCCTGTAGTTTAAATTTTGTTTTTTTTCAACAATTCAAATTGTTCTTACAGGGAACTACATCTTGAACTATTTGGCATCATGTCCAAAGCTAGAACACTTTGTGATCCAAGCCTTGGTGCATCTTATTGCCAAGATCACTAAAATGGGATGGTTTGAGGTCCGGAAAGATAAACTTGCTTTCAGGGAAGTGATTGCTGATGTCACCAAATTTTTACAGGTAAGAAGGTGCAGTAATATTTTGTCACATTGATCTAAGCTACTTAAAGTCCTGTATAACATTGTACATGCTTTACATGTATGTAGGTGTAGCAATATTATCGCTATGATTTCAGTACAGTTTATTTGCTAGCATGTCATTTCTTTTGTACTGTATCCACTTACACTGTGGAAAACTCCAAGCAGTACACCACTCGTGGTTATAGACTTATTGCCGACAGCGATCAGAACAGTTTGAGGTGATGAATTTCAAATGAGATGCATAGGTTCAATAGAGGCTTGTGCGATGAGAAACTGATCCATATACAATAAAAAGGTGGAGGGAGGGCAGCTATGGAACCTCATGCCAGCAAGGAGTCAATACTACTTGGAGATCAAGGAGAGAAGAGAATTGGCAGGGTGGGAGAAAATATTAGTATGAAGTGAGAAACTGTGCAAAACAAGAGATGGGTTTTTATTGATGTCCTCCAAACATGATTGAAATGCTTCTTGGGATCACGTATCCCAGCAAGTAGTTAAAGTACAATACATAGATAAGCAAGTCAGGAGGAAAAAGGGATGTGTTGACATGCTGATAGGGTTGAATTAAGAGAGATGAAAGGATGCTCATGGGGAACCGAAAGACTGGCTGAATGGCCTTGTAGATGTGCTGTAAATATTTTGTAATTATTGCTTAGGAAAGCACGGAACTGCTATGATGACAAATAACTTTTTTCAGGACTCTCAGTCATTATCAGCTTTTCTTGTGTAATTTATTGTTTGGTTCCATATAGATTAGATGCGATTACCAAAATAAACAAATTTGTTTTATGTACAGGCCTTGGTGGGGGTCCAGAGCAGTTTGCAAGAATGATCTCAGAAAATGAAGAGCAGTTGAGGACTCTGGGATTGTATTCAGTTGAATTTAGAAAGAAGAGGGGGAATCTCATGGACGCTTAGAGAATATTGAGAGGGCCAGATAGAGTGGACATGGAGAAAATGTTTTCACAAGTAGGAGAGACTAAAACGTGAGGACACAGTCTGAGTTAAGGGATGACCCTTTAGAATTGAGATGGGAAAGAATTTCTTCAGCCAGAAAGTGGTGCATCTGTCGAACTCTTTGCCACAGAAGGCAATGCAGGTCAAGTTATTATGTGCATTTAAGACAGCAATAGAAAGGCTTCTGATTAGTAAGGGGATAAATTGTTATGGGGAGAAGGTGGGAAATGAGGTTGAGAAATCTATCAGCCATGATCGAATGGCAGAGCAGACATGATAGGCTGAGTGGCCGAATTCTGCGCCTATATCTTATGGTGAAAATGAACATGAGCAGCTTACAAACCTCACATAATAGATATGGTTGAATAATGTAATTTGTCAAAATGTCTCGGTTGTTGATGTGGTTTCTTCAATACTGATGATAAGACATTATGTGTTGTTGTTTTATTATTTCCTGAAATACAACACTTGGCATTTTGTTTTATTGGGAAGGTAAAGCTGTGTGTGATATAGGACCTTCAATAGTTAGCATATTATTCTCTTTGAATAATAACATTTGATACGTCATTAATGAAAATACAAAAATTATTTTTCTTCAAAAAGAAGTTTTACCTGAATTCCGCTTTGCTCAATTCAAAACTTGTTGAACCATTTGAATAACATCTTTTGACGTTTTTAATGAGTTATCATTACCTGTGACCCAAGATAGAGGATTTGGTCATTTCAGTCAAATTTCCAAAATGTTCAACTGTCTGGTGAACTGGTTCAGTCTAGTAGAAAACATTCTCAAACTAGGAAAGACAAGGTAATGTTTACTGGTCAGGAATGCAAATCAAAAAGGCTAGCTATAGGAAGGGGTAAGACAAATCTGGAAAGTATGAGATAACAAGCATGGGGCTGGATGAACATCCAGCCCCATGCTTGTTATCTCGGATTCTCCAGCATCTGCAGTACCTTTTATCTCTGGAAAGTATGATCTTGTTTCTTGATCTGTTGCTTTTCTCAAAAATTTCCAGTTTCTAAGAGTTTGGAAACTCCGAAACTTGACATGTTTGATTCTGGAATACAGTTGAAATCTTAGTAGATTTTGGGATCAAGGAGGTGGACCAGGGCCTAACAGCTGGCTGGTAAATTTGAACATTTAGGAAGTTGGCAATATTTCTTTACCAACAGTTCTCTTGCAGCTGCTTCACACAGGAATACAGTGGTAACCAAGGTGTTCATTTTCTATTGGGCTTTGTGACTATGATGGGAAGCCTCAATTCCTCTGCTTGGGTGCCTTGTCCTAACCAGACCAGACCAGACCTCCTGCTGTAGTCAGTAGATTTAAGTTTCTTGAGCAATAAGACTTACTTTAAGCAACCAAACTGCATAATTTAAAAATTCCCCTTGGGCAGTTAACTTTTAATAGTGCGTCAAAAGCTAGTTTTCAAATTGGAATTTCGTTGGATGCAAGGCTTGACTTTAGTTGATTAACCTATGCGTTTTTCCTTCTTCCGACCTTTGCTACTTAACTTCTAATATGGAGTCATAATTTTTTCACCCACTAGCCTGCCTTTCATTGCCTCTTGTCCCTGCTTAAACTGAGAATTCTCTGTCCTCCTCCTCTTCCTTCACCTATTCTCTTATAGTGCCCTGACATCGGTGATATACTGCCTCTTGCTATCGTGAATACCCCTCCTCCCTCTCTCCTCTTGTGAAGCTAGCCATAGTCTGAAACATTCATCTGTTTCTCTCCATCTCTTTCTCTCTGCTTGCTGCTACATATTGTCCCAGCTCAACCCAAGCATCAACATATTTTCTGAAGAAGGGTCTCGATCCGAAATGTCAGCTTTCCTGCTCCTCTGATGCTGCTTGGCCTGCTGTGTTCATCCAGCTCCACACCTTGTTATCTCATCAACCTATTTAGGCTTCTTTGCCTCCTGGTGTATTTTCTTTAGCCAGGTCTCATCTTCATAATGTTTAACATTCCATTACCTACCCTTTGCCAACAAAACATCTATCAAAGTGTACTCTCCCCCTCACCTTATGTATGTTCCTAAAGGACACATTTTTTTTTCTTTTGAGGATTCCTCTTGAGATTTCTTGAAGGCTACGTTTGATTTTTACGGTTTCCTTTTTCAGTCTCATTAACTCCTCCATTGGGTGATGCAGTCACTTGGTAACAATACTTCCTTTATTCTCTATTTGTGTTGATATATGGGGTATTTAAGTTCAACAGACATAGAATCAGAAGAATTCATTAATATTCCCAATTCTTATAATTGTTTAACATTAAGTATTACAGTTGACACGGTTCATTGCAATCATATCCACAGTATTTTCCCCATTATAATAGCTCCTGAATTCTAGCTTTAACCTAGACATTCTGCATTAATTTGGAAGAAATTTGTTACCTCTGATTTCTGGTTTCCAGTTAGCTGAGTATTTCTTTGTTGAAAAGTTTAAAGCTATTTTCTTTCTTTTGCACTCTAGTTTTCAGACACTTTCTTCCTTCACTGCCCCTGATTCCACTATACAGTGTCTCCCTCTCCTTTTCACCTCTTTACAGCTGTTCTTCCCTCTTGCCACTCCCCTCTTACAACCTCATCTTTGCAGCTCCATTCCTCTCTTTCAGGTCCTTCTTCCAACCTCCATTTGCAGTTCCTTCTGTCCATTTTGTAGCCTCACTTCTTGTTCAGCACCCCTAGCCATTTTCCCTGGAAGCTGGCTTGTCAGCACTATCATTGAAATCTGGCCCCATCGTTGCTCCACCCACTCTATCCCTATCCTTCTGTCTCTAGCCTTGCTCCCTATGCCCCTGCCCTCATTCCTTGCCATGGTAGACATGGATTCTGCCCCTACTTGTGTGAACTGTTGCCACATGCCTCACTGGTCCAATCACAGACGGCCTCTTGTGCATCTGCTGCTGAAGGACAATTCATTGCCAGACTTTATTGATGTTATAAACCAGGCAGGTTGACTCTGATTTATCAGGTCACCAATGAATCGATGAATGGCTGAAACCTATCATGCTGTATGCTTACCAATCAAGGTAAACCAGTTTGATTTAAAATGTCAACAAAGCCTCTACTGTTAAGTGTCATTTGATAGTTTTGGGTGCATTCTCCAAGGCAGAGTCTCCTCTCTTACACAGTATTGTTGTTAATTTTTACCTTGAATTGGTCTTCTTGCAAATATCTTAGTGAGTTCATGACTTAAAATTTCAACAAATGTCTTTTTACAACAGTGCTGATTGAAGTCATATTCTAAAAGTGCTGTCAAGTGATATATGCTTTATCTTTTAGATATATGCGATTTGGACAGCAGGAGTCATATGGAATTAGTTTGTCATCAGTTTTAATTTTGACTTTTCTTTCTTCTGGTTAACATCTGCAGAATTGTTTTTTCATAGATTTCAAATGCCAAGGTTCATAAACCAAAAGATAGAACATATGGAACCCTTTAACATTCCTTAATTTGTAATAGTCCCTTAATAGCCGAAAGTTCAATTGTATTTAGTTGCATAAACCCAAATAGTTGAAAAGAAGTTATTGTATAAAAGACTGCCTAAGATTTTTGTGCCATAGTGAAAACAAGTAATCAAACTGTTATAAGTAGAATAGTATATCAAAGACCCCTTGTTGCAAATAACTTTCTAAAAACAATTCTTTCTTTACCAAAATCTGTATAATGTATAAGGTATCTTTTACAATGTCAGTTTATCAAGGAGGCTTCCATTCAAAACTTGTCATTCAGTCATTATGTCCTCCCACCAATGATGGCAGTACAGTTTCTTGATTGTTCATCTCCCAGTTTATCAGCTTGTTCTGCAGAGAAGCTCAGTGCAAGAGAAAGTGTGCTGTGTGCCCTTTGGCACAATATGGTTTCAGTGTTCAAAAAATGGGCTTCAGTTGTGTATTCTCATCACCCTGGTGACGGTATTTGGACATATGCATCTAACAACCACTGACATATCATGATGTTGGTCTATACCACTGATTTCTTGACAGCATTGTCAATTTTAAACTTTGTGTTTCAGATTTCACCCTGTTTTAATCTTGTAAAGTTGTTTTGGATGTTACACAGAATGCAGGCTCCCCTTCCCAGCAGCATCGTTTAAAGGGATCATGATCTATTTGCAGGTTATTTCCCATAGCAACTGGTGCAATTGTATGCATTTTTTTGAGCATTTCTATACTTGTCTAAAGTTTCAGTGGTTTGTAGGGAATGAACTAATTTCTGAAGCTTTTTGTTTGTTTGTACCAAAGTTTTTGGTGAACAGCATCATTTCCAGACATGGGTGACCTGGTAGGACCCCATCTGTGAATTGAGCATTATGGGGAGAACAACAATAGGCTACACAGAGCAGAAAAAACTGCTAAAATAAGGAAGAGATGGGGATGGGCTTTCAGAAGAAGGGCTTGTCCACCGAGAGTCCTTGAAAAACAATTCTTTTACCTCAATTTCAGAAACGACTAATACATAAAATGTCGTTGCTTCAGAAAAGCGGTCATGACTGATATATACCAATAGCACAAGTTGTAAGTGTCCTCTCAAAGCAGGATTTAAAAAAAAATTCTGTGCAGACAAGGGAACCATGGCTCTGATTTGTGCATTTGACTTCATCCAGGCCATTGCTGGAGATAAAAGCGACGTATTGATATAAGCAATTGACTGCACAGTGGCTCAGTGGTGAGCACTGTTGTTTCAGGTATGCAGTGAGAGCCACGTTGTTATAAGGGCGTTAGTATACAATATCAACATAGAACCTAGAACAATACAGCGCAGAACAGGCCCTTCGGCCCTCGATGTTGCGCCAACCTGTGAACTAATCTAAGCCCATCCCCCTACACTATCCCATCATCATCCATATGCTTATCCAAGGACTGTTTAAATGCCCCTAATGTGGCTGAGTTAACTACATTGGCAGGCAGGGCATTCCACGCCCTTACCACTCTCTGAGTAAGGAACCTGCCTCTGACATCTGTCTTAAATCTATCACCCCTCAATTTGCAGCTATGCCCCCTCGTACTAGCCGACGTCATCATCCTAGGAAAAAGACTCTCACTGTCCACCCTATCTAATCCTCTGATCATTTTGTAGGTCTCTATTAAATCCCCTCTTAGCCTTCTTCTCTCCCATGAGAACAGACCCAAGTCCCTCAGCCTTTCCTCATAAGACCTTTGCTCCAGACCAGGCAACATCCTGGTAAATCTCCTCTGCACCTTTTCCAATGCTTCCACATCCTTCCTGTAATGGGGCAACCAGAACTGTACGCAATATTCCAAGTGAGGCCGCACTAGCGTTTTGTACAGTTGCAGCATGACATCACGGCTCCGGAACTCAATGCCTCTACCAATGAAACCTAACACACCGTATGGCTTCTTAACAGCACTATCAACCTGGGTGGCAACTTTCAGGGATCTATGTACCTGGACACCAAGATCCCTCTGCACATCCACACTACCAAGAATCTTTCCATTGACCCAGTATTCTGCCTTCCTATTATTCTCCCCAAAGTGCATCACCTCACATTTATCTGCATTGAACTCCATTTGCCACCTTTCAGCCCAATTCTGCAGTTTATCCAAGTCTCCCTGCAACCTGCAACATTCTTCCACACTGTCCACCACTCCACCGACTTTAGTGTCATCTGCAAACTTACTAACTCATCCACCTATGTCTGCGTCCAAGTCATTTATAAAAATGACAAACAGCAGTGGTCCCAAAACAGATCCTTGTGGCACACCACTAGTAACCGGACTCTAGGCTGAATATTTTCCATCAACCACCACTCTTTGCCTTCTTTCAGAAAGCCAGTTTCTAATCCAAACTGCTAAATCTCCCTCAATCCCATGCCTCTACATTTTCTCCAATAGCCTACCATGTGGAACCTTATCAAAGGCTTTACTGAAGTCCATGTACACCACGTCAACTACCCTACCCTCATCCACATGCTTGGTCACCTTCTCAAAACACTCAATGAGGTTTGTGAGACACGATCTGCCCTTGACGAATCCATGTTGACTATCTCCAATCAAATTGTTGCTTGCTAGATGATTATAAATCCTATCTCTTAGAATCCTTTCCAAAACTTTTCCTACAACAGATGTAAGGCTCACTGGTCTATAATTACCTGGGTCATTTCTACTGCCCTTCTTGAACAAGGGCACAACATTTGCAATCCTCCAGTCCTCTGGTACTAAACCTGTACACAATGACGACTCAAAGATCAAGGGCAAAGGCTCCGCCATCTCCTCCCTAGCTTCCCAGAGAATCCTAGGAAAAATCCCATCCGGCCCAGGGGATTTATCTACCTTCACGCCTTCTAGGATTGATAACACCTCCTTACTAACCTCAATCCTTTCAAGTCTAATAGCCCGTATCTCAGTCTTCTCCTCTACAATATTCTCCTTTTCCTGAGTGTAAACAGATGAGAAATATTTGTTTAGCACCTCTGCGATCTCCACAGGGTCCACACACAACTTCCCACTTCTGTCTTTGACTGGCCCTATTCTTACCCTAGTCATTCTTTTATTCCCCACATACCTATAGAAAGCTTTAGGGTTCTCCTTAATTCTACTTGCTAATGACTGCTCATGTCCCCTCCTTGCTCTTCTTAACTCTCTGTTTAAATCCCTCCTAGCTAATCTGTAACTCTCCATCGCCTCATCTGAACCATCTCGTCTCAATGTCACATAAGCCTCCCTCTTCCGCTTAACAAGAGATACAATTTCTTTTGTAAACCAAGGTTCCCTTACCTTATCATTTCCTCCTTGCCTGACAGGGACATACCTATCAAGGGCACGCAATATCTGTTCCTTAAACCAGCTCCACATTTCAATTGTCCCATCCCCTGCATTTTGCTACTCCATTCTGTCCCTCCTAAGTCTTGCCTAATCGCATTATAATTGCCCTTCCTCCATCTATAACTCTTGCCCAGTGGTATGTTCCTATCCCTTTCCATCGCTAAACTAAACGTAACAGAATTATGGTCACTCTCTCCAAAGTGCTCCTCTGTTCTCCTCTGTCAGGATGTTCTGGGAGTGTCCTACAGATGAACAAGTTGTTACATCTGTAGTGGTGTGCACATCTTCCATTATGAGGGAACAATCCTTGCCACCAGCCAACAAGTGAAGAATTAAGGAAAAGAAGAAGATGGAGGAGGAAGAAGAAGATTGGCTACTGCCCTTTTTGCCCAAGCTTTATGTCAAATAATTTGAGTGCTGTGTATCTCAGTTACGTTTCCTTAATCACTGACAGTCTCTACTTTTTAACTATGCTCTGTCATCATATCATCTTCTCCTGACAAAGCAAAAAATTCAAAAAGAATCTGAAAATGCATATTCTGATCCAAATTTATTACTTCAGAAATGGTATAATACATATAAAATGAAATCAATAACCCCTGTACATTTAATGCTGAGCTTCATATGCCTTTGCCTATCTTAGTATTCTGATAAGACGGTCAAAGCATGGGTGATGGAAGGCTGATGATCTTTGGAGCAGAAAACAGATGGCCACAAACTGCTCAGGGCCTAAAGGCTGCCTTCAGACTGTAACAGTATAACATGGGCTTATAGGCTGATGGACAAGAGTCATGTAGAGTAGGAAAGTTGAGGACAAGAAAACTGCCACACTGAGAGGAAAACAGGCTCATGTGTCATGAAGCTGGCTCAAATGTCTTGAGACAGTGCCTCCACCATCCTTCAAAACTGTTGGAAATCAGATTGGCAGGGTTGTGATGCCCTGAAATTATCTTTGAATCTTGATATCCAGAGCCATTATGGCAACTGTCTGAGTTTCCACTCCAGCACTCAGACCTTTTGCATGAAGCTGTTTGTGCTGTAAAAGAAACTGGGGAATCCATTTCCTCTGGTTAGGCCACAATTAGAGGACCGTGTGCAGTTCTGATCATCTCACCACAAGAAGAATGTGATAGCACTAAAGCGGGTACAGAGGGAGTTCACTAGGATGTTGCCTGGGATGGAGAAATTGAGCTACAAGGAGAGACTAGATAGGCTTGGATTGCTTTCTTTCGAGCAAAGAAGACTGGGGAGGGACCTGATTGTAATCTTAAAGACCTTAATCAGTATGGACAGGGTGAACGGAGAAGCTGCTCCCCTTTATTCAGAGGCCAATCATGAGAGGGCATAGTTTTAAGGTAAGGGGCAGGAGATTCAGAGGGCATTTGGGAAAAACCTTTTCACTCAGTAGGTGGTGGAAATTTGAAATGCACTGCTGGGAATGTAGTGGGACCAGGAATCTTACAACCCGTAAAAACATTTGGATGAGCACTTTAAATATCGTAACATTCAAGAATATGAGATAAGTGCAGGAAATTGGGATTAGCGTGCTCTTTGCAGTAGTTATGTCGGTGCAGACTCGATGGATCGATGGCTTTTCTGCCCTGTATGAGTGTATGAATTCAGACATCATGGTAGATTTCTAAGGAATGTTCCACCTTGTCAGTGAAAATGCCACCCGGCCTTATCTCAAATCTGTCTTCTATAAGGCAATCATCTATCCATACTAATATACTACCTCCATCACCCTTTCGAGCCGACTGCACTATTCTGTAACATCATGGATGATCTGTTTTTGTTTCAAATTCTCTATTCCCATTGAACCACGATAACTCTTGATTCCCTAACCTAATAAGAATCTTATCCACGTCTGACTGAAAAATGATCCCACCTCCAACACCTTGTGAACTAGAGTTCTAATGTTACTCTAATGGCCCTCTGAGAGAAAAATAGTCTATTCATCTGAGATTGGAAATTGTTTCTGGCCTTTTGGCTTAGATTAAGTGTAAGCTCTGAGGTGCAAGTAACAAAGGCATATAAAACCATGCTGTATCTTGATTAGATATTGGAGAATCACCAAAAAACTGATAGAACTGCAGACTTGGAAACTTGAAACAAAAACAGAAATGGCTGAAAAATCTCTGCAAGCCAGCAGCATCTGTGGAGAAAAAGCAGAATTAACATTTGAAGTCCAGTGACCCTTCTTCTTCAGAACTGATGGTAGCCAGGAAAAGGATGGTTTTTAGACAGAATTGGGGTAGGTGGAGTAAACAGTAGCTGGAGATAGAGCCCAAGGAGAGAGAAAAACAGTTGGATAGACAAAGGAGTGGTTAAAGGTCAGTCTGGTGGAATGAATAGCTGCTAATGGTGTCTGTTAGGAACTGACAATAGGTAGTGATGTCAAAGAATCATAGAATTCCTACAGTGTGGAAACAGGCCCTTCAGCCCAACAAGTCCACACCGACCCTGAGAGCATCCCCCCAGACCCGTCCACCCCTAATCTACACATCCCTGAACACTACGGGCAATTTAGCATGGCCCATCCACCTAGCCTGCACATCTTTGGACTGTGGCAGGAAACCAGTGCACCCGGAGGAAACCCACGCAGACACTGGGCGAATGTGCAAACTCTACACAGACGGTCACCCGAGGGTGAAATCGAACCTGGGTCCCTGGCACTGTGAGGCATCAGTGCTAACCACTGAGCCACTGTGCTGTCCAGGATGTGACAAACTGACAGTACATCCACCTGACAAGACAGAGTCAATGCAGGAGGTGGTAGCGGACGATCAGGGTGAGTAGCAGATGGTGACGAGAAACCTCAAAAGGAAGATCCTTCAATCATGGAGGACCACCACCGGCCAACAGACCAGTGGAAAGAAGTACAAAAACATATGTTGCTGGAAAAGCTCAACAGGTCTGGCAGCATCTGTGAAGAAAAAATCAGAGGAAATGTTTTGGGTCCAGTGACTCTTCCTGAGGACAGTGGAAAGAGCCAGTTGCACCACAAGTCACACCAATGGCTCCTCTTCTGACGAAGATGTACAAGAGAGCATAAACAGAAGAAGAGGCAAAATATCAAAGGGCGGAAGGGGATGAGCACCCAAAAGCCCAGAAATACTGGACATCGCAAGGGATCTCGTGAAGCCCACTTCATGATGTCTGGAACCACGCATTACATAACATACCATAGCTCTGGACAACCAGGAGCATCAATGCTCTGACCCAAGAGCAGAGCATAATAACAGGTGCTCTGCATTAACCAGATAGTACAAAACCTGATGGTCCTGGCTTCTTCTTCGCACTGATGACACCTGATTGGGACAATGGGCCCAGGGAGGAACAGGACAACCACCTCAACCTTATGAGGGTGCAGCAATTTGCCCGCACCACAGGGATGCAGGAGCTCACCCAGTCACATGACTATATGTAAACCTTCTTTGGACAAATGGACTGTATGGTGATCTAAAAATCTTAACATGGGTTTTAAAATTTCCAGCATAAATGCGTATAGTGTAAAAACCACTGCAGTGTGTCTCCACATTGGCTTACCTGGCAGGAGTGCAGGATGCCACACAGCAGCTACAGGAAATGTTTGATGTAGTGGGCCCACAGGCTATTGATTTGGTCGGCAGTAACAATTCCCGTTCCTCTGGCCTGGGTATTTTGCTGTGAGGAGGCACCCTTATTATTTCCAAAGTTAAGGAGGTGGTGGGTGGGCGCATCGTAGCAGATGTTCAATACTGAAATACTCCCCTGAGACTAATTAACATATACGGCCAGGTGGTAAGGAATGAGCAGTTGGCTGTCCTTCACCACTTTGTGCTGCTGGCAACCTCCAAGGCTCATCATTCTGGCTGGTGAATTAGTTACATTTTGGAAGCAGCTACACAATCCAGAGGGGCTGACAGCAAACTAGACGCCATGTCCAGATTCCTGATGGAAGCAGTAAAAGACGCAAAGCTGCACGATACCTTCAGCATCCTTGTAGATGGAGCGCAGTGTAGATAATCATGGTAATGGTCAGACGGATCTATCCGCTCAAAGGTAGATTTTCTTCTTGCATCCTGAGTATTTTTGGTAAGAGCCACCTTCGGGTCAGTGTTCTTCACTGACTGCTTCCCTCCTGCTGGCTGACTGTCACCAGCAAGGGAACGTGGAAGTTGAACGTGAAGCACTTGACCCCAGAAAACATTGTGGAATCAAAAGGGATTGCAAAGGTTGGAGGACTGTGAAATCCTACTTTGAGTCTCCAGCAGACAGATGGGAAATAGTCAAGGGAACATCAAGAGGTTCTTCATTCTCAAAGATGTTCAGAAGGCAAGGGAAATGGTTGCACTTGTCTAAACTCCAGAAAAGCATGCAGAACCTACTTTAACTGCAAACGATAGGGGTTGATGTCAAAGAGAATCTCCAGGAGATGAAGAACCAGCAAGCATTACTCTTTGAATAAAAAAAACAAAAGAACTGCAGATGCTGTAAATCAAGAACAAAGCAAAGTTGCCGGAAAAGCTTGGCAGGTCTGGCAGCATCTGTGAAGGAGAAAACAGAGTAACATTTCAGTTCCGGTGACCCTTCCTCAGAACTGATGGTAGCTGGGAAAATGTCAGTTTATATGCAGAAAATAGGGAGGTGGGGGGTGGGGGGGGAGGTAGGGAGTAAACGATAGGATAGAGCCCAAAGAGAGAGAAAGACAGTTGGACAGACAAAGGAGTTGCTAACGATCAGGCTGGGAGGGTGAGTTGTTGTTAATGTGGACTGTTAGTGACTAGCAACATGTGGTGTGTAATGACAGGCTAAGTGGTAACAAGGCCTGGTGTGTGGGGTGGGGGGCTGAGACATGGGAGAGTTTAGGCCCTAAAGTTATTGAACTCAACATTGACTCCGGAGGGCTGCAGAGTCCCCGAACGGAAAATGAGGTGTTGTTCCTCCAGCTTGCGTTGGGCTTCACTGGAACACTGTAGCAAGCCAGAGACAGAGATGTTGGCCAGGGAGCAAGGTGCTGCATTGAAGTGGCAGGCAACAGGTAGTTCAGGGTCTTTTCTGCGAGCAGACCGGAGATATTCTGCGAAGCGGTCGTCAAGTCTACGCTTCGTTTCCCCAGTGTAGAGGAGACCACGTTGTGAGCAGCGAATGCAGTAGACTAGATTCTTGGAAGTGCAGGTGAAGTGTTGCTTCACCTGAAAGGTATGTTTGGGCCCTTGGGTTCTGAGGAGGGAGGAGGTAAATGCGCAGGTGTTGCACCTTTGTCGGTTATAGGGGAAGGTGCTGTAGGGCTGTGGGGAGGTGTTGGGGGTGATGGAACTGTGGACCAGGGTGTCCCGGAGGGAACGGTCCCTGCGGAAGGCGGACAAGGGAGGGGAGGGGAATATGTCTGTGGTGGTGGCATCTTGCTGGGGGTGGCAGAAATGGCGTCTGATGATCTTTGGGATGTGGATGCTGGTGTGATAATAGGTGAGGGTGAGGGGAACTCTATCACTGTTGCGGGAGGGAAGAGAAGGGGTGAGGGCGAAAGTGCGGGAGATGGGTCGGACCTGGTCGAGGGTCCTGTCGACAACGGAGCTGGGGAATCCTCAGTTGAGGAAGAAGGTGGACATTTCGGAGGCTTGCTTGTCGAAGTTGGCCTCATCTGAACATATGCTACGGTGACGGAGGAACTGAGAGAATGGGATGGAGGAAGTGGGGTGTGAGGATGTATAGTCCAGGTATCTGTGGGAGTCAGTGGGTTTATAATGGATATTAGTGGCCAGTCTATCCCCAGAAATGGAAACAGAAATGTCGAGGAAGGGAAGGGAAGAGTCAGAGATAGACCAGGAGAAAGTGAGGGCAGGGTGGAAATTGGAGGCGAAATTGATGAAGTTTTCCAATTCCAGACGAGAGAGGGAAGCAGCACCGATGATATCATCGATGAATCAGAGAAAGAGTTGTAGGTGGGGGCCGGAATAGGACTGGAACAAGGAATGTTCCACATACCCCGCGAAGAGACAGGCATAACAAGGGCCCATGCGGGCACCCATGGCAACCCCTCTTACCTGAAGAAAATGAGAGGAGTTGAAAGAGAAGTTGTTGAGGGTGAGGGCAAGCTCAGCCAAATGGAGGAGGGTGGTGGTGGATGGGGATGGTTCAGGTCTTTGCTCCAGGAAGAAGCGGAGAGCCCTAAGACCCTCCTGGTCGGGAATGGATGTGTAAAAGGAATTGCACATCCATGGTAAAGAGGAGGTGACTGGAGCTGGTAAACTGGAAGCTTTGAAACCGGTGTAAGGTATCACATGAATCACGGATGTATGTGGGTAGGCATTGGACCGGGGGGAGAAGACTGAGTCAAGGTAGGAAGAGATGAGTTCTGTGGGGCATGAGCAGGCTGAAACAATGGGTCTACTTGGACAGTCCTGTTTGTGGATTTTTGGCAGGAGGTAGAAACAAGTGGGGTTGGGGGACTATTGGCTTGGAAGCGGATGGGGGGAGATCATTGGATGAAATGAGATCCGTAACCATAGTGGATGCAATGGCGTGATGTGCCATGGTGGGGCCATGGTCCAGGGGAAGGTAGGAGGAGGTGTCTGAGAGCTGGTGCTCAGCCTCTACAAGGTAGAGGTCAGTGCGCCAAACAACAACAACAGCACCACCCTTATCGGCAGGCTTGATTACAAAGTCAGGGTTAGATCTGAGTGCACGGAGTGCAGTCAGTTCAGAGGGAGATAGGTTGGATTTGTTGAGAGGGGCAGTGAAATTGAGGCGACTAATGTCACGTCGACAGTTCTCAATGAAAAGATCGAGTGCAGGTAAAAGGCCGGAGGGAGGGGTCCAGGTGGAGGGAGAGTTTTGGAGTTGGGCAAAGGGGTCTGTGGGACGGGGAGAGGACTCTTGTCCAAAGAAATGAGCATGGAGGCAAAGACGGCAGAAGAACAGTTCGGCGTCATGTCGTGCCTGAAATTTGTTAAGGTGGGGACATTACTCTTTGCCTTGGAGGCCTCCAAGATAATCTTCCAATCCAGGGTCTGCTCCATGAGATGCTGTCGCATTTTTTTTTCCAGAAGGTGCACAAGGACACCTCTGTGATCAGCAGCCTGAAAGATGATGATGACTTAGTCATGTCATCATAGTCTGACACTGAGGATCAGCAAATCCTTTTATGCTAGATTGTATGACACAAAGTGCACAGACAATACAGCTTCCTCGAGGACCGGAACGGCTGTTACGAATATCTTAGAGAACAGCACACAGGAGAGTCTGGACCAGCTGTTTTCTCTGAATGAGTTAACTAAGGCCCTCAAGTCCTTTTGAGAAGAGTAAAACTTGAAGTGATGGTTTATTGGTGGAGTTGTTTTCAGCTCTGTTGAATTTGATTGGCCAGGATCTGCTGGAGGTGTAGGACAGGTATGCTTCTAGCAGGTAGCATATGCAAATCTATGAGGAAGAGCATCATCACACTCATTTACAAGTGGAAGGAGGACAAAGAGGAAGTCAAAAATTGACCAGCTAGAATGCAGATTACTAAATCTTGTCCAAGATCTATCCAAGAACATTGCCAACTGGGTCAGGTCTCCTCTGGGGTTGCTGATTCACCCCAGCCAAAGCTGTGCTGTACTGGACAGGAAATTCTGAGAGCCTTGCACTCTTCAAAGATATTTGCTGGATAGGGGAGTGCCTGCATCATCAACCTGAACCAGGAGACGACTTTTGATAGGATATTGCACACCTACACCTGGGACATATGCACTCCAAATGGCCTTTGGGGAGGGAGTCCACAATTGGATAGAGTGCTCTATACAAACACCGGTTGTGCACTATCAGTCAACAGATGGGAATCAGAAAGCTTCCTGATCAGATCTGGAGTCAGGTATGGCTGCTCTCTCTGCTATCTTGTTTGTATGTTGCATGGAAACCTTCTGCTGACTCCACCAGAAAGGATGTCAGCCTTTGAGGGGTGATTATTCCAGGCAGTGGAGGTCTGAAGGTCAAAGCCTCCCTATATGTGGATGATGTCCCTGTTTTCTGCCCTGGTCCATTGCCAGTGCGAAGACTGATGATCATCTGTGACCCGTTTGAACTAGCCTCAGAAGCTAAGGGAAATCGTACTTTGGGAACTGGGCTGGCTGGTCGGGCCTGCGGGACAGGAAGAAGCAGAGGGCCTTTAGGTCATCTGCATGGGGAATGCAAGTGTATAGGGACTGGACGTCCATGGTGAAGATGAGGTGTTGGGGACCGGGCCTTTACCATCTGCTCAACTTACCTGAAGCTGCTGGGAATATGGTTTGGAGGGGTTGAGGGGTGCACAAAAACCTGGGAGCATTGTATTGCCAAAGTGAGGCAGAAACTGGATTTAAGGGAGCATCACTCTGCCTCTGTTATAGGTAAAAACCCGGTCATCCGGTGTGAGGGACAATTTATGTTGCTACAAGTGGTGCAGGTCAGGCTCCTTCCCTGATCCTGTGCCATTTTCCATTTCATCTGGAGGCTGAAGATCGATTGTGTCTGCAGGAACACCATGTATAGATCTCCAGATAAGAGGACGAAGGAAGTACCCAATGCTGCCATTATCCTGATGGGGCTGTCTTTGTGAGTGGCTCCATACCCTCGGTATGCAAACCCCAAGTGTCATTGTCGTGAAATTCTACTTATCTTTTGTGTTGCAAAAGATGGGTCTGGCCTAGTTGCTGTATCACTTGACTGTTATGGAATAATTGTAAGGAAAACAGAATTAACCACAAGTCCATCAGGAGGTGGTTAGCATGCAAGGTCCTCAAGATCCTATAGGGAAAGGAGAGGGTGGATCCTGCCAGGAAGTTCCCTGAGCATACTTTCAAAGTCATTTGGCAGAATGCCTCACCACTAGAACTTTCCAATAAGCACTAAGACATACCTTGGCTGGTGGTGAGACGGACACTGCAGATCAGATCCTTCATGCGTGCCAGCCTGTGCACCACTATACGCTGTTCTCAAAGCAGCTGTGCTGATGAGGCTGTCATACATCTCCTCCTGTACAAAGAAGGTCTGATGGGAGACGCAATGGTGTTTGTTGAAGTTCCTCACAAGTAGCTCTGTTACACTGGACTCTTGTGCTCAGTCGGCTGTTCCCTTGGATGAGCACCGAGACAAACATTGACTGTGCCTGCAGGACCACTGATTTGGTGAAAGACACTTTTTTGTCTTCCTGTGTAAAGAATTGACATCGGCCAAGTGTTGCAGACTGGCACAGTCCAAAGTCCACAACTGCATGCTTAGGGAAACACTAAAGCTGTCACCAAGGCGTAGTGGGGAAGGACCATAGTCTAGGATCTTTCTGCCAAAGTATACGAGGGTCCGTTCAGTTGTCAGACCCCTTATTGCCTTAAATGGATGTAAATAGATTCCTTGGTGCGTAGAAAATGCCTGTTTTGCAACTGTAGGGAAGCTCTGAAGAATGTGTTATTTTTTCATGGAAAAATTACAAGCTCACCGCTGATAATCTTTCAGTTTTCTCTTGACTCAGGGGACGTGTCAGAAGACTGGTGAATTGTGAGCATCGCACTCTTTAACAGAAAGGGTTGTAAGGATAAAACCAGCTGTTACTGACCAGTCAGTTTTTTCTTCAATGTAGGAGAAGCCTCATGAAACAATTATTTAAGATAGAATTGATAGTCACATGGGAAAAGTTGGGTTGATTGGGAAGAGCCAGCACAGATTTCTAAGGGAAAAGTTATATTTAACTAACTTGTTGGATGTTTTTGAACAGGTAACAGAAAAGGTCAGTGAGGATAATGCTGTTGATGTGATGTGCATGGATTCCTAAGTATTAAAAACCGAAAGAACTGCGGATGCTGTAAATCAGGAACAAAAACAGAAGTTGCTGGAAAAGCTCAGCAGGTCTGACAGCATCTGTGAAGAAAAATCAGAGTTAACGTTTTGGGTCCGGTGACCATTCCTAGGAACTGATGGTCGCTAGGAAAATGTCACTTTATATGCAGAAGATGGGTGGGGGTGTTAAAGAGTAAACGATAGGTGGGGATAGAGCCCAAAGAGAGAGAAGAGCAGTTGGATTGATGAAGGAATTTATAACAATCTGGAAGGAGGTCAAATTGTTATCACCATCTTTGTCTGTCCAACTGCTCTTCTCCCTCTTTGGGCTCTATTCCCACCTGTCATCTGCTCCTTACCCCCTGCCCCTCTCTATCTTCTGCATTTAAACAGACATTTTTCTAGCTACCATCAGTTCTGAGGAAGGGTCATTGGAGCCGAAATATTAACTCTGATTTTTCTTCACAGATGCTGGCAGACTTGCTGAGCTTTTCTAGCAACTTCTGTTTTTGTTCCTGATTCCGAGGTAGTATGTGACACAGTCCCAAATAATCAACTTGTGAGAAAATTTATACCTTACGGAATAAAAGAGACAATAACAATGTGGATACAAAATTGGCTAAGTTATAGATAAAAGCAAGTTATATCAATGGATGGTTTCCAGGCTGGTAGAAGGTTCGTAGTGGTGTTTTTCAGGGATCAGTCTGGAGATTCTTGCTTTTCATGATGTACATTGAAGAACAAGATTTTTTTGGCCTACGGAGAATTTCAAAGCTTGGAATGACACAAAACTTTGTCGCATTGCAAATTGTGAGGAGGACAGTGTGGAACTCCAAAAGAACATGTGGACAGGTTGGTACTGGATGACATTCAATGCAAAAAATTGTGAGGTGATGCATTTTGGGAGTAAGAAAATGGACAATATTAAAAAAACCATACAGTATTAAATTCAGAGATAGTAGGAACTGCCGATGCTGGAGAATCTGATGTAACAAGGTGTAGAGCTGGATGAACACAGCAGGCTAAGTAACATCAGAGGAGTAGGAAAGCTGACGTTTCGGGCCTGGACCCTTCTTCGGAAATGGGGGAGTGGAAGGGGATTCTGAAATAGAGAGAGAGGGGCAGACGGATAGAAGATGGATAAAGGAGCAGATAGGTGGAGAGGAGACAGACAGGTCAAGGAGGCGGGGATGGTGCAAGTAAAGGTGAGTGTTGGTGGGGAGTTAGGGTGGGGGTTGGTCAGTCCATGGAAGACGGACAGGTCGAGGAGGCGGGGATGAGGCTGGGAAGGAGGAGGTTGGGGTGGGGGTTGATGTTGAGGTGGGAGGAGTAGATCGGTAGCAGAAAGGATGGATAGGTTAGGGAGACAGTGACGAGCTGGGCTGGTTCTGGGATGAGGTCAGGGGTGGGGAGATTTTGAAGCTTGTGAAGTCCACATTGATACCATTGAGCTGCAGGGTTCCCAAACGAAATATGAGGTGCTGTTCCTGCAGCCTTTGGGTGGCATTGTTGTGGCACTGGAGGAGGCCCAGGATGGACATGTCGTCCAAGGAGTGGGAGGGGGAGTTGATGTGCAGTCGTTTGTTGCGAACCGAGCGTAGGTGTTCCACAAAGCGGTCTCCAAGCCTTCGCTTGGTTTCCCCGATGTAGAGGAGGCCACATCGGGAACAGTGGGTAGAGTGTACCACATTAGCAGATGTGCAGGTGAACATCTGTTTGATGTGGAAGGTTTTCTTGGGGCCTGGGATGGGAGTGAGGGGGGAGTTGTAGGGGCATGTGTAGCACTTCCTGCGGTTGCAGGGAAATGTGCCAGGGGTGATGGGGCTGGTGGAGAGTGTGGGGCGGACAAGGGAGTCAGGGAGAGAGTGGTTCCTCCGGAAGGCAGATAAGGGTGGGGAGGGAAAAGTTCCTTTGGTAGTGGGGTCAGATTTGAGGTGGCGGAAGTGCCAGAGGATGATGCGTTGGACCTGGAGGTTGGTGGGGTGGTTCGTGAAGGCAAGGGGGATTCCGTTTTTGTTGTTATTGTGGGGAGGGGTTGTGAGAGATGAGTTGCGGGAAATGCGAGAGATGTGGTCGAGGGCATTTTCGACCACTGAGGAGTGGAAATTGCGGTCCTTAAAAAGCAAGGACATCTGGGATGTCCGGGAGTGGAATGCCTCATCGTGGGAGCAGATGTGACGGAGGCGAAGGAATTGGGAATAGGGGATTGCATTTTTGCAGGAAGGTGGGTGGGAGGAGGTGTATTCTAGGTAGCTGTGGGAGTCGGTAGGCTTGAAATGGATATCGGTTTCCAGGAAGTTGCCAGAGAATGAAACAGAGGGGTCCAGGAAGGAGACAGAGGTATTGGAGATGGTCCAGGTGAACTTAAGGTTGGGGTGGAAGGTGTTAGTGAAGTGGATGAACTGTTCGAGTCCTCGTGGGAGCACAAGGCGGCACTGATACAGTCATCCATGTAACGGAGGAAGAGGTGGGGGATAGGACCAGTGTAGCTTCGGAAGAGGGGTTGTTCCACGTACCCTACAAAGAGGCAGGCATAGCTTGGGCCCATATGGGTACCCATGGCCACCCCTTTTGTCTGTAGGAAGTGGGAGGAATTGAAGGCGAAGTTGTTAAAGGTGAGGACAAGTTCAGCTAAGCGGACAAAGGTGTCATTGGAGGGGGACTGGTCGGGCCTGCGGGACAGGAAGAAGCGGAGGGCCTTTAGGCCATCTGCATGGGGAATGCAAGTGTATAGGGACTGGATGTCCATGGTGAAGATGAGGTGTTGGGGACCAGGGAATCGGAAGTTTTGGAGGAGGTGGAGGGCGTGGGTGCTGTCATGGACATAGGTGGGGAGTTCCTGGATCAGGAGGGAGAAAATACAGTCAGAATAAGTGGACATAAGTTCGGTGGGGCAGGAGCAGGCGGAGACAATGGGTCGACCAGGGCAGTCAGGTTTGTGGATTTTGGGAAGGAGATAGAAATGGGCAGTGCGGGGTTGGGGAAAGATGAGGTTGGAGGCTGTGGGTGGGAGGTCACCTGAAGTGATGAGGTTGTGGATGGTCCTCCCCCCCTTTCTCTCTCTTTATTTCGGAATCCCCTTCCTCTCCCCCATTTCTGAAGAAGGGTCCAGACCTGAAACGTCAGCTTTCCTGCACCTCTGATGTTGCTTGGCCTGCTGTGTTCATCCAGCTCTACACCTTGTTATCTACAGTATTAAATGGTGTGCAAGTGGATTGGGACCTTGGTATATATGTACATGGATCATTGAAGACCGATGGAAAGAGCAGTGAATCAAGCATACAGTATTCTGGGTTTTATCAATAGGAATATTTGCTCAGCATTACCTTCTTGTTCTTTCACAATGTACAAAAAATAAAAAAAACTTGCTGGATTTCACCTGGAGGATTGTATACGTAGAGACATAGAATAGACTCCGCACAGTGTGGAAACAGGCCCGTCGGCCCAACAAGTCCAACCGAACCTCAGAGCGTCCCACCCAGACCTATTCCCCTATAAACCCACCTAATCTACAAAAGATGTACAGGCTAGGTGGATTGGCCATGCTAAATTTCCTGCAGTGTATGCAGTTCGAGGCACCACAATATAGGAAGGATATGAACGTACTTAGAGTGCAGAAGAATGATGGCATGGTGGCTCAGAGGTTAGCACTGCTGCCTCACAGTGCTAGCGACCGGGGTTCAATTCCACCCTCGGGCGACTGCCTGTGTGGAGTTTGCACATTCAGTCGATTATGTGGAGTTTTCAC
Organism: Ginglymostoma cirratum; assembly: GCA_024137785.1. NCBI lineage: Eukaryota > Metazoa > Chordata > Chondrichthyes > Orectolobiformes > Ginglymostomatidae > Ginglymostoma > Ginglymostoma cirratum. The sequence goes on from JAHRHZ010000178.1 coordinate 1,463,185, forward strand.
ATTCTCCCCCTAGCTGTGTGGGTTTCCACGGGTGCTCTGGTTTCCTCCCACCGTCCAAAGATGTGCAGGCTAGTTGGATTGGCCATGCTAAATGGCCTGTAGTGTTCTGGGACGTGTAGATTAGGTGGGGTATTGGGGGATGGGTCTGGGTGCGATGCTCTGAGGCTTGATGTGGACTTGTTGGGCTGAAGGACTTGTTTCCACACTGTAGAGATTCTATGAATGGTTTCAGGAATGGAGAATTCAGTTATGAGAATAGATTGAGAGGTTGAGATTGGTCTCCTTACAGACAAGAGGCAATCTGATAGAACTTTACAAAATCATGTGAGGGCTGAGAAAAGTAGTGAGAAATTGCTCCTACTTGTAAAAAGATGAAGAACAAGAGGACACACATTTAAAGTGATTTTCAAAGGAAGCAAATGTGCAATGTGAGAAAAAAATGTAATCACACACGTTGTTCAAGCCTAGAATTCAATGCCTGGAGGGTTCAATTAAGGCATTTAAAAGGGCATTGGATGATTATCTGAATAGAAGCAATATATAAGGGTATGAGGAAAAGGCTGTAGAAAGGCAATAAGTAATGGTACTCGTGCAGAGAAATAGCACATACAAAACAGACCAAACGACCCCTTCTGGGCAGCAACACTTCTGTGATCCCTCTGCTGAAAGGCTGACTTCCTCGTTATGGACTGACCCATAAGAGGAAACACCCTTTCCAAGTCTATCTTGTCAAGATCATTCAAGTCACCCCTCACTCTACTAAACTCCAGTGAAACAAACCTGTCTAGTTAAACCTATTCTCATAAGACGGCATGCTCAGTCTGAGAAACAATCTAGTAACATTCCATGAACTGTCTGTAATGTATGTGCATCCATCCTTAAATAAGAAGACCAAAACTTCACACATTTGAAAAAGCCCTGCATTACTGAAGCATATCATCCCTTTTTTATTGTTCAGTTCCCTTGCAATAAAATATAATGTTCTATTAACCATCTCGATTACATATTGTACCTGCATACTACTGTTTTGTGACTCATGCACCAACACATCAAAATTCCTGAACAGAGATAAAAGGTACTGCAGATGCTGGAGAATCCGAGATAACAAGCATGGGGCTGGATGAACACAGCAGGTCAAGCAGCATCATAGGAGCAGGAAAACTTGACGTTTCGGGCCTAAACCCATCATCAGACTGGTTTT
>JAHRHZ010000178.1:1464785-1478500 GCA_024137785.1 Ginglymostoma cirratum
AACTCCCCCTCCCATTCCTCAGATGACATGTCCATCCTTGGCCTCCTGCAATGCCACAGTGATGCCACCCGAAGGCTGCAGGAACAGCAAATCATATTCAGCCTGGGAACCCTGCAGCCCAATGGCATCAATGTGGATTTCACAAGCTTCAAAATCTCCCCTCCCCCAACCGCATCCCAAAACCAGCCCAGCTCATCTCCACCTCCCTAACCTGTTTTTCCTCTCACCCCAAGCCACACCCCCATCTCCTATCTACTAACATCATCCCGCCCCCTTGACCTGTCCATCCTCCCTGGACTGACCTATCTCCTCCCTACCCCCCTACCTACACTCACCTTTACTGGCTCCATCCCCGCCTCTTCGACTTGTCTGCCTCCTCTCCACCTATCCTCTCCTCTATCCATCCTCTATCCACCTCCCCCTCTCTCCCTATTTATTTCAGAACCCTCTTCCCCTCCCCCATTTCTGATGAAGGGTTTAGGCCCGAAACGTCAAGTTTTCCTGCTCCTATGATGCTGCTTGACCTGCTGTGTTCATCCAGCCCCATGCTTGTTATCTCAAAATTCCTGAGCACTTTGGAATTTTGCAGTTGTTCTCCTTTGTGTAGTACTCAACTTTTTTATTCAACCTGCCAAAGTGAATAATTTCACAGTTTCCCACATTATGCTTCACCTGCCGTATCTATATCCTTCCACATCCTCCTTAGGTCCACTTCATAACTTACTTTCTATTTATCTTTGTGTCATTTGCAAATTCAGCAATATGTCTTTGCTTTCCTCATCAAAGTCATTGTCATAAATTGTGCCAAACTCAGGGTCCTGTGTAGACCCCTGCAGGATTCCACTTGTCATATCCTGCCAATTAAAGATGCATTTATGTGTACTGTCTGTTTTCTGCCAACCAGCCAATCTTCTGTCCATGCCAATATGTTACTGTGTACACAATGACATTTTATTTACCACAGTAATGTTTTATGTGGTACACTATCAAATGCCTTTTGGAAATCCAAGTACAGTATACATAGCAACTCCCTTTCAGCCATGCCTGTATTTATCTACTGTTTCTCAGGGTAGTATCTTAGGCGTAACCATCTTTCAGGTACTTTATCAATGACCTTCCCTCCATCATAAAGTCAGAAATGGGTATGTACACTGATGATTGCTCAATGTTCAGCCCATTTGGATTCCTTAGGTAGTGATGTTGTTCAGGTCCAAATACACCAAGATCTGAACAATATCCTCGCATGAGCTGAAGAATGGCAAGTAACATCTATGCTGTACAAATATCAATAGCGGTTACCATTGACCAGAAAATGAACTAGAGTAGCCATGTAAATAAAGTCACTAAGGCAGGTCAGAGGATAGGAATGCTGCAGCAACTCACTGAATAACTCACCTCCTGACTTCACAAAGCGTGCCCTGCATATACAAGGCACAAGTTGAGAGTGTGATGGAATGTATGTCTCACCTCCCACTGGGATACCCTGATCGACTCGTCCTACAATCGCAACCCAGCACGCACCACCTCCCCACTGACACACACACACACACACACACACACACACACACACAGCACTTTCCCCTACAGCTGCTGAAGGTATAACACCTGTCCATTTACCTCCTCCCTCCTCAGTATCCAGGGGCCCAAACATACGTTCCAGGTGAAGCAGCGCTTCACCTGCACGTCACATAATCATGTCTACTGCGTTTGCTGCTCACAGTATGGTCCCGTGTACTCTGGGGAAATGAAGCGTAGACTGGGTGACCGCTTTGCAGAACATCTACATTCTGCCCGCAAAAAAGACCCAGAGCTGCCACTTGCTTGCCACTTTAACACACCACCCTGTTCCCTCGCCAACATGTCTGTCTCAGGCATGCTGCAGTGTTCCAGTGAAGCTCAGCACAAGCTGGAAGAGCAACACCTCATTTTCCGCTTGGGGACCCTGCCGCTCTCCAGACTCAATATCAAGTTCAATAATTTTAGGGCCTGAACTCTCCCATATCCTAGCCCCCTAGCCCACACACCAGGCCTTGTTATCACGTAGTCTGCCATTACACACTACCTATTGTTAGCCACCAACAGTCTCCGTTAACAACTATTAGCCAGATCGTTATCCACTTCTTTGTTTGTCCACCTGTTCTTCTCTCTCTTAGGGCTCTATCTCCACCTATCGTTTATACCTTGCCCCTGTCCCCCACCCTATTTTCTGCATATAAGCTGACATTTTCCTAGCTACCATCAGCTCATGAGGAAGGCTCACTGGACTTGAAACGTTAACTCTGATTTCCCTTCAAGTGCTGCCAGACCTGCTGAGCTTTTCTCACAACTTCTGTTTTTGTCTTTGTTTAAACTTGGAGGAGTCAGGTGTAATGTTTCAATTATTTTCTGCTAAGGAACACCTTATGGAATCTAATTCCAGTTTTAATGTTTCACGTAAAGGGGCTAGACTTAAAAGTTTGATCTTCAGGAATACAACCCTGACTTTGTAAGTAAGGACATCCTGTATGTATGAGTTGTGAGTGGTCAGTGCCAGGATTGCAATGGTGTGAAATGTTTAAGGGTGAGGTAAAGGATATGAATTTTAGGTCTGAGGTCTAATTAATAGAGATTGTTAGAGGGTTAATGATGGGGATGTAGAGGTTTGAACTGTTGATGGAGGAGGGGGGGCAGTCACGCAGAGAATAGGATATGCTATTTGAAATTCATTTAGTTAATTGACAACTTGTATGACATTACTAAATTTCTAACACTGCATTTGTGTTCTTAAGGCAACAGTTCTGGTGTTGACATTTGCGAATACTTCTTCCCACTGTCTCCTGCACATCTTGTTACAATGATGGGTTGGACCTCCTAATTACTAGGACATATTTATCCCTTAATTCCAAAATGTGTTTTTTCCCCCAAAAAGACTGCCACAGAGACAAAATAACAGCAGGTTTAAATTCAGTGGCTGACTAACAAAAATTCTGTATGGAACCAATGGACATCTAAAGTTTTCAAAAAACCCTTGAAGAGACCCACTTGTGATAATAAGGGCTCATGAAATGCATGTGGGTTATGTCCCAAGCTGCACAGCCTTTTTTTTTAGAGGTAGGAAGAACTGCCGATGCTGGAGTCAGAGATAACACAGTGTGGAGCTGGAGGAACACAGCAGGCCAGGCAGCATCAGAGGAGTAGGAACGTTGGTGTTTCAGGTTGTGACCTTTCTGTTTTTGTTTGTTTACTTTCCTTTTGAAGAATACAAAAGGCAGGGGTTAAAAAGCCATATTCAACTCGACAAAGTTCTCATTGTAATATTAGATAACCTTCTTCACTGTCCACTATATTCCACTAATCTTCGTGTTATCTGCAAACTTAATAACCATGCTTTTTATATTCTCATCTAAATCATTTATATAAATGACAAACAAAAGTGGACCCAGCACCAATCCCTGTGGAATGCTGTTGGTCACAGGCGTCCAGTCTGAGAAACAGCCCTCTAACATCATTCTCCATCTCCTGCTGTTAAGCCAATTTTGTATCCAGTTGGCAAGCTCACCCTGAATTCCGTGTGATCTAACTTTACCAATTAGTATACCATGTGGAATCTCATCAAAAGCTTTACTAAAGTCCAAATAAACAACATCTACTGCTCTGCCCGTGTCAGTCATCTTGGTTACTTCCTCAAAAAACTTAATGAAGTTTGTGAGCACGATTTCCCTCACACAAAACCATGCTGACTATCCCTAATTATTCCTTGCCTCTCCAAATGTATATAAATTCTATCTTTCAGAATAATTTCTAAGAACTTACACACCACCAATGTCAGATTCACAGGTCTACAGTTCCCAGGCTGCTTCTTACGTCTGTTGTTAAACAAAGGCACAACATTCGCCACCCCTTAATCATTCGGCACCTCAGCCGTATTTATAGATGGTACAAATATTTCTGCAAAGGGCCCTGCAACTTCCTCCCTAACTTCCCACGAAGTCCTAGGATACACTAGATCAGGTCCTGGAAATTTATCCAACTTTTGTATTTTCTAAGACTTCCAGCACTTCCTTTTCTGTAATGTGAGCTGTTTCCATAATGTCAGTATTTATTTCCCTGAGTTCCCTAACCGCCATTTCTTTGTTCACTGTAAAATATTTATTTAATATCACTCCCATTTCCTGAGGTTCAATGCAAACATGACCTCTTTGATCTTTAAGGGGCCCTACTCAGTCTCTTGTTGCTCTCTTGCTCTTAATGAACTTGTAGAATCTCTTTGGATTATTGTATTTGCCAAGGCTGTCTCAAATCATCTCTTGCCTTTCTGATCTCCATCTTAAGAATGCCTGTACATTCTTTGTACTGTTCAAGAGAGTCATGTGAACCCAGTTGTTTATATCTAATATATGATGCTTTATGCTTGACAAGAACTTCGATATCTTTATTCATCCATTGTCCTCTAATCCTACTAACCTTATCTTTTCACTCTAACAGGAAATAATGAATCTGAGCTCCCGTTATCACATTTTGGAAGCCTCCCACTTATCAGATACCCCTTTATCTGCAAACAGTCTATTCCAATCAATTTTGGGAAGTTGTTCTCTCGTACCATTAAAATTTGCTTTACTCCAATTAAAACTTTAATTTTTATGGAAGGCTTATTCTGTTCCATAGCTGTTTTAAGACAGAATTATGATCACTAGATCACCGAAGTGTTCCCCTACCATCACTTCAGTCATTTGTCCTGTCTTATTACCCAATAGAACGTCGAGTTTTGCTCCTTCTCCAGTAGTAACATTTACGTACCGATAAAGAAAATGTTCTTGAACACATTTAACCAAATCTTCACCACCCAAACCTTTAACACTACGGTGGTCCAGGTAAATGTTTGGAAAATTAAAATCACCTACTATTACAATTTTGTTGTTCTTACATATATCTGAGATCTGTCTACATACTTGTTCCTCAGTTTTCCTCTGACTATTGGGAGGTCTATAGTACAGTCCCTTCAAGGTGATTATTTACTTCTTATTTCTAATTTCAACCATATATTTTCACTGGACGATTTTTCGGAATTATCTTCTCTAGTTACAGCAGTAATGTTTTCCTTAATCAAAAACATCACTCCCTCTCGTCTTTAGCCTCTTTTGCTGTCCGGAACATTGAGCTGCCAGCCCTGTCCATCCCTCAGCCAAGTTTCTGTAATAGCTGTGACATTGCAATCCCGTGTCCTGAGTTCATTAGCGTACCTGTATGACCCCTTGCATTGAAACCAATGCAGTTTAATTCTTCAGAGTTACTTTGTTCTCTGACTTGCTCTTATCTGTCTTTTCTAATTAGCTTATTATTTTCGGATTTAAAACCATTCTCGTCTATCTTTCTATTTGTTCTGCTACTTAGGTTCCCTCCACCCCCTGTCTCTGATAGTTTACAGTCTTCCTTAATAGAATTAGCAAATCTTCCCGTCAGGATATTGGTCCCTTTCCAGTTCAGGTGAAACCCATCATTTTTTAATAGGTCTTTTCTACTCGATGTTCCAAGAACCTGAATCCCTGAACATTACACCACATGTTCAGCCGTTGATTTATCTCCTTTATTCTTTTATTCTTTCCCTTATTTGAGCTTGGGACTGGGAGTAAACCAGAGATTACTACTTTTGTTTTTTTAATCTACTTACCCAATCTCTTATATGCACCCTGTAAAGCCTTAATCATTTCCCTGACTATGTCATTCCTACCAATTATGTAAAATAACTTCCACTTTCTCACTTTCCCCTTTAACAATATGCTTCAAATGTTTTGAGATGTCCTTAAACCTGGCACCAGGAAAGCAACATGGTATCCTAGATTCATGCTCACTGCCGCAGAATCTCCTGTCTGTGCTCTTGACAGGAGAGTCTCCCTATAACAGTTATTCTTCTAAATTTTGTCAAACCCTGCTGAACATAATATTCATTCTTAGTGCCCAAGATCCTGACTGTCTCTTCTGTTTTCCTCTGAGAGACTATCCGTTTCAACAGTACACAAAACTGAGTATCTACGAGGAGCAGTCATAGGAGACTTCTGAACTACCATCTTACCTTTCCTGACAGTCATCCATCTAACTGATCCTGCTGTGTAATCACTTCTCTAAATCTACTAGCCACCTAACTCTGAGTCTCTTGACTGCCTTCAATGTAATTAACCCTAAAAAGAAGCAGCTTGCAATAGAACCTTGTATGTAAAATAATCTACTTTTCTTTATCCAATGAGTTAACATTAAGCATGCAAAAAATAAGAAATAAAAAATATCAAACATGTAAATCTTTGAGTAAAAATCAACCAGTTAGCTGAACAATCAAATTTGGAAAAAAGTCTCCTGCTTAAGTGGTCTAGCAGACAACTTTCAATCTTCTGATTAAGAAAATCTCACTCCAGAACTGTCCACATATATGCCTCTCCAAAAGTTCTGTAAACAGAACTCTGTTTAATAAAAAAACTCGTTGCAATCAACGAAGAAAATGGATGAATGAAGAATGGGAGCCAGTTCATCCCTCCTCACTCAGGAGTTTAGCATTTTGGGATATAAAGTCATAGAATTCCTACAGTGCAGTTAGAGGCAATTCAAACTCTGCACTAACCCTCTGACAAGCATCCCACCCAGGCCCAGCCTCCCACACCATCCCCAAAACCCCACATTTATCATGCCTTAGTCCGTCTAGTCTGCACGTCTCGGGATGCTTCAGGACAATCTAGCATGGCCAATTCACCTAAATGGCACACATTTGTACTGTGGATGAGACCCGCACAGATATGGGGAGAATGTGCAAACTCTACTCAGACAGTTACCCCGAGATGAAATTAAATTTGGGTTCCTAGGGCTGTGAGACAGGAGTGGCATTCATTGTGCCACCCTCCATCATAACCTGTCTAGAACTGTTACAAATGTTGAAATCTCACCCGTGATCTGATTGTAGCGATCTGTTTGGAGGGCCCACTAGTTTTTACAAATACAGGTGGCTCTCCTTTCTTTTCCTCCATCAAAGCCTCTGATGCATTGTCTAAAAACCTTGGTACGTGCTCTCTTGCATATTCAGCTATTGCTCAAAGCTCAAGTTACCTTTATGTAGTTCTAGCCACTTGTGATATTGAACCTTCTCATTGTAGTTGAATGCAGTTAATGAATAGAACAGGGAGTTCTGGCTGCATGGAGCAGTCACTTAGAGTTGCTTTATGAATTTAACGTGTTTTCTGCAGAGCATTGGGTGTGAATTCATAATATACTGTGATCCTCATGCCTATTTTCAGGTTACCCAATTTAAATATGTAATGCCCAGATAGCTTGTTAACTATAAATAATATCCAATTAAATTTTGATACAGACAGAATTTTACAAACAATGGATTCTGCCTCTATAAACTTGGCATGCTATAATTACACCCTCCTGCCAGTTGTAACTGAAACTTAGAAAATAGGAGGAGGTGTAGGCCATTTGGCATTTTGAGCTAGCACCGCCATTCATTATGATCATGGATGATCATCCAACTCAACAGCTGGTTCCTACTTTTCCCTCCATATCTTTTGATCCCTTTAGCCCCAAGTACGATATCCAACTTCTTGAAATCATACAATGTTTTTGGCCTCAGCTGCTTTTTATGGTAGCGAAAGCCCCAAGCAGGTACCTTTGTACCTAAGATAGCGCTGTGTTTGGTGATGTTGTACACCTTTCGCTATACTCCTGTACTTGAATACATGTGACAATAAAATCTAAATCTAAAGCTCACCAGTCTTTGGGTGAAGGAAATTCTCCTTATCACAGTCCTAAATGACTTACCCTGTACCTTCAGACTGAGACTCCTGGTTCTGGACTCACCACCATCGGGAACATCATTTCTGTATTTATCCTGTCTAATTCTATTAGAATTTTGTAGGTTTCTATGAAAGAGACTCATTCCTTTGAATTGCAGTTATGTGATCCCGACCGATTCACCCTTTCCTCACATGTTAGTCCTGCCATCCCAGGAATCAGTCTGGTGAACCCCTGCTGCATTCCCCCTGTAGCAAGACCATCCTTTCTCAGATTAGGAGACCAAAATGACTCGCAGCATTCGGGTGTGGTTGCACCAAAGCCCTCCACTATTGCAGCAAGACGTGTACTTGATACTCCTGCTATGAAGACCAGCAAACCGTTTGCCTTCTTTATCGCCTGCTGCGCCTGCATGCTTAATTTCAGTAACTGGAGTCTTGTTGTCTGCTCCCTCTCTCAAATGGTCTCAGTTTCAGATAATACCTTCTTGTTTTTGCTTCCAAAGTGGGGACAACCTCACATTTAACCACATCATACTGCATCTGTCTTTGATTTGCCCACCGACTCAACTTGTTCAACTTGCACCAAAGCATGTCTGTATCCTCCTCATAACTTTGCACCCATCAACTTTATGTCATCTGCAAATTTAGTGATATTACATTCAGTTCCCTTATCTAAATCATTAATATATATCGTGAATAGCAGCAGTACTAGCATTGATCCCTGCTGTACTTCACTGTTTGTTGCCTGCCATTCTGAAAAAGACATGCTTATTCCTACTATTTGTTTCCTGTATGCCAACCAGTTTTCTCTCCAAATCAGTATACTACCCCAGATCCTGTGCACTTTAATTTCATGCATTAATCCCTGCTATCAATGTCAGGCTCAGTGGTCTGTAATTCTGCCTCCTTTCTTAAATAGGCATGTTACAGTAGCTACCCTCAGGTCTGTAGGAACTGTTCCAGATTCTATAAAATCTTGGAAGATGACTGCTGTGCATCCAATATTTCCAGTACTGCTTCTTAAGTACTCTGGGATGTAGATAATCGGGGCCTGGGGATTTATCGGCCATCAATCCCATCAATTTCCTTGACACCATTTCCCTACTAATACTGATTTCCTTTAGTGCTTCCCTCTCACTAAATCCAGTGTTCCTCAACCTTTCTGGTGTGTTATTTGTTTCCTCCTTTGTGAACACAGAAACAAAGTATGTACTTAGCTAGTCAACTATTTCTTTGTTCCCCATTGTAACTTCCACTGCTTCTAATTATAAGGGACCTATATTTGTTTTCGTCTATCTTTTTCTCTTCACAGACCTATAGAACCTTTTTACAATCAGTTTTTATGTTCCCCAGAAGCTTACTCTTGTACCTTATTTTCATTTCTTCATCAACCCTTTGTCTTAATTAGTCTCTTTGTAATGTCTCAGTACTGTATCTCCAAGGTTCTTGGCCATAATGTGTAATCTGTAATGCTAACGTGTCTTCTGTGACTAACTATAGGCTTCAGTGTTGCCCTTATATTGAGTTGCAATATCTATGATTCGATATGCTATAACATATTGCTTTAAAAAGGAGTAAGTTTGTGTCCTGATCCAATTATTCCCTGTCCTTTGACTCTGTTTCATGAGAACATTCTCAGTTAACAATATCACCAGACATCAACTTGTTTCTTCTCAGTACCGATCATGTTCAGAGAACTAGATTAGAGAAGTTCCAGAGCCTGAGGGAGTGATGGAGGTGTATTAAACTCAATAACGGTACAGCTGTTAACCTGGCAAGAGACATTACACAATCAAACTGTTAACCTCAATTTATTAATATATGAATATCAAAAGATTACAAATATATCCAAAGTGATAAGGGTTGATAAGCTTGTGAACAAGAGAAAAAGGAACTGCAGATGCTGGAAATCAGAAACAAAATCTGAAATTGCTGGAAAAACTCAGCAGGTCTGGCAGCATCTGCAGAGAGAAAGCAGAGTCAACATTTAAGGCTCCAGTTACCCTCCTTCAAAACTGATTGTAGGTAGGAAAATGTTGCTGTATGTGCGAGAGAAAGGGTGGGGGGGGGGTGCATGGTGGTAGTGGGAAGGACTAAATGATAGGTGGAGATGGAGTCCAGAGAGAGAGAAAAACAGTTGGGTAGACAAAGGAGCCACTAAGTGTCAGCCTGGGAGAATAAATAGCTGCTAATGGGGCCATTTGTGGTTGATAATGTTTTGTTTGTAGTAGCAGTCCATGGGGTGAAAAAGCCTAGTGTTGGGGGGTTCGGGTAAGGACATGGGAGAAGGTGCTCCGGCCCTAAAATTATTGAGTTCTAATGAAGGGTCACTCAACCCAAAATGTTAACTCTGATTTCTGTCCACAGATGCCGTTGGACCTGCTGAACTTTTCCAGCAATTTCTATTTTTGTCTCTAAAATTCTTGAACCCAATATTGACTTCAGAAGACTGTAGGGTTCTCAAACATAAAATGAGATGTTGTCCTTCCAGCTTGCACTGATCTTGACTGGAACACTGCAGCAAGCCTGAGACAGAGATGTTGGCCAAGGAACAATGTGGTATGTTGAAGTGGTAGGGAACTGGAAGCTCAGGGTCATTTTTGCAGACAGAATGTAGGTGTTCTGCAAAGTGGTTGCCCAATCTGCTCTTTGTGGCTGCCACGGTGGCTCAGTGGTTAGCACTGCTGCCTCACACTGTCAGGGACCCAGGTTCGATTCCACCCTCGGCCGACTGTATGGAGTTTGCACATTCTCCTTGTTCTGCATGGCTTTCCTCTGCGTGCTCTGGTTTCCTTCCACAGTCCAAAGATGTGCAGGTTGGGTGGAATGGCCAATTTAAATTACCCAGTGTCCAGGGATATTCAGGCTTGGTGGATTAGCTGTGGGAAATGCAGGGTTGCATGGATAGGGTAGGGGGCATGGGTCTGGTGGGGATGCTCTTTGGAGCCTCCGTGTGTACTTGATGGGCCAAGTGGCCTGCCTTCACATTGCAGGGATGCTGTGATAATGTAGAGGAGACAACATTGTGAGCAGTAAATACAGTAGACCGTATCGAGTAAAGTGCAGGTAAGTCGCTGCTTCACCTGAAAGATGTGTCTGGGGCTTTGGATAATTAGAAGGAAGAAGTAAACGAGCAGGTGTTACACCCTCTGATGACATGGAAACGTGTCACAGGGGTGTGAGTGGTGTTGGGCTTGGAGGAGGAGTGGGTCAGAGTGTCCCGGAGAGAACAGTCCCTGCAGAAGGCTGACAAGAGAAGGGAGTGGAATATGTGCCTGCTGGTGGCATCCCGCCGGAGGTGGTGGAAATGCTTGCTAATGATCTTTTGGATGTGGATGCGGGTGGGATGGTAGGTGAGGGAGAGGGACACCCTGTTATTTTTTGTTGTGGGCGGGAAGATGGGGTTGATGGCTGAAACATGAGTGAAGCGTCAACCACGGTCAAAGGTCCTGTCAACCACAGTGGTGAGGAATCCTTGCTTGAGGAAGAAGATGGACTTTTTAGAGGCCCCTTTGTCAAAGTTAGGAGGTTGCAACAGATGCAATGGAGACAGGGGAACTGGGAGATTGGAATAGAGTCTTTACAGGGAGAAGGATGTGAGCATATATATAGTTGGGCTAGACTCCAGCATTGTCTACATGGATTTCAACAAAGTGTTCGACAAGATTCTGCATGGTAGTCTGGTTAGTGAGGTTAGATCACATGGGATTTAAAGGGAGCTCATCAACTGAATTTAAAGTAAGAGACACGGGCTGGTGGTAGAGGGTTGCTTTTTTGGACTGGAGGCCTGTGAGCACTGGTGCCACAAGGATCGAAGTTGTGTCCACTGCATTTTGTCATCCACGTAAATGATTTGGATCTAAATGTAGGAGGTATGGTTAGTAAGTTTGCAGATGGCACAAAATAGGTGGTGTCGTGTACTGTGAAGAAGATTAACTCAGAGTACAACAGGACCTTGATCAGAAGGACCACGGCCGAGGAGTGGCAGATGAACTTTCATTCAGACAAATGCGATGTGTTGCATTTTGTTAAACAAACCAGGGCAGAACTTATCCAATTAATAGTAGGGTTCTGGGGAATGTTGCTGAACAAAAAGACCTAAGGGCACAGGTGCATAGGTCCCTGAAAGTGAAGTCATAGATAGATAGAGTGGTGAAGAAAGCATTTGGCATGCTTGCCTTTATTGGTTACTACATTGAGTATAGGAGTTGGGAGATCATGTTGCAGTTCTACAGGACATTGATTAGGCCACTCTTGCAATGCTGCGTTCATTTCTGTCTCCCGGCTATTGGAAAGATGTTATGAAACTTGAGAGGGTTCAGAAAAGATTTACAAAGATGTTGCTGGGAATAGAGGGTTTGAGTTATAGGGTGAGGCTGAATAGGCTGGGAGATTTTTCCCTGGAGTGCCGGAGGCTGAGGGACAATCTTAAGAGATTTATAAAATCATGAGAGGCATGGATAGGTTGAAGGTTTAAGGTGAGATGGGTAAGATTTAAGAGGGAACTGAGGGATAATATTTTTACACAGAGGTTGGTGCATGTATGGAACAAGCTACCAGAGGAAGTGCTGGAGGAGGGTACAATTGCAACATTTAAAAGGCATATGTATGGGTATGTGAATAAGAAAGGGGACATGAAGCAAATGCTGGCACATGGGACTTGGTGAGATTGGGATGTCTGTTTGGCACGGATGAATAGGACTGAAGGGCCTCTTTCCATGCTGTATGACTCTGTGAGGTGACTGTGGTAGTCTGTGGGATAGTGGTGAATATTAGTGGCCCCAGAAATGGAAATAGTGACGTCGAGGATGGGAAGAGAGGAGTCAGAGATGGATCAGGTGAAGGTGAGAGCAGGGTAGAAGTTGACGAGTGTTTCCAAATCTGGATGAAAGAAGGAAGCAGCACTGAAGATGTTATCGATGTACGAGAGAAAGAGTTATGGGTGGGAGCATGATGACACCTGGCACAATGAATGTTCCACGTACCCCACAAAGAGAAAGTCATAACTGGGCCCATGTGGGTACTCGTGGTAGCCCCCTTGACCTGAAAAAAGTGGGAGAAATGAAAGGAAAAGTTGTTTAAAGTGAGGATGAGCTCAGCCAGGCAAAGGAGGGTGGTGCATGGGGACGGTTCAGGCCTTTTTTCCAGCAAGAAGCAGAGAACCCTGAGGCTACTGAGGAATATGACTGCTTCCAGCTCAGACTCACCCCACTCGGATTCCAGTTCAAGTTTCATCCTTTGTGTTTTGAATCCACCCAGGATCACAGGAATGGTGTGATCTCTTTGCTACCTGCACCGTGCAACAGCACCAGCTTTTAGTTTCATGGTAGTTTTAATACAGAAAAGTTGTCAGAGGCACTTCACAGAAGTTTTATAAAGGAAGGTTTGACTTTAAAGCACATATGGAGACATATAACACAGCTGTGCTCTCCAAGGTCACCATTGATAGAAGAAAGACAATTGAGAATCAGCAAGAGACAAGAATTGGAAAAGTGTAGAGGCCAATGCTACAGCATTGGAGAGAAGTTACAAAGATGGACAGGAAAAGATTAGAAAATACGAAAGAGATTCTTTAAAGTGAGACCAGAAGCCGTTGATGACTCAATGTGATTTGATGCAAAGTACAGCATAGGGCTCTTGATCTTAAGTTGATGGAAAATTATTAGGAGGTGAAATGTTATTATGGGTAGGCAGCCATGTGGGTTTTAGGTTACAGCCACGTCAACCACGATCTTATTGATGGGCAGAGCAGGCTCAAGTGACCAAATAGTCTGTTCCTAGACAAAACAAAGTAATGGATGCTGGTTTCATCAACACATGAGAGGAGGCATTGATTGATATGGGATAACAAGCATGGGGCTGGATGAACACAGCAGGTCAAGCAGCATCATTTTCTGATGAAGGGTTTAGGCCCGAAACGTCAAGTTTTCCTGCTCCTATGATGCTGCTTGACCTACT
>JAHRHZ010000178.1:1478900-1489875 GCA_024137785.1 Ginglymostoma cirratum
TCATCCAGCCCCATGCTTGTTATCTCGGATTCTCCAGCATCTGCAGTACCTTTTATCTCTTTATCATTGATTGATATGGGAACTGTTTTGGGGGC
This sequence comes from Ginglymostoma cirratum, assembly GCA_024137785.1. Taxonomy (NCBI): domain Eukaryota; kingdom Metazoa; phylum Chordata; class Chondrichthyes; order Orectolobiformes; family Ginglymostomatidae; genus Ginglymostoma; species Ginglymostoma cirratum. The sequence continues at coordinate 1,478,996 of JAHRHZ010000178.1, forward strand.
AGAGGCAGAAGGTCTTGATGGACAGAATTTAGGAGTGGTGTGACGATGCTCTCACTTTAAGAGATTATTTTAACCTTTTTTTTCTCAACCATTTGATAAAACATGGTCTCTCATAATTATATTTCAACATCCTTTTCTTTATTCTTTGATTTCTCCCCCTGCTTCAACCTGTGACTTTGTGACCTTGTTACCCCATAATCAGGAAAAACCCCAGGATATACTTCCTGCAAGACCTCAGTTGCCTGATTTTCCTTTGACTTTTCAACCACAGTAAGCAGCACTCCCACCTGTCATCCAGCTATATCATTACCAAGGACAAATTGTATTCATGGAGCTGAGAGTTCCTCCAGTACTCCTGCACTACTTCTCTACTTTTCACCGGATACTCCAACCTCACTTTACATGATGGAGCACTTCTCATCTCTCCATGAATTCCACACTATACTACTTTTTCTGGCAATAGGGCTTCTGAATTACATATCTCCTTATCTCTCAACATGCTCCCGTATCTCTTAAAATTGTAATGTCTTTACCTACTTCTCCTGCCATATGTAAGTAAACCACACCCTCACAAGTAAATGATTTAAGAAGATCTGGCACTTTCTTCTCAACCAACCCCTGACCAAGTTGTACATTAGAACATAGAACAGTACAGCACAGTACAGGCCCTTCGACCCACGATGTTATGCCAACCTATTATCCTACTAAGATCAATCTACCCTACCTTTTACTGTCCTCCATGTGCCTATCCAAGAGTTGCTTAAAAGCCTTTAAAGTATCTGACTCCACTACCACTGCCAGTAGCGCATTCCCACACGCCCACCACTCTCTGTGTGAAGAACTTACATCTGACATCTCCCCTATACTTTCCTCCAATCACCTTAAAGTTATGCCCCCTTGTAATAGTCATTTCCACCCTGGGAAAAAGGTCTCTGACTATCCACTCTATCTACGCCTCTCATCATCTTGTAAACTTCTATCAAGTCACCGCTCATCCTTCTTCGCTCCAATGAAAAAAGCCCTAGCTCCCTCAACCTTTCCTCTTAAGACCTGCCCTCCAGTGCAGGCAGCTTCCTGGTGAATCTCCTCTGCACCCTCTCTGAAGCTTCCACATCTTTCCTGTAATGAGGTGACCAGAACTGAACACAATATTCTAGTGCAGCTTTTTAGCTTTCACTGTCCTTTCCTTTACCACTTCAGCAAAATTCACTGGCTAACCCGTTTTCCTATGTCTGTCCTCCCAGTCCTTTCTCTAAGTAACAAACAGTGTAACTTCATGTGGCCTATTTTGTTGTAGTGGAAACAGCTGAACATTTTTCACTTCTCTTTCCCCTCGTGGGTTTCCTTTTAACCCTGTGGTAAACTATCTTTAATGAGATCTCTTTTTCCCTTTTCACCTGAGGATTTCTCTTTTCCCCAATTCCTATCCCCCACAGATTGAAATTGATATTGGAAGCCAAACTTTGATTTACGAACCAACTCATAATCATTGGCCTTTTCAGCTGCTAATCTTGTGGTTTTAACTCTCTTCACTTCCACATGAGTTCTCGCTGCTTCAGGAAGTGAATTTTTGAACTCCTCCAAAATAATCATCTCTCTTAGAGTGTTATATGTTTGATTTATTTTCAATGTCCTTATCCACCTATCAAAATTACTTTGATCATTTCAAACTCTATGTACGTTTGACTAGTGTCAGAAATCAGAATCCCTACCATGTGGAAGCAGGCCCTTCGGCCCAACAAGTCCACATTGACCCTTGGAACCTCCCACCCAGACCCATCCCCCTATAACCCACACACCCCTGAACACTGTGGGCAATTTAGCATGGCCAGTCCACCTAGCCTGCACATCTTTGGACTGTGGGAGGAAACCGGAGCACCCGCAGGAAACCCACGCAGACACGGGGAGAATGTGCAAACTCTGCACAGACAGTCACCTGGGGCTGGAATCGAACCCGGGACCCTGGCGCTGTGAGGCTGCAGTGCTAACCACTGAGCCACTGTGCCGCTCCTTAGATTCCTGAAACATTGTCTGTAGGCTTCTGGCATTAGCGCATATGCACTCAAGTTGGTTTTCTTCACCTCCTCATACTCCCCAGATACCTCTTCTGATAGTGATGCAGGTACCTCACTAGCTGTACCTACCAATTTTGTGGTCACTGGCCACTTCATATGTTTAGCCACTTCCTCAAATCAAATGAAAAAGTTTTTCATGTTCTTCTAGTCAAATTTAGGCAATGCTTGGATATATTTAAACAGATCACCACCAACCCTTTGGCTATTATGCGTTTGCTTGTCATCACTATCTTCCTCACTAAGCCTATCTTCTACCTTCACTTGCACTCTTTTGACTCAACTCTCCTCTCTAATTGCCAATTTCTGAAGTTCAAATTTTCTCTCTTTCTCTCTCTATTCTGCTAGGTTTTTCCTCTCCTTTTTCCTCTGCTTTTGATCATAGTTCAAACTGCTTCATTTCCTTTTCACTTTTTGTTCTGCCAGGGCTGTTCTTTCCTTTTCTTTTGTCTCTAATTTAAGCTGCTTCACTTGCAGTTGAATTTTAGCCATTTCCAAAGATTCCGATGGTATTTCCAGCAATCTTAAATGTTAAGCTGTTGCTGCAATTATCCCCCCTCTCCTCAGAGACCCAGGCAACCCCAACTCTAGCCTGTTTGCCAATTCCAACAGCTTTGCCTTACTCACTTTTTTAAAAACTCCCGAAGTCACTTCTTCCACACCCAGAAAACTCTTAATGACTGAAAGAGCCATTATGCACAAGGCACACCCTGTTTTAAGCCACCGACTTCAACGCCTGAAACAAAGGACACTAACACCTACCACTCGCTACCTTTGAGTCCAACAGTCCTAAACTCAACCTGGAATTATAGATTTCAATCCCGACAAGAGTCCCCAAATGGTTACGGACAAGACCAGAAGATAGCCCAAACCCTAACTTTTCTTATCTTAAAGGTAGATGTGAAGAATTCAGCTCTCAGTGAGGATTTTAATGTTGTGAACAGTTTAACTCTGTCTCAGACAGTGGCTGCTAATCTTATTTTTAGGTACAGAGATGGAGTGAAGATTTCCCAGGATCCTTTCCCTTCTGAAAGACGGTGTTGATTTCAATGCCACACCTTTCAAAATGGTCACTTCTGCCAAAGATTCATTTTGCTCCAGAATTTTAATGCCATTGTTAACAAAGGAATGCGTCATCACCTTCCATTAAATTTGCAGTCGAGGCGTGAGGAATGTCAGATCAGCTGTGATCCAATTGAATGGCAGAGCAGGCTCAAACTGCTGAACTGTCTACTCCTGTTCCTGTTTTTTATGGTCTTCTGGGCTTACAGGATTTTAAGTTGAAAAGTGGGGAATTTTTAAGCAGGAAGTTGACTTTCATTAAAAGAAGGTGAACTCCACGTGATTGTAGGAAGCATAGTCATCAAAAGGTACAGTGCTCATCAGAATATTGGGGCACATACAAGACTAAAATTCTTGACTCATGTATTGTTGAGTTTCATTGTTTTTCATCTGTGTCAGACTATTATATGTTTAAATATTGGGCAGTAAGGCTAAGCTACTGAGTGTAAAGGATTGGAGTGTCTTTACAGGAGTACCAGCAGCGATTAATGCAGTGAAATGACAACTTCAGAAACGAATTATATTGCAGTCCAATGACACAGGAACACCTACACTAAGCACTGTCTCAGGAACACTTGGACTGTTAAGTATTGCAGGACCAACTCTACAGGGCAGTGTTGCAGCAACAATGTTACAGCAACACATAATACTGAGTAAAGTTACAGGAATACTCTATATGGAATTGGTTGTTGAAACATATGTGCGGAACGTTATTGTAGGACCAGTGCTGCTGTGCAGTGCGGTAGGACAATTTTATTGAGCAGTGTGGCAGTAGCATCTCAGTGTGCAGTGGAGCAGGATAAACTTTGCTGAGCAGTTTGGCAGGATCTCTTTTACTGTGCAGTGAGCCAGGCAAACCTTTACGGTCCAGTGTGGCCGGATCACCTTTACCTCATACAATGGCAGGAGCAGCTTTACACCCTCATCTACAAGGAGAAAGGGGAGAAGTAGGAAAATAGAAATTAGCAACCAATTTCATTGTTGAGTATAGATTACAAAATCTGGTTTTGACCTGACCACCAGGTCAGGTCTGCTGTGGGATCGGTGGTTCACTCCAACCAAACCTGTGCTGTACCGGACAGGAAGGTCTCTGAGAGTGATTGTCTGTGTGCAGGGCAGTAGACACCTGCCTCATCAACCTGGACCAGAACAAGGGCTTCGACAGGATATTGCACGTCTAAATGAGGGATTGGGAAGGGAATCTGCAATTGGATCTGACTGCTCTACACTAATGTCAGTAGTGTAGACTCAATCAACGGGTGGGAATCAGAATCTGGAGCCAGACAGGGCTACCCACTCACTCCTGCCTTGAATAGATTCTCCTGACCTCTGCCCATAACCCTTGATCTATTTACTAATCAAGTAAGGTTAAATCTCACAGGATTCAGGGAGAGCTAGCCAATTGGATATAAAATTGGCTTGATGGTGGTAGTAGAGGGTTATTTTTCAGACTGGAGGTCTGTGACTGGCAGTGATCAGGGATCGGTGCTGGGTGCACTGTTATTCATCATTTATTTAAATGATTTGGTTGAGAATTCAGGAGGTACAGAATGTATATGACACCAAGATTGGTGGTGCAGTTGTCAGCAAAGAACGTTATCTGGGAATGCAGCAAGATCTTGATCAACTGGGCCATTGGGCCAAGGAATGGCAAATGGAGTTTAATTTAGATAAATGCAATGTGTTGAATTTTCGTGGGTCAGACTAGGGCAGGACAAACACTGTAAATGGTAGGCTGTGTTATAGAACAAAGAGATCTAGGGGTACAGATTTGTAGCTCCTTGAAAGTGGAGTCACGAGTAGACAGGGTGGTCAAGAATGCTTTTAGCATGCTTGCTTTCATTGGCCAGAGCATTGAGTGTAGGAGTTGGGGCGTCATGTTGCACAGCAGAATACACTAGTGAGGCCACATTTAGAGTACTGAGTGCAGTTCTGGTTGGCCAACTATAGAAAAGATATTATTAAACTAGAAAGTGTACAGAAAAGATTTACAAGGATCCTACTGAAAGGTTTGAATTTTAAGGAAAGAGTTGGATAGGCTGTGACCTTTTTCCTCTGGAGCGTAGGAATCTGACAGGTGACCTTATTGAGGTCTATAAAATCATGAGAGGCATAGATAAGGTAGAATCAAAGAGTCATAGAGCTGTACATCACGGAAACAGATCCTTTGGTCCAATTTGTCCATGCCAACCAGATATCCTAAAGAAATTTAGTCCAATTTGCCCACATTTGGCCCATATCCCTCTAAACCCTTCTTATTCATATACCCATCCGGATGCCTTTTAAATGTTGTAACTTTACTAGCCTCCACTACTTCCTCTGGCAGCTCATTCCATACATGCACAACATTCTCAGTGAAAATGTTGCCCATTAGGTCCCTTTCAAATCTTTCCCCTCTCACCTTAAACCTATGCCCTCCAGTTTTGGACCACCTGGGGGAAAAGACCTCGTCTCTTCACCCTATCCATGCCCCTCATGATTTTATAAATTTCTATAAGGTGAACCCTTAGCCTCTGACACTCCAGGGAAAATAGCCCAAGCCTTTTCAGCCTCTCCCTATAGGTCAACCCTTCAACTCTTGCAATATCCTTGTACAGATTTTCTGAAGCCTTTCAAGTTTCACAGCATCCTTCCTTTAGCAGGGAGAACAGAATTACACGCAGTATTCTAAAGGTGGCCTAACCAATATTGTGTATAGTTGCAGTATGACTTCCCAACTCCTACACTGAAGGCTCTTACCAATAAAGGCAAGCTTGCCTTCTTCACTATCCTGTCTACCTGCAACTCTACTTTCAAGGAACTATGAACCTGCACTCTAAGATCACTTGGTTCAGCAACACTCCCCAGGACCTTCCCATTATGTGTATGAGTGCTGCCCTAATTTCCCTTACCAAAATGCAGCATCTCACATTTTTCTAAATTAAACGCCATCTGCCATTCCTAGGCCCATTGGCCCATCTGATCAAGGCCCCGTTGTGTTCTGAGGTAACTGTCTTCACTGTGCACTACACTGCTACTTTTAATGTCATCTGCAAACTTACTGACCATATCTCCTATGTTCACAAATAAATGATGAAAAGCAGTGGACCCAGCACTGATCCTTGTGGCTCACCTGGTCACAGGCTCCAGTCTGAAAAGCAACCCTCCACCACCACTCTCTATCTCCTACCTTCGAGCCAGTTCTGTATCCAAATGGCTAGTTCTCCAAATATTCCATGTGATCTAACCTTGTTAACCAGTCTAACATAAGGAACTTTGTCAAATGCCTTACTGGAGTCCATATAGATCACGTCCACTGCTCTGCCCTCATCAGTCCTCTTTACTACTTCAAAAAAATTCAATCAAGTGAGACATGACTTCCCATGCACAAAGCCATGTTGACTATCCCTGATCAGTCCTTGCCTTTCCAAATATATGGAATCCTGAGGGTCAGGATTTATCTCAACAACTTTCCCACCACAGATGTCAGGCTCACTAATCTGTCGTTCCCCGGCTTTATCTTAACACCTTTCTTAAATAGTGGCACCACGTTAGGCCACCTCCAGTCTTCTAGCACCTCACCTGTGGCTATCGATGATACAAATATCTCAGCAAAGGGTCAGCAATCACCTCCCTAGCTTCCAACAGAGTACTGAGGTACACCTGATCAGGTCCTGGGAATTGACCACCTTAAGACGTCCAACACCACCTCTTCTGTAATATGGATATGTTTCAAGATGTTGCTATTTATTTCCCCATGTCCTCTATCTTCCATGTACTCCTCCATAGTAAACACTGATGCAAAGTAATCATTTAGTGTCTCCCCCACCTCCAGCAGTTCCACACATATGCGGCCTTGCTGATCTTTAAGGGACCCTATTATCTCTGTAGTTACTCTTTTATCCTTAATGTATTTCTAGAATCCTTTTGGATTCTCCTTAACCCTACTTGCTAAGGCTATCTCATGTCCCTTTTTGTGCTCCTGACTTCCCTCTTAAGTATATCGTACTGCCTTTATACTGTTCTAGAGATATACTCAATCCCAGCTGTCTATACTGGACATATGCCTCTTTGTTTTTCTTGACTGAAACCTCAATTTCTCTACCCATCCAGCATTCCCTACACCTACTAGTCTTGCTCTTTACACAAAGGGAAACATGTCTCTAGATTCATGTTATCTTGTTTTTGAAGGCTTCCCACTTTTCAGCAGTCTCTTTATCTGCAAATAGCCATTCCCATTCAACTTTTGAGAGTTCTTGCCTAATACTATCAAAGTTGGCCTTCCCTGAATTTAGAACTTTAACTTTTAGGTCTAGTCTATCCTTTTCCATCACTATTTTAAAACTAACAGATTTATGGGCACTGGTTTTAGTTATGAGGGGAGGTTGGATAAACTCTGATTGTTTTCATAGGAAAGATGGAGGCTGAAGGGTGACCTGATAGAGGTCTAAAAAATTATGAGAGGCATGGATAGGGTGGATAGATGTTTTTTTCCCAGGGTGGAAAGGTCAACTACGAGAGGGCACAGTTCAGGGTCAGAAGCGCAGAGAAAATTTTAGGGGAGAAGTGCGGGGAAAATTTTCACAGAGGGTGAAGAGTGCCTGGAATACACTGCTAGTGGAAGTGTTGGAAACAGGCTCGTTAACAACATTTAAGATCTATCTTGATAGACACAGGAGGCGAACAGAGGAATAGAAATCACACATGGATAATAAGTAGTGGGTTTGAATAAGAACTAGGAATTGACACAGGCTTTATGGGCCAAAGGGCCAATTCCTGCGCTGTATGGTATTGTAATGTATTGTATTGGATTGGAATTGCCTGAGAAATTGAAGATTCCAGTGGGTAATTTGGAGGTTTCTGACTTGATTAAGTAACACTCCGATGCCCTCACACGCCGATTTGCGTCGGCGCAGTAACCACGACCAAACAGGTGCTTGTGGAGGAAATGTTGTCAAGGGAAAGTGCAAGATACACCAGGAGATAGAAAAGTGTTTCAGAACGGCAACAGTGATCATGGGAGATATCAATATGCTGGTGGACTGGGAAAATCAGGTTGGTAGTGGATTGCAAGGAAAGGAATTTGTGGAATGTCTGTGAGATGGCTTTTTGGAGCAGCTTGTGGTGGAGCCCACTAAGGAACCGGCAATACTGGATGTAGTGTCGTGCAATGAGGCAGACTTGATAAGGGAGCCTAAGGTGAAGAAACCCTTAGGAGGCAGTGATCATTGTATAATTGGATTTACTCGACTTTTGTTTGAGAAGGAGAAGACAGAATCAGAGGTAACTGTATTACAGCTGAATAAAGGCAACTACAGAGGCATGAGGGAGTAGTTGGGCAGAATTGACTGGGAGAGGAGCTTAGCAGGAAAGGCAGTGAAACAGTAATGGCAGGAGTTTCCAGGAGTAATTCAGAAGACACAGAAAAATTCATCCCTAAGAAAAAGAAACATGGTACAGGGATGACGAGGCAACCGTGGCTGACTGGGGAAGTCAGGAATAGCATAAAAGAGAAAGCATATAATTTAGCGAAAGGCAGTGGGAAACCAGAGGATTGGGAAGCTTACAAAGACCAACAGAGGGCAACAAAAAAAAAATGAGGGAGAAGATTAAATATGAGGGTAAGCTAGCCAGTAATATAAAGGAGAACTGTAAGAGTTTCTTGAGATATTTAAAGGGCACAAAAAATCCCAAAATTTGAGAGTCGGGGGCAGAGCTGAGTATGGTGGCCACCACCAAGGAGAAAGTGCTTAAAAAAAATGAAGGTGGATAAATCAGCAGGATCAGGTGGACTGCACCCCAGAGTTCTTAAAGAGATAATTGAAGAGATAGTGGAGGCGTTAGTGGTGATCTTTCAGGAATTGCTAGAGTAAGGGAGGGTCCCAGAGGACTGGAAAATCACTAATGTGACACCCCTGTTTAAAAAAGGAGTCGGGCAAAAGACTGAAAATTACAGGCCGATTAGTCTGACCTCGGTCGTGGGTAAAATTTTAGTGTCCATTGTGAAGGATGAGATTTCTGAATACTTGGAAGTGTGTGGTAAAATATGGGAAAGACAGCACGGCTTCATCAGGAGGAGGTTATGCCTGACAAATCTGTTAGAATTCTTTCAAGAAATAACAAGCAGGTTAGACCAAAGAGAGCCAATAGATGTTATCTACATGGACTTCAAAAACGCCTTTGACAAGGTGCCGCACAGGAGGCTGCTGAGTAAGGTAAGGGCCCATGACGTTAGAGGCATGGTACTAGGATGGATAGAAGATTGGCTGTCTGGCAGAAAGCAGAGAGTGGGGTTAAAAGGATGACAGCCGGTGACAAGTGGTGTTCCACAAGTTGGGACTCCAGCTTTTCACTTTACACATTAATGATCTAGATGAAGGAATGGAGGGCATTCTGGCTAAGTTTGCAGACGATACAAAGATAGGTAGAGGGATAGGTAGTATTGAGGATGCGGGGAGGCTGCAGAAGGATTTGGTCAGGTTAAGAGAGTGGACAAAGAAGTGGCAGATGGAGTACAATGTGGGAAAGTGTGAAGTCATGCACTTTGGTAAGAAGAATAGAGGTATGGACTATTTTCTAAATGGAGAGAAAATTCAGAAGTCTGAAGTGCACAGAGACTTGGGAGTTCTAGTCCAGGATTCTCTCAAGGTAAACTTGCAGGTTGAGTCATTAGTTAGGAAGGCAAATGCAACTTTGGCATTTATTTTGAGAGGACTCAAATATAAAAGCAGGGATATACTTCTGAGGGTCTAAAATGCTCTCGTCAGGCCACATTTGGAGTATTGTGTGCAGTTTTGGGCCCCATATCTCAGGAAAGATGTACTGACTCTGGAGAGAGTTCAGAGGAGGTCAGGAGAATGGTTCCAGGAATGAAAAGTTTAACATATGAGGAATATTTGAGGACCCTGGGTCTATACTGGATGGAGTTTAGAAGGATGAAGGGGGGATCTAATTGAAACTTACAGAATACTGAATGGCCTGGACAGAGTAGATGTTGGGAAGATATTTCCATTGGTAGGAGAGACTAGGACCCGAGGGCACAGCCTTAAAGTAAAGGGAAGACCTTTTAGATCAGAGATAAGGAGAAACTTCTTCAGCCAGAGAGTGATCAATCTATGGAATTCACTGCCACAGAAGCCAGTGGAGACCAGGTCTTTGAGTAGATTTAAGATGGAGATAGATAGGTTCTTGATTGTCAAGGGGATCAAGGGTTACAGGGAAAAAGCAGGAGAATGGGTTTGAGAAACTTATCAGCCATGATTGAATGGTGGAGCAGACTTGATGGGCCGAATGGCCTAACTTCTGCTCCTATGTCTTATGGTCTTATGGACCCTAAGGCAGGTACAGTTGTTTGATCACTTGTTTTGGTGGGAGTGAGGGAGGGATGATCCCTAGCAGTATGGTGGGCTTGAGGGAAAGAGGTTTACTGTCATAGGTAGGGTGGTAACGTGAGTGTTGACATTGAACAAAAAAAACTAACAGTGTGACAATGAATACTTATACACGTGCAGCATTGGGAGATTTAACCTTCATAGAATATGATATTTGCTACCATTTGACTTTGCATGACTATCCTGCATTTTGAGGAAACAGTTGGGTTTCTAAGGAAACAAGGTGTGGAGCTGGAGGAATACAGCAGGCCCGGCAGCATCAGAGGAGCAGGAAAGCTGACGATTTGGGTCTGGACCCTTCTTCAGAAATGGGGGAGGGGAAGGGGGCTCTGAAATAAATAGAGTTGGGGGGAGGCTATGACCGCTCCCCCCCCCC
>JAHRHZ010000178.1:1490275-1504190 GCA_024137785.1 Ginglymostoma cirratum
GGGGGGGGGGAGCGGTCATAGCCTCCCCCCAACTCTATTTATTTCAGAGCCCCCTTCCCCTCCCCCATTTCTGAAGAAGGGTCCAGACCCGAAACGTCAGCTTTCCTGCTCCTCTGATGCTGCCGGGCCGGCTGTGTTCCTCCAGCTCCACACCTTATCTCAGACTCCAGCATCGGCAGTTCCTACTATCTCTGGGTTTCTGAGGAGCCAGGACCAGAACCGATGGCATGAAATCTGGAGCTCAATTCTAATGCAAAAATATGGGAGCTGTTTGGCAATCCCACTGTGATTTCCATTGCTTGCACTACTGTGTACAGTTCTGGTTGCCCTTCTGTAGGAAGGTTATTTCAAATTGGGGAGGGTTCAGAAAAGATTTACAAAGATGTTGGTGGGACTGGAGGGTTTGAGTTACAGGGAAGAGGCTGGGACTTTTTTCTCTGGGGCATAGAAGGTTGAGGGGTGACCCTGTAAAGGTTTATAAAATCATGGGGCAGTATGGTGGCTCAGCGGTTAGCACTACTGCCTTGCAGCACCAGTGCCCGGGTTTACTTCCAGCCTTGGGTGACTGTGTGGAGTTTGCACATTCTCCCTGGGTCTGTGTGGGTGTCCTGTGGGTTCTCTCATTTTCTTCCACAGTCCAAAGATGGGCATGTTAGGTGGATTGGCCATGTTAAATTGCCCATAATGTCCAGAGATGGGTAGGTTAGGTGGATTAGCCATGGGAAACGCAGAGTTACAGGGTAGGGTATGGGGGAGAGTCTGACTGGGATGCTTTTTGGAGAGTTGATGTGGACTTGTTGGGCCGAATGACCTGTTTCCATACTGTAGGGATTCTATGAAATGACTCTGTGAGGGGTATAGATACGGTGAATTGCAAATGTCTTTTCCCTAGGGTGGGTGAATTCAAAACTAGTGGGCATATTTTTAAGGTGAGAGTAGAAGATTTAAAAGGGACCTCAGGGGGCAGTTTTTTCACACAGGGAGGTTCATATGTGAATGAACTGCCAGAAGAAGTGGCCGATGCAGGTGCGGTTACAACATTTAAAGGACATTTGGACAGGTACATGAATAAAAAAGGTTTAGAGGGATATGGGCTCCATGCAGTCACGTGACTAGTTTGGGAAACTTGGTAGGCACGGATGAGTTGGACTGAACAGTCTGTTTTCCATGCTGTGTGACTCTATGACTCTATCATCTAGACTAGGGTTATTCAAAACTCTTCAACCAACACCCTATTCTCACTGAGCTGCATAACTGTCAGTTAAAAAGGTTTCCATTTCAAATTGTTCCACGTATGCACCCCTCCCTATCTCTGAAATGTCTAGCAACCCCACAACCTGTGGGATATTTGCACTTGTCAATGCATTGGACATTCGACCAGTTCCTATGTAAAGTAATTTTGTTTAGGTACTGTACTGTGTTTGTGAGATGAACAAAAGGGTCAGAGTCAACTTGTAATTCAGTGTAATTTTATTCGCAAAATACACTAAAGACACAAAAGGGGCCATTTGGCCAAATGTTATTTAAAACCCTGATGTTTCGCTCTTAAGTTGCTGATTCTGGCATCAGTTACTCTACCATTTATAACATTAAGTCTTTGTCACAATCCTTATCTAAACTGCTACTGGATACCATCTAAGATCAGGTACTACCCATGCTATTGAACTTGGCCAGGGTCTGTAGTCAACTCTGATGAATCTGGTGAAGTTGGTGTTGCACATTGTCATCTCTCGTGCTCTCTCTAGCTCTCTCTCCTTCCAGCTGCTTGGAGCTCTGTTGCTGGGCCAGGTTGAGTCATTGCTGGAGGGAGTGCCTGCCAGATGTCCCTTATCCCTCTCTGCTGCGTCCTTCCAGAATGCTACCTTGCCTTCGGCCATTCGGTCTTTTAGGACAGGGAGACGGAACAAATAGGATCCTCACTGTCATGCCTGTAACATGCTGAGGCTACCCTCGGCGCCCGTCCTCCAATCTGTCAAGGGCACGTTCCTCTCTCCGTATGTGGTCATGGTGGTTACCCAGGGCAAATCTCTCTCTCTATACGTGGTCATGGTTGTTACCCAGGGCACCAGTGAGTCTGCTTATCATACTCCAGTGCTCAAACCGGTCTCGTTTGCCAGGGCAAGTCCAGGCTTCTCCTTGCCTGCCTTTGTCTTGTACAGATGCTTTGTGTTTGACCTGTCTTGAAAATTCCATTGGGCTTGCTTGCTCAAAGGTTGCATATTCTAGTTTTGGGCCAAGCTGTTCAAGCGCTGGGTTATCTGGTCTCACGCTCTAGCTCTTTTCAGTAGAATTATTTTCTGTAGAATTTGAATTATGCCATTGATTGCTGTGCTTTCAGCTCCTGAGGCTGTACACTGCGAAATTATCTCTTGAAATCTCTTCATGTTGCTTTTTATAATACTATTGAATTTTAAGTGATCATGAATTTCATTATTAGTACGCCATTTACAGGCTATGTGTTGAGAAGAGGTTAAAGGAGGACTTTGAAGTAACCTGTAGTCTGATAGTCTGGTAGTGGCCTCACAAATTATCATTCTTGAACACACTGGATTCCATTATTGTTTTGCTGTTTTATAGTTCCACCAAGAACCTTGCACATTTAACTAAAACAGAGACGATATAGAGTTTGCACATTTAAGACAGAGAAGATGAATTTCGTCCCTCAGAGGGTATTGAATCTGTGGGATCCTTTGCTGTAGAGGGCTATTAAAACTGAATGGTTAAGTATATTCAAGACTGACATGGATACATTTTAAGGGAATCAAGGGTTAAAGGGCAAGGGCAGATAAATGGAGTTTAGGGTTGGCAGGTCAGCCATAATCTCATTGAATGGTAGAACAGAATCAGTGGGTTGAATTGCCAACTCATGCTCCAACTCTTACAGTCTTATTATCTCAAGTGAGAAATTCTTTATTCAAACCCAATAATCACAGAGTCATACAGCACGGACATAGACCCTTTGGTCCAACTCATCCATGTCGACCAGCTATCCTAAATTAATCTAGTCCCAATTACCAGCGTTTGACTCATATCCCTAATAACCTTTCCCAATTAATATACCCATTCAGATGCCTTTTAGATATTGGTAATTGTACTAGCCTTCACCATTTGGATGTTCTCTTGTTATTCTATTAAATCTGGACCAATGTCAACTCAAGAGGTTCCTGATGATGGCTCAGTAATGGAATGACAAAGGTTTATAAGTAAGGACTCTCAAAATACAATGTCTACAACTAAGAGCATAATTTAAAGAAAATTTTATTTCTGGTATCTTGTGAGGTCCCTTGAAATGTGTGACATGCATCGACTTGCTCTGCAGCGTTAGCTAATTCTTAGTCTGAAACTTAGCTCTATCAAACTGCTTCTGGCCTGTATTTAGTTTGCTTTGAGTAACAAGATCTCATTTTTCATGAAGGGAGTCTGGAAATCAAACCTAAACTGGCCCTGATAATATCCCTTTGGGGTAATAAACTGGCTGTCCAAAATGGAACTAGCATCTACTTAAATCTCCTGGTCCCTGTAATCGAAATTATTGTTTTCTTGGCTTTGACTGAAGCAGTTAGTAAAGTACAGGCTCTGATTACAGTGTCGTACAGCATGGAAACAGACCCTTCTGTCCAACCAGCCCATGCCAAACACAATCTAAAACTGAACGAGTACCACCTGGCCCACATCCCTCCAACCTTCTCTTTCATGTATTTATCCAAATGTCTTTTAAACATTGCAACTGTGCCTGCATCCACCACTTCTTCAGGAAGTTCATTCCACACACGAACCACCCTCTGTGTAAAAAGTTTTCCCCTCCATGTTTTTGTATCTCTCTCCCCTCACCTTGAAAAATGTCCCTTAGTCTTGAAACCCCTATCCAACGGTTAATGGTAGGTATCTTTTCCCTATTTATACTCCTCATGATTTTATAAACCTCTTTAAGGTCATCTGTCCACCTCCTACGCTCCAGTGAAAAGTTCCCAGCCTATCTAGCCTTTCCTTGTAACTCAAACCTTCCATACCTGGCAACATCCTGGTAAATCTCTTCTGAGCCCTCTGGGCAACCAGAACTGGACACAGTACACGAGAAGAAGCCTCACTAATTAAAAAAACAACAGAACTGTGGATGCTGTAAATCAGGAGCACAAACAGAAATTGCTGGAAAAGCTCTACAGGTCTGGCTACATTGGTGAAGAAAAAAATCAGAGTTAACGTTTTGGGTCCGGTGCTGGGTTCAGGTCCGGGTTCTGAGGAAGGGTCACCGGACCCGAAATGTTAACTCTGATATTTTTTTCACAGATGCTGCCAGACCTGCTGAGCTTTTCCAGAAACTTCTGTTTTTGTTCTTGAGGCCTCACTAATGTCCTGTACAATCTCAACATAACCCGTACTCAAAGGACTGAGCAGTGAAGGCAGTGATTGGTACTCAAACGTTTCTGATCTGGCACAAAATCAGTCCATTTTTTTGCCTTAACCTCATTTTCAAACTAAATTTGTCTCTTGATTTGGCATTCAATAGAAGATAGAATTGAGTTTATTATCTGCTCCATGCTTTAGGACCAATTCCTATAATGTCCTTTGATCCTCCTATGTTGCCCTTTGAAAATCTTCCCAGTCAGTTTGTGAACTTTCATTGTTGCGTTATTACTGTCGTGTGCTCTCTACTGTCACTTTGCAGTTGGAAGGTGTTCTGTTTTTTGTTGTGGCCATACCGGCAAGTCAATGTAATTAAATGTGCAAACCTGAAACGGATCTGTGGAAAGTATGTTAAAGAATCACCTCAAGTAAACATCAGGCTTTTATAAGATATTCAGTTGTGCTGCAAATAAAATTGGTATGTGGCAGAGGTTCGCAACTTTGGCTTAACGGTTGTTCCTATATGACAGTGGAACATATGAATTAAGCACACCTCAAGATCATGAAGCATAGAATCTTGTGGTTGTTGACTGGCTCGCTGAGCTGGCTTGTTTTTGTTCATCCACAACCCGAGCTGCAGATCTTTGCCAAAACTTTGAACAGTATCTTGTGGTGCAGGATAGTGTCCCTACACCTGGACCAACAGACTCAGGTTCAGGTCCTACCTACTCCTGAGGTGTGTAATAACATCTCTGAACAGGTTGACTAGAAGAATAGATTATTCCACTGCCTTCAGGTCTTTGCAAACAAGGAGAAAAATTGGGGCTAAACTAAAACCAAAACAGAATACTTTGATGAAATTAAGCCTGTAGTTCATGACTTGATTGAGCTAATCCTTCGGCTGTCTCTCCCTTTCACCATGAGTCTTCTTTCTAAGAAGAGCACCCTTTTTCTCCAGGGAGGTTCCACTTGACTTCTCGAAACCACCACTACCTGCCGCTAGTGATCTTGCCATCCAGGCAGCCACACATTGAACACAGCATCAATTTACTAACTGGTTTTGTGATTAGCAGAGATTTTATGGTCCTATGATACCAAGAATATTCATGCCTATATCAGTAGCAACATTCCATTCTACTGAATCACCAACCTGGGCAAATGGTAAAAGTTTGGGTGTTATCTGGCAATTTCTTGAGGGGGCCTTCTCAGCCTATGTGGCAGATCACTCATATTGGGGTCATATTATTCTGTGGTTAGTTCGCTCGCCGAGCTGGTCCGTTAGTTCACAGACATTTCATTACCTTACTGGGTAACATCATCAGTGCAGCCTCTGATGAAGTGCTGTTGTGTTTTCTCGCCTGGTGTTTAAACTCTGGGGTCCGTTGGATTTGATTACCTCATTTCTGGTTTTCCTCTGCAGAGGTGTACATGTAGGGTCTAGTTTTATGCGTTTGTTGACGGCCTTCTTGGTAGAGAACCAGGCCTCTAGGAATTTCCATGCTTTACTCTGTTTGGCCTGTCCTAGGATCCTGGTGTTGTCCCAATCGAACTGGTGGTTCTCCTTATCCGTGTGAATGGAGGTGAGTGAGTATTGGTCGTGTCTTTTTGTTGCTAGTTGGCGTTCATGTACTCTTGTGGCCAGTTTTAGAGTACATGAGCACCAACTAGGACAGATCTTAGGACGGGTCAAACAGAGACAAGCATAGGAATTCCTAGAGGCCTGGTTCTCCACCAAGAAGGCCATCAGCAAACACATAGAGCGAGACCCAATATATACACTACTGCAGAGGAAAACCGGAAATGAGGTACTCAAATCCAACAGATCCCAGAGTTTAAAGACCAGGTGGGAAAACACAACAGTGTTTCATCAAAGGCAAAACTGATGACGTTACCCAGCAGAGTAATGAAATGTCTGCGAATTAACGGACCAGCTCGGCAAGCGAACCAGCCACAGCATCCACAACCCAAGCTACAAATCAACTGAAGAACCTTAGAGGTCATATTATTGAAGCATTTGTTCCTTCTTCTGCCACCTCCTGCAAAGATCATCTCTGTGCCATCTTCCAACTGGCACAGACCTTCCCACAATGGATGCAACCAACAGATTCGCAACTCAGAGATCATTCCATGTTTCCTTATTTGCTAGCGAACTCCTGTTCAGTGGAGTTAGCTCATATCAACACTTCAGGTTCCTCAACATTCAGTAAGCTGCATGTCCCTATGTCATCCACAAGGCCCTTGTCCCAGCTTGACTCTGTGGAGCATTTTTAAGGTTGCTCTTCAGTTCACAGAGCCATGGAGGTATACAGCACGGAAACAGGTTCTTTGGCCTAATTTGTCCATGCCAAGAGTAGAATCATAGAATCCCTACAGTGTGGAAGCAGGCCATCTGCCTACTAAATCCACACTGGCCCTCCAAAGAGTATTCCACCCAGACCCACCCCGTGCAACCCTGCATTTCCATGGCTAATCGACCTAACTTGCATATCTTTGGACTGTGGGAGGAAACTGAAGCACTCAAAGGAAACCCTTGCAGACACGGGGAGAATATGCACTGACAGACACCCGAAGGTGGAATTGAGTCTACATCCCTGGTGTTGAGAGGCAGCAGTGCTAACCGCTGAGCCACCATGCCACCCAATTTTATAAACTGAACTAGCTCCATTTGCCTGTGTTTGACCCATATCCCTCTGAACCGTTCTTAGCTAGGTACCTGTCCAAATGCCTTTTAAATGTTGTGATTGTACCCGCGTCTATCACTTCCTCTGGCGGCCCCTCAGGTCTCTTTTAAATCCTTAAACCTAGTTTTGGACTCCTCTACCCTGAGTAAAAGAATTTGGCTATTCACCTTATCTATGCCCTTAATGATGAGAGAAATCTTAGTAAGGTCCCGCCTCAACCTCCTATGCTCCAGGAATAAAAACCTTACTAATGTCTTATTCAGCTGACATCCCAACTCCTGCAGTCAATGATCTTACCGAAGGAGGCAAGCATGCCAATGCATTCTTCATCACCCTGTTTACATGTGACATTACTTTCAAGGAACTGTGTGCCTCCACCCCTAAGTCTCTCTGTTTGTCAACACTCTCAGGGCCTTAGCATTAACTGTGTAAGCCCTGCTCTGGTTTGTTGTACCAAAATGTAACACCTCGAATTTATCTGCATTTGGCTGCACAGTGATTCAGTGGTTAGCACTGTTGCCTCACAACACCAGGGACTCGGGTTCGATTCCACCTTTGGGCGACTGTCCGTGTGGAGTTTGCACATTCTCCCCATGTCTGCGTCGGTTTCCTCCGGGTGCTCTGGTTTCCTCCCACGGTCCAGAGATGTGCAGTGTAGGTGGATTGGCCATGTTAAATTGCCCATAGTGTTCAGGGGTGTGTAGATTAGGTATGTTATAGGGGAATGGGTCTGGTGAGATGCTCCGAGGGTTGGTGTGAACTCATTGGGCCGAATGGCCTGTTTCCACATTGTAGGGATTCAATGATTCTAAACTTCATTCCATTCCTCAGCCCACTGGCTCAGTTGATCAAAACCCCAAGTAAAAACAGAAATTTCTGGAAAAGCTCAGCAGGTCTGGCATCATATGTGTTGAGAAATCAAATTAATGTTTCGGGTCACTTGTCCTGCCTCATTTCTCAAGAGGAGGTTGAGTTTTCCCCCTTCTCTAGTATGGCCATCCACATTGATTGAGAAACTTTTATTGAACACGCGTAACAAATTCCTCCCCATCTAAGTCCTTAACGTTATGGCAGTCTCAGTCTATATTTGGCAAGTTAAAATCCCCTACTATTACAGCCCTAAAATTCTGACGGCTATTTGCCATCTCCCTACATATTTTCTCCTCAATTTCCCACTGACTATTGGGGCCCATAGTACAATCCCGTTAAAGTGATCACCCTCTCCTTATTTCTCAGTTCCACTTACATAGCCTTACTGGACGATCCTTCAGGAATATCCTTCCTGAGAACTGAAATGTTAACTGATTATTTTCTTCATAGATACTGGCAGACTTGCTGAGCTTTTCCAGCAGCTTCTGATTTTTGTCCTCCCTCCAGTTCAGGTGCAACTTGTCCCTCTTGTACAGGTCACCTGTGCTGTAGGAGTGATTGTCATGATCCAAAATCTGAATCCCTGCCCCCTACACCAGCTCCTCAGCCATGTATTCCTCTACCCTATCCTCCTCTTCCTACTGTCACGAGATTACTCCCCTTGAGGTCCTGATTTTTAACCTTCTGCCTAATTCCCTATATTCGCTCTGCAGGATCTCAACCCTTTTTCTAACTATGTCGTTGGTACCAATGTGTAAAATGACTTCTGGCTTTTCAGGCTCTCTTTTGAGATTTTGGTGCAACTGCTCCGAGATCTCCTTGACCGTGGCACTAGGGAGGCAATACACCATCCTGGAGTCTCTTTCGTTGCTGCAGAAGTGCCTGTCTGTGCTTCCGACTTGAGAGTCCCCTGTTGCAATTGCTCGCTTGGCCATTGCCCTGCTTCACAGCAGAGCCAATCGCGGTGCCGTAGACTTTGTTGCTGTTGTTTTCCCCTGAGGCTATTCACACCACCCCTCCCCCCATCCCCCCAACAGTATTCAAAACAGTGTAACTTGTTTTACAGTGGGATAGCAACAGGAGATTCCTGCACTAACTGCCTACCTCATGTTGCCTGACAGCAGTACAAATGTATGCGAAGATGCGGTGGAGACACTTAGATCTCTATAAAACCCGATTACATCAGCTCCAGGGATACTATGCTAATATTTCTGTCCTGCTAAAGTGTTCCAATGAAGTTCACTGCAAGCTGGAGAAACAAACCTAATCTTCCCCCTTAGATGCTTTACAACCCCCTTGACTCAATATTGAATTCCACAACATTAGAACATAACCTCTGTCCTCCATTTTTCTCTATATCTCTGCTGCTCATGCATTCCAGCCTATCTTGTTTGTGTCTTTTTGACATTGTCCTTAGAGTAGTAGAGCCACTTTCTCCTTTTCGCACCTTCATTTACTCCCTTTGCTTAATCTTTATCTTTCTTTCACCGCCATTAGCACACCCTTTGTCTTTTGCTTTGAGCCCCGCCTTGCTCCACCTCTGTTAAAAACTGAAAACCCACCATTTTCCAGCCTCTCTCAGTTCTGAAGCAGTGTCATATCAGACTCAAAATGTTAACTCTATTTTTCTCTCCAGAGATACTACCAGACTTGAGTTTCTCCAGCATTAGTTTTTACAGCATCTGCAGTATTTTTACTTTATTTTAAGGTATGAGGGATGGGTTGCCTACAGTGGTCTTGGGATCTTCATTGAAAGGCATCGTAGTGGATTCTCAATGTCAAATATTTGAGAGAAGAATGCATGCATTGTAACATTTGTACATTCCTTTTGGGATAGTGAATGAACAGGAAAAGTGAATAAATTGAGGATAGTATTTGATCCAAAGAGGAGTGCTAGAAAATTGCTCGAAAAGCAGTAAGTTTGTAGTGGGGACTGGAGCTGTTTAGAATTCAGCAAAAAAGCACGAAGAGGTTGAGCGGAGAAAACTGAGTAAGTTTGTAAGGAACATAAAAAAAGAATTGTAGGAGTTTTCATTAGTATGTAAAAAGAAGAAGATTGATAATTACACATGTATGCCCTGTAAAATTTGAAATCAGAGACTAGATAATGGATAACAAGGAAATGACAGTGCAATTAACCAACTACTTTAGTTCTGCTTTCACGGAAAGAGACAAATAATTTCCTAGAAGTGCTAAGGAAACAAAGGCCTGATCGGGAGGAGAAATTGAAAGAAATTGATATTGATTTTTAAATAATGCTGGCAAAATTAATAGGACAAGGCTGATAATTCCTCAGGTCTAACAATCTACATCCAACGTACACACGGAGGTGGCCTTTAAAATCATTGTTGTCATCTTCCAAATGCCTGTAGGTTCTGGGACAATCCCAACAAATTGGAGAGTGACAAGTTTAGTGGAAGAAGGGAGAAAACTGGCAATAATAGCTGGTTAGCCTCATGACAGTAGTAGGACTTATGCTGGAGTCCATTATAAAGGCTGAAGGGCTGAATCTTAGGTGTTTTGGTAAGTATGAGTTGTGTCGAGTTTTATGGATGGTTCTTTTGCCGTGAGGCCTCGTCATTTTTCTCATTTTATATTACCAGATTTACCTCCTTAATTACATATCCCAGCCTGTGGAGACCTCGCGAAGATCATCTCATCTCATCACATACCATTTCCAGAACAACTAGCCAGTCACTGGATTTTCCAGAATTAATTAGCATCTCTTGCACCGGCACCATCTTTAAAAGCCTAATGAATACTTGGACAAGCACTGTCAGTCCAGGGCAGTCCTGCAACAATCCTGACAATTGCCCCCAGCATGGCAGACTGGGGGACATCTGCACCCTGTTTTTCAGGCAGGGACCCTTGTCCTGGTGGACAAGGTCGTGCAGAGCCGGGACTTCCTCTTCTCCGAGGACCAACAGAGGAGGCCCGAAGCATGCCATCCTGGTCTAAGGTTACCATCTGCGTCACAACAGTCACAGCCATCTGGAGGAATGCTCAGTGTGATAGGACGAGGGCCCTTTTCATTCTGCAGTGGAAGTGCCACCATCTGCTCTCAAATACCCACATTTACTCAATCACTGCAACTGTACCTGCTTCGCAGCAAGGCTCACAGTCTAGCATTCTCCCAGCACTGCCTGCAACATCTACCCTCATTCACTGTCACCAGCCCAACCTCTGGCACCACTGATACCTCTGTAGCTGCCTACGCACTCTTTTGGAACACTTCCCCACCTGTACGGAAAATAACAGCTGTGCCACCCGCTTTGATTTCCCGTAATGCCTGCTTGTCTCTAATTCCAGAAGGAATCCAACTCACAAAAGAGCAGAAAGAATCAAGAGGGTAGTGGACTGCTGACTGACTGCCCTGCCTAGCTGACTGACAATGTCCTAGCTTTGGACTTGTATCGGAAGCTGTCCTTCGTTTACTGTGCCAGGAGGTCCTGAGAAAAGGTTATCCTCATGACTTGACCGGTCCTGCTGACAACCATGACCTTTGTTTCTATGATAAACAGCAAGGCAATACAGAATCAATATGAAACCTGTAGCTCTGGTTGAATGGGCAAATTGAAATAAAGCAATGCAATTCAGGGATGCTGTGAGCATCCAGGTAGGGTCAGAGTGACTGAATACTACAACAGCCTGTAAGTGGATTGTAGCTGTGCCATGAGCGTTTCTAGAGGCTGGCGCATATGACCGTAGATGTTGGTTGTGCACATAGAATTTTCTTTTGTTCAGTCATGGGATGTGGGCTTGCTGGCCAGCATTTATTGCCTGTCCATAGCTATCCTTGAGAATGTGTTGGTGAGCTGCCTTCTTGAATCGCTGCAGTTCATATGCTGTGTGTGTAGATGCACAATGTTCTTAGGGAGGGAATTCCAGGATTTTGGACCAGCAGCAGTGAATGAAAGGTAATATATTTCCAAGCCAGGATGTTGAGTGGCTTGGAGGAGAACTTACAGGAAGTGGTGTTCCTATGCATCTGCTGCCCTTGTCCTTCCAAATGGAAGTGATCGTGCATTTCGAAGGTGTTGTCTAAGGATCTTTGGTGAATTTCTGCGCTGTGTATTGAAGATAGTACACACAACTGCTACTGTGTGACAATGATGGAGGGAGTGGATGTTTTTGGATCTGATACCAATCAAGCGGGCTGCTTTGTCCTAGATAGCGTCAGGCTTTGAGTGTTATTGGACCTGTTCCTATTAGGCAAGTGCGGACTATTCCATTACAATCCTGACTTGTGCTTTGTAAATGATGGACGAGCTTTGGGGAACCAGGAGGTGAGTTACTTGATGCAATTTTCTTAGCCTGTGATCTCCTGTTGTCGATGCTGTTTATTTGGCAGGTCCCCTTGAGTTTCTGGTCAGTGTAATTCCAAGGATTTTGATGGTCGGGGTTTCAGTCATGTTAATTATTGAATGACAAGAGGCAGTAGTTAGATTGTCTCTCATTGGAGATGGTCTTTGTCAGGCATTTGTACGGCCTAATTGTTACTTGTCACTTGTCATCTCAAGCCTGGATATTACTCAGTTCTTGATGCATTTGAACATGGACTGCTTCAGTATCTGAGGAGTTGCGAATGGAATTAGGTCACAGTTCAGCCATGATATTATTGAATGGTGAAGTAGGCTCGAGGGGATGAATCGCCTCCTTGTCTACCTGAGATCGTGTGAATGGTGCTGAACATTGTGCAATCATCGGTGAACATCCCACTTCTGACTTTATGATGGAGGGAAGGTTATTGATGAAGCAGCTGAAGATGGTTGGCCCTAGAACGCAACCCTGAGGAACTCCTATGGAGTTGCCCTAGAACTGAGATGACTGACCACCAACAACCACAATCATATGCCAGGCATGACTCCAACTAGTGGATAGTTTGCCCCGATACCCATTGCTCCCAATTTTGCAAGAGCTCCTTGATGCCACATCTGGTTAAATGCAGCCTTTGTGTAAAGGGCTGACAGTCTTCCCTCAGGGCTGGAATTCATCACTTTTGCCAGTGTTTGCACCATGGATATAGTCAAGTCAGGAGCTGACTGGCTTCGGCAGAACCCAAACTGGACATCATTGAGCAGGTTATTGCTGAGCAGGTGCTACTTGATAGCATTGTTGAGGACAGCTTCCATCGCTGTCCTGAAGGTTGAGAGTAGACTGCGGTAATAGGCTGGGTATGATTAGTTCTGCTTTTTGTTTAGAGGATATACTTGAATAATTTTCCACAGTAACAGAATCATAGAATCCCTACAGTGTGGAAACAGGACATTCGGCCCAACAAGTCCACACTGCCCCTCTGAAGACCACCCAGACTCGTTCCCCTACCCCTGTATTTCCTATGTTTAACTCACCTAACCTAAAGATCCCTGGGCACTATGGGCGATTTAGCATGGTCAATCCACCTAGCCTGCACATCTTTGGGCTGTGGGAGAAAACCGGAGCACCCAGAGGAAACCCACGCAGGCACAGGGGGAATGTGCAAACTCCACACAGACAGTTGCCCAAGGCTGGAATCGAACCTGGATCTCTGGTGCTGTGAGGCAACAGTGCTAACCACTGAGTCACTGTGCCGCCCATTGTCTGGTAGCTTGCCGGTGTTATAACTGTATTGGAAAAGCTTTTGTTTAATTTTGCACCACTATTCACAAATGGATGTAACAGGACTGCAGAACGTAGGCACAAAAACAAAGTTGCTGGAAAAGCTCAGCAGGTCTGGCAGCATCTGTGGAGGAGAAAACAGAGTTAACGTTTCGGATCCGGTGACCCTTCCTGCAGAACGTAGATCTGATCCATTGATTGTGAGATCACTTAGGCCTGTCTATCACTTGCTACTTATGCTGCTTGGTAACTTAGCCCTGTTTGGTAGCTTCACCAGGTTGACAGTTCATGTTTAAACATATTTCAGAGACAGCAGGAACTGCAGATGCTGGAAGGTGTAGAGCTGGATGAACACAGCAGGCCAAGCAGCATCAGAGGAGCAGGAAGGCTGACCTTTCGGGCCTAGACCCTTCTTCAGAAAA
>JAHRHZ010000178.1:1504590-1530662 GCA_024137785.1 Ginglymostoma cirratum
TTTTCTGAAGAAGGGTCTAGGCCCGAAAGGTCAGCCTTCCTGCTCCTCTGATGCTGCTTGGCCTGCTGTGTTCATCCAGCTCTACACCTTGTTATCTCATGTTTAACCAAGCCTGGAGCTGCTTCTGGCATGCCCTCCTGCACTCTTCATTGATTCAGTGTTGATTCCTTCGCTCGATGCTAATGATGGAGGAGGAGTACATTGGGTCATAAGGTTGTAGATTGTGTTGGAGTGCAATTCTGCTGTTGCTCATGGAGCACCGCCCCATGCAGTCTTTAGAAACAGAGAAAATATCCCACTTAGCTACACAACATGATGCAAAGTATTTTCAATGTGAAGGCAGGGCTTTGTCTCCTCAAGGACTGTGTAATTATCACTCGTAATGATACTGTCACGGACATATTGGCAGCAGGCAGATTGGCAAGGGTGAGGTCAAGTATATTTTTCCCTTCCGTTGGTTCCTTCACCACCTGCCACAAACCCAGTCGAGCAGCAATATCCTTTAGGACTTGACTAGTTTGATTAGTGGTGCTGCTGCTGCCGAGCCTCCCTTGGTGGTGGACATGAAATACCCCACCCAGAGTATGTTCTGCACCTTTGCCACCCTCAGTGCATCTTCTCAGTGTTGTTCAACATGGAGAAGTGCTGATTTATCAGCTGGGGGAGGATGGTAATCAGCAGGAGATTTCCTTGCCAATGTTTGGCCTTATGCGATGAGATTTTACTGTGTTCAGAGTCAATTTTGACTCCCACTGTGCTGCCAACTCTGCTGGGTCTGTCCTGTCAATGGGACAAGACATATCCGGTGATGGTGGTGTCATTAGAATCCCTACAGTGTGGAAACAGGTCCTTCGGCCCAACAAGTCCACACCGACCCTTGGAACATCCCACCCAGACTCAACCCCCTATAACCCACGCACCCCCGAACACTATGGGCAATTTAGCATAGCCAATCCACCTAGCCTGCACATCTTTGGACTGTGGGAGGAAACCAGAGCAAACCCACGCAGACACGGGGAGAATGTGCAAACTCTACACAGACAGTCACCTGGGGCTGGAATCGAACCCAGGACCCTGGCGCTGTGAGGCTGCAGTGCTAACCACTGAGCCACCGTGCCGCCCTAAAAGTGGTGTCTGAGACATAGTCATTCTCACGGCATCATACCTTAAAGATAATGTCAGGCTGTTGCTTTGCTATTCTGTGAGACAGTTCTCTCAATTTTAGCACGAGTTCCCAGATGTTGCTAAGGAAGACTTTACACAGTCAACAGTCCTGTCTTTGCCGTTGTCTAAGCTTAGTGGTTTATATAATTTAATAATTGTAAGGCTATTTCAGAGGGCAGTTAAGAGATTAGTAAAAAAAAAGGGCGGGTTTCTTCAACAATGATTTCATGGTGATCATTTGACATTTAATTCCAGATTTCTATTGAATTCAATTTTTTAAAAATTCATTTATTGGAGGTGGCCATCGCTGGCTGGCCAGCATTTATTGCTAGTCCGTGGTCACCCTTGAGAAGGTGTTGATGAGCTGCCTTCTTGAACTGCTGCAGTCTTCCTGCTATTGGTTGACCCACAATCCTATTAGGGAGAGAATTCCAGGATTTTGATCCAGCGAATGTGAAGGAACGGAGATACATTTCCAAGTCAGGATGGTGAGGGGCTTAGAGGGGAACTTGCAGGAGGTGGTGTTCCCATGCATCCATTGCCCTTGTCCTTCTAGATGGAAGCAGTCATGGGTTTGGAAGGTGCTATCTAAGAACTTTGGTGAATTTTTGCAGTGCATCTTGTGGATGGTACACACTGCTGCTACTGAGTGTTGGTGGTGGAGGGAATGGGTGCTTGTGGATGTAGTGCCAATCAAACGGATTGCTTTGTCCTGGATGATGTCAAGCTTCTTGAGTGTTGTTAGGGCTTCAGTCATCCAGGCAAGTGAGGAGTATTCCATCAGTTCAGTGTTAGTAACACTATTGAATGTCAAGGGGCCATGGTTAGATTGTCGCTTTTGGTGGTAGTCATAGCCTAGCATTTGTGTGGCACGAATGTTACTTGCCACTTGTCAGCCCAAGATCTTGTTGCATTTGAACATGGACTGCTTCAGTAGCTGAGGAGTCGTGAATGGTGCTAAATATTGTGCAATCATTGGCGAACATCCCCAATTCTAACCCTATGATGGAGGGAAGTTTTTTGATGAACCAGCTGAAGATGGTTGGACCTAGAACCGTACCCTGAGGAGCTCCTGCAGAGATTTCCTGGGGTTGAGATGACTGACTTTCAACAACCACGACCATCTTTCTTTGTGCCAGGTAAAACTCCAACCAGTGGAGAGTTTGTCCCTGACACCCACAGATTCCAGTTTTGCTCCTTGATGCCACACTCAGTCAAATGCAGCCTTGATGTCAAGGGCTGTCATTCTCACCTCAGCTCTTTTGTCCATATTTGAACCAAGGCTGTAATGAGGTCAGGAACTGAGTGGCCCTGGCAGAACCCAAACTGGGCATCACTGAGCAGGTTATTACTGAACTGATGCTGATTGATAGCACTATTGATGACATCTTCCACTGCTTTTCTGATAATAGAGAGTATACTGATGGGGTCGTAATTGGCAGTTAGATTTGTCCTGCTTTCATTTGCATTCAGTTCTGGTTACCACTCTACAGGATGGATGGCGGAGGGTTTGGAAAGGGCGCAGAAGAGATTTACTCGGATACTTCCTGAATGAGAGGGTATGAGATGTAAGGAGATGCGAGAAAAATTCTGGCTGCTTTCTCTTGGGCAGCGGAAGCTATGGGGAGACTTGATAGAAGCCTATGAAATTATGCGATGCATAGATAGGGTTGATGGTCAGAATCTTCTTCCCAGAGTTGAAGTGTCTAATACTAGGGGCCATGCATTTAAGGTAAAAGGGGGAAAGTTTAAAGAAGACATGTGGGGCACGTTTTTTACTCAGAGAGTCTGGAACGCACTGACAGGGGTGCTGGTGGTGGTAGTGTTGATAAGGGCATTTAAAGGACTTTTGGATAAGTGCGTGATTATGCAAGGAATGGAGGGATTTGGACCAAGGGCAGGCTGAAGGGTTTAGTGTAATTTGATGTCATGTTTGGCACACCATCATGGGGTGAAGGGCCTATTACTGTGCTGTACTGTTCTATGTTCCATGCTTTTCATGTACAGGACATATCTGGGCAGTTTTCCATATTGCTGGGTTAGATGCCAGTGTTGTAAGTAGACTGGAAGAGCTTGGCGTGGGAGTGGCAATATCCAGTGTCTTCAACTGTTTCTTAACATCACTAGGGCTGAACTGATTTGGCTGAACACTAGTGTCTGTGATGCTGGGGTCTGCTGGAGGAAGTTGAAATGAGTCAGCCATTCGACATTTCTGGCTGAAGATTGCTGTGAATGCTTCAGCCTTCTCTTTTGCAGTGCTTTTCCATCATTGAGGATGGGGATATTTGTGGAGCCTCCTCTTCCAGTGTGTTGGTTAAATTGTCCATGACCATTCTTGACTGGATGTGGCAGGGCTTTGGAACTTAGATCTGATCCGTTGGCTGTGGGATCACATATCTTTGTTCATCACCTGCTCCTCATGCTGTTTGTAGCACAAGTAGTCATGTATGGTAGCTTCACCAGGTTGACACTTCATTTTCACATATGCCTGGTGCTGCTTCTGGCATGCCCTCCTGCATTCTCCATTGAACCAGAGTTGATCCCCTGGCTTGACGGCAGTGGTTGAGTGGGGGATATGCCAGGCCATGAGGTTGCAGATTGTGCTGGAATACAATTCTGCTGCTGTTGATGGCCCACAATGCCTCATGGATGCCCAGTCGTAAATTGTGAGATCTGTTTGAAGCCTGTCCCATTTAGCACGATGATCATGCCAAACAACACAATGGCAGTTATTCCCAATGTGAAGGCAGGAATTTGTCTCTGCAAGGACTGTGCGGTGGTCACTCTCATTGATCCAGTCATAGACAGATACATCTGCAGTTGGCAGATTAGTAAGGATGAGGTCAAGCATGTTTGTCCTTGTTGGTTCCCTCACCTGCTGCAGACCCAGTCTAGCAGTTATATGTGCTTTAGGACCCGGCCAGCTCAATCAGTATTGTTGCTGCTGAGCTACTCTTAGTGGTGGACATTGAAATCCCCCAACACGAGTACATTTTGTGCTCTTGGCATCCCCCGTGCTTCCTACAAATGTTGTTCAACATGGAGGAGTACCAATTTATCAGCTCAGGGAGGACAGTATGTAGTAGCCAGCAGGAGATTTTCTTGCCCATGTTTAACCTGAAGGCATGAGATTTAATGGGGTCCTGAGTCAATGTTGGGGATTCCCAGGGCAACTCTCTCTCAACTGTATTCTTCTAGACTGCCACTGCTAGGTCTGTCCGGCCAATGGCACAGGAATGGTGATAGTGGTGTTTGAGATATTGTCTTATAAGAAATGATTCCATGAGTATGACTTTCAGTCTGTTGCTTGAATAGTCTGTGAGACAGCTCCCCAACTTATGGCACTATCCCGCAGATGTTAGTAAGGAGGACTTTGCAGCATCGACAGGGCTGTTTCTACTGTTGTCTACACCAGTACCTAGTTTGTGCCAGGTGATCAGTTTGCATTCATTTCTTTGAGACTTTGTAGCTATTGACACAACTGAATGGCTTGCTAGGCCATTTCAGAGTGCAGTTGAAAGTCAGCCACATTGCTGTAGGCCTGGAGTCAAATGTTGGCCACAGCAGATCTTTCCTGAAGGACACTAGTGAATCTGGTGCCTAGATTGATCCCAGATGGGTTTTTCTGACAATCGACAATGGTTTTGTGGTCAGTTATAGATTCTTCATTGCACAATTTTTTAAAATATTGAATTCAAATTCATCATCTGCCATGGCAGGATTTGAACCTTGGACCCCAGGACATTACTGGATCTGTGGATTAATAGAGTCATCGAATAATATGGCATGGAAACATGCCCTTCAGCCCCACTCAGCAAGTTTCAGTTGCCTGCATATGGTCCATACCTTTCTAAACCCTTCCCACCCATGTACCTATCCATATGTATTTTAAACGTTACTAATGTACCTGCCTCAACCACTTTCTCTGGCAGTCCACTCCATATAAGCACCACTCTCTGCTTTAAATTGCCCCTCAGGTTTTTCTGAAATCTATCCCCTCTCACCTTAAACCTATGCCCTTCAGTTTTCAATTCCCCACTCCTGGGAAAAAGACTGCATCAATTCATCTTATCTATACCCCTCATGACTTTATACACCTCAATAAGGTCACCCCTCATTCTCCCATGTTCCAAGTTGCTCCTCAGGTCCTTCTTAAATCTATCCCCTCTCATTTCAACCTATGCCCTCTAGTTTTCAATTCTCCATCCCTAGAAGAAAAGACTATATACATTCATTCTATCTATGCCCCTCATGATTTTTTTACTCATCAATAGGGTTACCCCTCATTCTCCTACGTTACAAGGAATAAAGTCCTATCCTGGACAACCTCTCCCTATAACTCAGGCCTACTAGGCCTGGCAACATCCTTATAAATCTTCTTTGCACACTTTCCAGTTTAACTACGTCTTTCCTATAACAGGGTGAGGTTGATAGGACAATGTCTGGCATATAGTCATACTCCTGGAATCATAAGTCGCTGACAATGTCAGGTTGTTGCTTGGCTACTCTGTGAGGCAACCCTCCCAATTTTGGCACTAGCCCCCAGATGTTAGCAAGGAGGACTTTGCAGTGTCGACAGGGCTGTTTCTACCGTTGTAGTTTCCAGTGCCTAGATTGATCCCAGGTGGTCCATCAACTTTAATACCATTGTGAGACTTTGTTGCAATTGATACAACTGAAATACTTGTTTGGCAGTTGTTGCTCTGGGTGTGGAGTCTTATGTAAGCCAAACCAGGTGAGGATTTCCTTCCCTGAAGGACATTAGTGAACCAGATGGGTTTTTCCCAACAATTGATAATGGTTTTATAATAATCAGTAGATTCTGAATTCCAGATTTTTTTCTTATTGGATTCAAATTCCACTATCTGCAGTAGTGGAATTTGAGCCCAGGTCCTCAGAACATTAGCTGTGTTTCTAGATTGATAGACCAGTCGTTATAGATCCATACCCATTCTAAACCCACACAAAGCCTGCTCATTAGGACATATTGGGTAGGGACAACTAATTATTTTATCTGCTTGTTAGCATTTATCTAGATTAGTACCTACTAACCTACCCCCTTTCTCAATGCATACGATAAGGTGTCATTATACCCTAGCCACATATCCTTTTTCAATTATTCCTATGGTTTCTACTTCACAAACCTTTCACCTAACTTCATCTATTGGAATTGTTGGAACACTCAATATCATTCCCAAGACTTTTCTTAGAGTACCCCCACAATTATTCTCAAACCAAACCTTACTTAGCTGCTGAAATTGACAACCTGATATATTTGAATGTCTCCTTCCTTGATTCAAATAAATGAATTGTACATTATGAATCCAAGATGGAACCTTTCTCTGGTTAGCTTGTTCCAGGTTCTCCCTAAGTTGCTTAATTATCCAATTGCAATAACTGCTGCACAGGGTTCTGTTCTGTCTGCCACCATCTGTTACTTTTCCTTTAATAAGTTGATTTGCAGTCTTGGCATGTTCCTCTAATATTGTAACCATATAATTATCAGCTTGATTTTCAACTAATTCTCCTTCAGCGTTCAATTGATTGTTGGCATTCACCTTAATCAAAACTTGTTTAATCTTTTGTGATAAAACTCTAGGTTTAATATCCAAATTTACTAAATCAAGTGTATTCACAGCAGACATGCTTGCTGTGGCTAAATTATTAAGCAGCTCTCTTTTTTTGCTGATGATTCGATTGAAAATTTCCTTTCCCTCCACTATTCCCTGTATCTTGATCCAATAACTTTTCAGTTAAATGAAAATATAGATCCTTAATTTGGGAAGGGCTCACTTCTGGTAATTGAATTTTAGTTATGTCTACCATATTTACTTTCAGGCCTAAGGAAGGTTTAAACAAGTTCTCCTAGTGTTGTAGCTGCTTAATCTAATTAAGCTAATTCAGTGAACTGTTAAATCAAGTACTTGCAGGTCTTATACTATAAAAAGTAGGCCTAAAGTGCTCCCAGCAGGGGTGTGCAAACGTTGAGAGTTAAGTGTGGCTGTTTACTCAAGTGGGGCAGGGAGTGTTTTGTCCTAGTTATTTTGGCAAGAGGCTGCTTTGTGGTCAAGGTGCTGTTGGTTAGATCTAGGAGTGGGCCTTGGTGAAGAGTAGTTTTAGTTGAGGAGCGCAAGCAGCAACAAGGTAAAGGTAAGGTAAGACCTTTACTTCCCCTAAGTCTGCTAGTCTTTAAAGGGGTAGAGATGGCAGTCAATGGAGTGGTAGACTCCTCTTATCAGATGTGTGAGTTCAGGCGGGCTGTCAACTGTCCCTGGCCACTATGTCTGCAGGAAGTATGTCTGGCTGCAGCTCCTCTCAGATCGCATGGTTTGGTTTGAGCAGCAGTTGGAAACGCTGAGGAGCATACAGGAGGCAGAGTGTGTAATACATTGTAGCTTCAGGGAGGTGGATGGGTGACTGCTAGGAGAGGTAGACAGGTAGTGCAGGAGTCTCCTATGGCTATCCCCTCTCAAACAAGTACACCATTTTGCATATTGTTAGGGGTATAGCCTTTCTGGGGAAAATTAGCAGCAGCCAGTTGTTTGGTAACAATGCTCTGCTGTAAAGCACCTTGACTAGCTATGCTGTAAAGCAAGGTACGGCAAATTCCAAGTGAGCAATTGTGATCGGGGGCGCTGTAGTCAGGGGTGAAGTCAGTTATTTCTGTGGCAGCGAGCGAGACTGTGGATGTTGTGTTGCTTCCCTGGTGCCAGGGTCAAAGATATCTCAAGAGTGGTTGCAGCAAATACTCGAAGAGAGCATGAGCAGCAATACATCATTGTATTCATGAGTGAATTAAAAGAAATATTGCCGTAGAGAGGGTGCAGGAATTGATTCCTCGAATGCCAGGTCTGTCATATGAGGAGAGATTATGGTGATTACGTTATATTCACTGGAATTCCAGAATCAAGGGTCACTGTCTAAGAATGCGGGGTAGACTTTTTAGGACTGAGTTGAGGAGAAATTTCTTTACCCAGGAGTGGTGAAATTATGGAATTTGCTACCATGGAAAGCAGTCAATGTAAAACCGTTGTGTGATTTCAAGAAGGAATTTGATATAGCACATAAGGCTAAAGGGATGAAACGCTGCAGGGAAAAGTGGAAACAGGTTATTTGGTTGATCAGTGATGATCATAATAAATGTGAAGCAGACTTGAAGGGCTCAGTAGCCTGCTCCTGATCCTATTTTCTCTGTTTCTATGAATTGGGAAGAGTTGGAGGGCATCTCTTTGAATTGTATAGAAATCTAGCAGGACTGGGCAACTGAATGCTGGGATAACACAGTGTAGAGCTGGAGGAACACAACAGGCCAGGCAGCATCAGAGGAGCAGGAAAGCTGATGTTTCGGGTTGGGACCCTTCTTAAGAAGGGTCCCGACCCAAAATGTCAGCTTCCCTGCTCCTCTGGTGCTGCCTGGCCTGCTGTGTT
Source organism: Ginglymostoma cirratum (assembly GCA_024137785.1). Lineage (NCBI taxonomy): Eukaryota > Metazoa > Chordata > Chondrichthyes > Orectolobiformes > Ginglymostomatidae > Ginglymostoma > Ginglymostoma cirratum. Next base: position 1,513,183 of record JAHRHZ010000178.1, read on the forward strand.
CCTCTAGCTCCACACTGTTATCTCTGACTCCAGTATCGGCAGTTCTTACTATCTCTGAATGCTGGGATGATATTTTCTCTGGACAGTGAATTCTGAACAAGGCGTCATGAGACTGACAGCAGGAGAAATTTCTTCAGTAGAAGGGCAGTGAGCTCATGGAATTCTCTACTGAGATCAAGTCACTGAATATATTTAAGAAAGAAATAGATTTCTGGAGGCTATCTGTGTCACTGAGTTTGGGGAGAGCTCAGGACCATGGTGAGATTGTAGATCAGCCATGGCCGTGTTGAATGGCAGAGATACATTGATTGCTGAATGGCTTCCTCCTGCTCTTGTTTTCTTTGTTTTTGTTTTAACTACAGGTATCACTTAACTAGCTTGTGTCTAAATATAGTACTGTTGTACTATTGACAAATGTTAGCTGTGTGGTATCCAACAATTGTGCCACTACAGTGGACTTTTTTGTTATGAGTTTTAAGTATCTGCTTATACTCCTTTCAATTGTTGGACTATGATATTAACTCACTATATTTTTTAATGTCTGTTTAGGGCACTGTGGAGCATTGTATAATTGGTGTGATGATCTTAGGTGAACTTACACAGGAAATGAATATGGTATGTATGCATTTTTCATGATAACTTGTGTATTTTTAAGAGTTAGAATAGAATAGACTCCCGACCGTGTGGAAACAGGCCACACTAACCCTCCAAAGAATACCCCACCCAGATCCCTTCCCCTACCCTACCCCTGCAATCCTGTACTTTCCATGGCTAATACACCTAACCTACACATCCCTGGACACAATGGGGTAATTTAGCATAGCTAATCCACCTAACCTGCACATCTTTGGACTGTGGGAGGAAACAGGAGCACGCAGCAGAAACCCACACAGACATGGGGAGAAATGTGCAAACTGCACACAGTCGCCTGAGGGTGGAATCAAACCTTGGTCCCTGGTGCTGTGAGGTAGCAGTGTTAACTACTGAGCCACCGTGCCGTCTCATTACTAGACAACCTTTTGTAGCTCCATGCAAGGTGTGTCAAGACCATGTGCAGCATTCAGACCAAGCAATTTAGCAATATTTGGACTAAGATGGGGAGCAGGATGATCTGAAACAGCGGGAGGGACAGAACAATTAAATCATTTTTTCCTCCATTAATGATATGATATTCAATCTGATCACAATATAAGTGTAACAAATGAATTAATAGACTCCTGTACAATGCAATTCTTCAAACAAAGTCAAACATGGCTCAAGGTCTTCCCTAGGATCAAGTTTAACACTCACTTGGCAAAGGTTTGAAAACCATTTGCTCACTCACTCTGGCCAGGGAAAGAAGGAAACATTTTCTGCCTTCAGAAACATAGCTAGAATTAAAGTTTATCTAGGCACTTGGATATTAACTTATTTTGTTTTGTGAACATTGTATTGCAGGCTGATTCAACAAGACCATTATCTAAGCATCGAAGAACAGCTACCTCATTTCGTGATGTGTGTTTACGAGAAATATTTACTTTGGCCTGTACATTACTGAGGGAGGTAAGACAATATTCAGCCCAACAACTTGGGGGAATAATCTTAATTCACAAGCATTCTTTATTACATTGGAGTGCTGCGCACAGATACCATAAATTGTTTATTATGCTTGGCTGTAGCCTGAAAGACATTTGATTTGGTTTGGAGTATAGTGCAGTAACAACATTTTGTTAGTTTTATCTGGTATTCCATTGGCATCCACCAGCCACAGCTAAGTTAAATAAAATGATCAAGATTGTTAAAATAAAAACCTAATATTAATCAGGACCACCTGTAAGCAAATGCACGGTACATTAGTAGAGATATTTATTAGGAAAATGTTCTTTCCCACAAATTAATGTGTGTCTGTTCAGCTTCTCCCTAAAACACAGTTTAGTTTATTTAGCTTCTAATTCTTGATTGGTTCTGTAATGTATAAAACTTTCTCCAAATTATAAAATAAAGAATAAATGATACCCTGACCAGAAACAAAAATGCAACCAGTCTCTTCTGCTTTAATTTTTATACTCTTATTTTCTAATGAAGATCTACAAAACAAGAAAAAGGAAAATTATTGAAATTTAACTGATTTGAAAACACTATTTGCAGGAAACATTTTTATTGCGCAGTACTAAAAATGGTTAGGATAAAATGCCTTCAGGAACAAACTAAGATATTAGTTTATTTTATCAATGGATAACGTTGTAAAACTGGAGAGGGAGACTGGGGAATGGAGGCTCAGAGAAAGAGAAAGAATTGGAGGCTCACAGACAGAGAGAGAAGGAGAGAGTGGGAGGGAAAGAGACGGAGTAATGGAGATCAAGAGAGAGAGAGATGAGAGAATGGGTGCGCAGAGTCATACAGTCATAGAAGTCAATAACACAGGAAAAGACCATTCAGTCCATTGTTCATAGGTTAAGAATTACCACATAATTATTCTAATCCCATTTTCCAAATCTTGGTGTTGTCCCAGTCGAAGTCGTGGTTCTCCTTGTCCATGTGGATTGAGATGAGTGAGTATTGGTCGCGTCTTTTTGTAGCCAGTTGGTGTTCATGTACTCTTGTTGTTAGTTTCCTTTCTGTTTGTCCGATGTAGTGTTTCTCGCAGTCTCTACAGATCCCCTAGAAACTAACAACAAGAGTACATGAACACCAACTGGCTACAAAAAGACACGACCAATACTCACCCATCTCAATCCACATGGACAAGGAGAACCATGACTTCGACTGGGACAACACCAAGATCCTGGGACAGGCTAGGCAGAGACAAGCACGAGAATTCCTGGAAGCATGGCACTCCATGAAGCATGATATTAACAAACACATTGAACTCGACCCCATATATATTCCACTACGGAGGAAAACCGGAAGTGAGGCAATCCATCGCAACGGATCCCAGAGTTTAAAAGCCAGGCGGGAAAACACACCGACGCTTCATCAGAGGCTGCACTGAGGATTTTACCAAGCACAGTAATGAAACGTCTGCGGAACAACTAACCAGCTCGGCGAGCCAACCAACCTTAACATTCATCATGTATTTCCTTACTTTGTTTCTCCTGCCGAAATGCATCACCTCCCACAGATTGAATTCCATTTGCCACAGTTTAGCCCATCTGACTAGTCCATCCATATCATCCTGTAATCTAAGGCCTCCTCACTATTTACCACTCTACCAATTTTTATATTATCTACAAACTTACTGATTAACTCTCCTACATTTGAGTCTAAATCATTCATATATATTCCAGAAGCAGCCAAGACCCAAACAAAGATAGCTGTGGAACCTCACTGGATTAAAGCTTACAGTAACAAAACTCTCCCTAAATTATCACCATCTGATTGCTGCTACTCAGCCAATTCTGGATTTAATTTCCATATTTCCTTGGATCACAGGGGCTCTGATCTTCGCTACGATTCTCCCATGGAGGTCCTTACCAACACTCTGCTGAAGCCTTGAGGGATCTTTAGGTCACTCCGCCTTGCTGAAGTCCAAGTAAACCATATCAAATGCAATGCACTCATCTGCACATCTGGTTACCTCTTTGGTCAGACATGACCTACCTTTAAGAAAACCATGCTGACTGTTCTTGGAGACAGTGAGCTGGCAAATGGGTACTTCGGGGGGAGAGAGAGAAAGAAAGATGGGACTGGGGAATGGACGTTCAGAAACATTAGGGAATGGACCTCAGAGAGATGGGAAGATCAGGGACATAAGAGAATGAGGGATTAGAGACAGACAGGGAAACGGGCGTTCAGAGAGAGTGACTCAGGAGCAGGGGCTCAGAGAGAGATTGAGACTTGGAGACTGTCGCATTTCTTATCGAGTGAATTCAAATTCTCAAAACTGTTGCAGTGAGATTTGAATAATTGTACACTGGATTTATCTGCTCAGGCCTCTAGAGTCCTCATCCAGTAAATATCATAACCATATTCAAAGGCGATTCTTAGAAAAGTAACAATTTTTCTGTTACGTCACACTCTATGCCACCAACATTTTCTCCTCCTTCATGATCGTATTGATTTTTGTTGAGTACTTTTTCACAATGAAGAATGGAAAATAGGTCAATGTGATTAATACACATTGAACTGAACGTGTCTTTTATTCACAATCTATCTAGAGGAAAATAATTGTAAAGCTGTCCGTGCTTTTCCGCCCCCAGGATATTCTCCTTTTATGATTCATTTTCTGTTTAGGTGTTGGCGAAGCCCTTAAACTTTCAGGACCAAAGGCAACATAGTCTGGTGATGCACCTTCTGAAACTTGTCCTGAACTGTCTTAGCTTTGACTTCATTGGGAGTTCAGCCGATGAATCTACCGATGACCTTTGTACTGTGCAAATTCCAACTAACTGGAGAGCAGGTAAGATGTAACAAACATAATAAATGGCAAGATCTGTCGTAGTTGTGTTAACAAGCAAATGAGGAAGTGAAATCAGACTTTAGATTAATGCATAAATTAATCAAAAAAGTAGAAGCTGAACTAAGAGCAAATTCATTCAGTATCTAAAAGAGTAAAGATAAATTGTACTTTGGATTAATTCTCGATGTTAACCAAATATTGATAATCCACTGTTGGTATTGCTAGCCTGACATGTATCTCTATCCATCTTTGTTTCAAATTCTTTTTAATTTCGTTATTACTTTTTATGATATTTTAGCTTGCTCGAGAAAACTTACAACCATTTCACGGTACTTTCAGATTCACAGTGCATGCATTTTTCTTGTGAAGGGATATCACTTGAAACAAAGCAAGCTAAATAGGGAATTCAGAGCAAAATGCTGCAGATGCTGGATATTTGAAATAAAAACAAGGTGCTGGAGAAACTGGCACAAAGATATCCGTCGACCTGGCAGCATCTGTGGAGAGAGAAACAAAGTTAATGTTTTTATTCAAATGTGATCTCGGTAGTCCTGAATTGAAGTAGAAATGTAATGGGTTTTGTTCTGCAAGGACGAAGAATAAAAGAAAAGGTCTGAACAGGTCAGAGAATAGGAGAGTTTTTTATTAATCCGCGGGATGTGATCATTTATTGCCCAAACCTACGTGCCCTTGAGAAGATGGTGGTGTGCTGCCTTCTTGAATCGATGCAGACTATGTGCTTTAGGTAGATCCAATATGCTGTTACGGAGGGAATACCAGGATTTTGACCCAGCAATGCTGAAGGAATGGCAATTATATTTCCAAGTCATGGTGATGAGTGGCTTGGAGGGGAATTTGTAGGTGATGGTGTTCCCATATTTCTGCCGTCCTTGTCCTTCTAGATGGGATCAGTCATGGATTGGGAAGGTGCTGTCTCAGTAATTGGTGAATTTCTGCAGTACATCTTGTAAATGGTACACACTGTTGTATCAGTGGTGGAGGGAGTAATTTGTGGATATGCCATTGTTCAAGCAGGCGGCTTTGTCCTGAATGATGTCAAGCTTCTTGAGTATTGTTGGAGCTGCACTCTTCCAGGCAATTCAGAAGTATTTCACCTTACTCCTGACTTGTGCCTCACAGATGGTTAGATAGGCTTTGGGGAGTTAGAGGGCATGTTACTTGTTGCAGGATTCCTAGCCTCTGATTGACTGTTGTAACAACTCTATTTATATGGTGAGACCAGTTAAGTTTCTGGTCAGTGTTTGCCTTCAGGTTTTTGATGGTGGGGTGTTCAGAGATGGTAACACCATTGCCTGGCATGAATGTTACATGCCACTTTTCAGCCTAAGCCTGGATATTGTCCTGGTCTTGTTTCATTTGAACGTGGATTGGACATTCATTTGAACAGTATCTGAGGAGTGGTGAATAATATTGAACCTAGTGCAATCATTGGTAAACATTCCCACTTCTGACCTTATGATGGAAGTAAGGTCAGTGATGAAGCCACAGAAGATGATTGGGCCTTGGACACTACCCTGAAGAATACCTCCGGAGATTTTGGAGCTGAGATGACTAACCTCCAACAACCACAACCATCTTCCAATGTGCTGGGTTTGACTCCAACTAGTGCAGAGTTTCACCTGATTCCCATTGACTCCAGACTGTTTAGGCTTCTTCCTGCCACACAACTGCAGTTTTGATATCAAAGGCTGTCAGTCTTGCTTCACCTCTGGAATCAAAATCTCTTGTCCATGTTGTCAAGAGGTCAGGAACCGAGTGGTTCTAGCAGAATCCAAATTGGGCATCAGTGGGTAGGTTATTGCTGAGCAGGGGATACTAGATAGCACTGTTGATGACACCTTTCATCATTTTACTGATGATTGAGAGTAAACTGATGGGGTGGTATTTGGCTACTGACATAAAAAACTGCAGATGCTGGAATCTAAGGTAGACGAGCAGGAGGCTGGAAGAACACAGCAGGCATCTGGAGGAAAGGAACAGTCAATGTTTTGGGTATTACTCTGCTTCAGCCTTATCTTTTTCATTGATGTGCTGGGTTCCCCTTTCATTGAAGATATTTGTGGAAATTCTACCACCAATGAGTTAGTTAATTGCCCACCACATTCACACCTGGATGTGGCAGGACTGCAGAACTTAGATGTGATCTGTTCGTTGTGGGATCGCTTAGCTCTATCATTTTTGGTTATGCTGTTTAGCCACACGTAGTCCTATTTTATAGCTTCACCAGATTGACACTTCAATTTTAGGTATGCCTACTACTTCTCCTGGCACACCCTCCTGCATTCTTCATTGAACCAAGGTTGATCCCCTGGCTTGATGGTGATGATAGAGTGGGGGATGTGCCAGTTAATGAGGTTGCAGATTGTGTTAATCTATGATTTTGCTGTTGTTGATGATGGTCCATTGTACCTCACTGATGTCAAGTCTTCAGTTGCTAGATCTGTTCGTAGTCTGAGATAGTAAGAGCTGCTGATGCTAGAGTCAGAGATAACACAGTGTGGACCTGGAGGAGCACAACAGGCTAGGCAGTATTGGAGGAGTAGGAAAGTTGACGTTTCAGGTCATCGTCAACTTTCCTACTCCTCTGATGCTGCCTGGCCTGCTGTGCTCCTCCAGCTCCACTCTGTTCATAGTCTGTCTCCTTTAGCGTGCTGTTAGTGCCACACAGGTATTGTTTACATGAAAGTGGGACTTGCTCTCCACAAGACAGTGATGTGGTCACTCTTATCATACTGTCATTGACAGATGCTGCTGCAGCAGGCACCTTGGTGAGGATGAGGTCAAGTATGTTTTTCCCTCTTGTAGGTTCCCTTAGCACCTGCTGCAAAATCAGTCTAGCAACAATGACCTTTAGGACCCATCCTGTTTCAATTATCACTATTAATCTATAAACGCAGGTAATGTTCTGGGGATCCTGGGCTTGAATCCTGCTATGGCAGACGGTGTAATTTAAATTCAACAAAAAAAAATGGAATGAAGCATATAATGGTGACAATGAAAACATTGCCAATTGATAGGAAAAACCCTGATGGTTCACTAACGTCCTTTAGGGAAGGAAATTAGCCTTCTCAGCTGGTCTTGCCGACATGTGACTCCTGACCCACTTGACTCTCAACTGCCCTGTAGGCTACTAGGGATGGGCAATATATGCTAGCCTATCAGCAACACCCACACCCTGTGAATGAATGTTTCAAAAGCTTAATCAATGCTGCCGAGCACTGGTGATGGACATTGAAATCACCCACCCAGTGTATGTTCTGTGCCCATACCATCCTCGGTATTTCTTCCAAGTGTTGTTCAACATGAGTAGAGGTGTCTGGAGGGTGGTTCATGGTAATCAGCAAGAGGTTTCCTTATCCTTGTTTAACCTGATACCATGAGGCTTCACGGTGTCTGGAATCAGTGAGTACCCCCAGGGCAACTCTCTACTGCATACCACTGTTCTGCCACCTCTGGTGGGTCTGTCCTGTTGATAAAACAGGACATATCCAGTGATGATGATGATGATGATGGTGCCTAAGACATTGTCATGTTCATGGGATCATACATTATAGACAATGTCCGGCTGCTACTTGACCAGTCTGAGAGACAGCACACCCAATTCTGGCACTAGCTCCCAGATGTTACTAAAGAGGACTTTGCAGGGTCTTGAGGCCTTTTGTTTTGCCTTGTCATTTCTAGTACATGGGTCGATGCCAGGTGGCCCATCCAGTTTTATTCCTACTTTGAGACTTTGTGGTGATTGTTACAACTAAGTAGCTTGCTAGGCCATTTCAGAAGGCACGTAAGAGTCAACGACAATGCTGTGAGATGAAATAATAAAAAATGTGGAACAGAAAGCAACTTATTGTAATTAATTGCAACGATTACAGTAAAGAAGCAAGGCATTGGTTCAGAATGTGGGTCAATATCAGTATAAAGAACAGCTTGTCTGAAAGACGAAAAATGAAATCAAGACGCAGACTGGCATTTTGCAAAAGAAAGCAACAAACAAACACATCCTCCTGTGATGGAGATTTCAATGACCAGGGGCATGGATTTATAGTAAGAAGGGTTAAAGGAGATGCCAAGAAAGACTTTTTCACCCAGACGGTGTTGGGAATCTGGAACTCCTTTCCTGTGAGGGTGATAGAAGCTAAACCCTCATAATGTTTAAGAAGTATTTAGATGTGCACCTACGATGCCAAGGCATACAATGCGATGGGCCAAGTGCTGAAAAATGAGATCAAAATATTTAGGTGATTGTTTTTTGAGAGGCACAACATACTGGGCTGAAGGGTCTTTTTCTGTACTTTAGGTCTCTATGATTGTGATGGAGGAGATAGTTCATTGCCTGAGTCCAAGAGACTGTGAGTTACCGAAGAGGAGAATAAATTATTGTTCCCCAAGTTTGCATTGAGCTTCACCAGACACTGCAAAAGACAGAAATATAAACATGAGCACTGGATTGAGGATAGAAAGGCAAATGTGAGAGCAAAGTAGTGAATTAAGCTGGGTAGAAACAAGAAGGTTGGGGTCACGCTTGTGGGTTGAATGATGTGTCATTCAGTCTATGTATTGTCCCTGCAGTGTGGGGAAGATTGCAGTTGAGCAGTGAATGTAGTTGACTGAGCCTGGAAGGAGTGTTTGAGTCTTGAAAGATGATGAAGGTGGAGGTAAAAGGGCAGGTACTTGCACCTCCTATCCTTGCATTAGAATGTGCTGTGGGATATTGAGATGGGTGATAGAGGACTGAATGAAGGTTTTGCAGAGGGAACAGTTTCTTTAGAATGCTGGCAGGGAGGGGAATATGCATGTGGTGGTGGAACTCCTCAATTTCAATCTCCTTTCAGTCTTCTTGTCGTGCTTCTGACAAGAAGAATGCATTGGTAATCAAGCTCCATACCACAACAGTCATACTACTGGTTTGAATGTACAATTACTGAAATAGTCAATTGCTTCTCCTGTATACTACTATTCAAACAGAAGAGTGTTTCACCAGGCTTCTTCAATGAATTCAAAAATAATCAGTTTAGTTTCCCAGAAACACATTCACATGACACAAATGGGCAATGAACTCTGCAGCTTTGGCATTTAAAAAAAAATACAAAATGGAACCTAATTGACCAATGTTCTGCAAAACAAAATATAATGTTTAACGTATCCTCTCAGAAACCGTGATTCTTGTGAACCAAGCCCAATCTTTTGACAGCCATAGAATATCAAGCTTTACTTTGAATAGAAGTGCACTTAGATGCAGGCCTTTTAATAGAGCTCCCTGCTTAGCGTTTTCATGGTTGGCAAAAGTAGTCAAAACTGAGATGAGAAGAAATTTCTTCACCCAGAGAGAAACATAGGAATGTAGAAAATTGGAACAGGAAAAGAATTCAGCCCTTCGAACCTGCTGTGCCATTCAGTATGATCATGGCTGATCATCCAACTTAGTACTCTCTTCCTGCTTTCTCCCCATAGCCTTTGATTTCTAGAGCTCTAATAACAATATCTATTGCATTCTTGAATAGTTTTCAACATCTTGGCCTCAACTGCATTTTGCGGCAGAGAATTTCACAATTTTTCATTCTCTGGTTGAAGATGTTTCTCCTCACCTCAGTGCTAAATGGCCTACCCTGTATCCTTAAACTGTAACCCTGGTTCTGGATTCTGTAGTACGTAGAACATAGAACATTACAACGCAGTACAGGCCCTTTGGCCCTCGATGTTGCGCTGACCTGTGAAACCAATCTGAAGCCCATCTAACCTACACTATTCCCTTATCATCCATTGACAGTATAACGGTGGCTGAAAGAACTTTTGACGAGGACTCGTCTACTGAGGCGGTATGGGCTGAGGTCAGAAACAGGAGAGGAGAGGTCACACTGCTGGGAGTTTTTTATTGGCCTCCGCAAAGTTCCAGGGATGTGGAGGAGAGGATCGGCAAAACGATTCTGGGCAGGAGTGAAAGGAACAGGGTGGTCATTATGGGAGACTTTAACTTCTCCAACATTGACTGGAAATGCTATAACGCTAGTACGTCGGATGGATCGGTTTTTGTCCAACGTGTGCAGGAGGGTTTCCTGACACAGTATGTCGAAGGGCCAACAAGAGGGGAGGCCACGCTGAATCTGGTACTTGGTAATGAACCAGGCCAGGTGTTTGATTTAGTGGTAGGTGAGCACTTTGGAGAGAGTGACCATAATTCAGTTATGTTTAGTTTAGCGATGGAAAGGGATAGGAACATGCCACTGGGCAAGAGTTATAGATGGGGGAAGGGCAATTATAATGCGATTAGGCAAGACTTAGGAGGGATAGAATGGGGTAGCAAAATGCAGGGGATGGGGACAATCGAAATGTGGAGCTGGTTTAAGGAACAGATATTGCGTGTCCTTGATAGGTATGTCCCTGTCAGGCAGGGAGGAAGTGATAAGGTAAGGGAACCGTGGTTTACAAAAGAAATTGTATCTCTCATTAAGCGGAAGAGGGAGGCTTATGTGACATTGAGATGAGATGGTTCAGATGAGGCGATGGTGAGTTACAGATTAGCTAGGAAGGATTTAAAGAGAGAGTTAAGAAGAGCAAGGAGGGGATATGAGCAGTCATTAGCAGGTAGAATTAAGGAGAACCCTAAAGCTTTCTATAGGTATGTGGGGAATAAAAGAATGACTAGGGTAAGAATAGGGCCAGAGAAAGACAGAAGTGTGGACCCTGTGGAGATCGGAGAGGTGCTAAACAAATATTTCTCATCTGTTTACACTCAAGAAAAGGAGAATATTGTAGAGGAGAAGACTGAGATACGGGCTATTAGACTTGAAAGGATTGAGGTTAGTAAGGAGGAGGTGTTATCAATCCTAGACGGTGTGAAGGTAGATAAATCCTCTGGGCCGGATGGGATTTTTCCGAGGATTCTCTGGGAAGCTAGGGAGGAAATGGCGGAGCCTTTGGCCTTGATCTTTGAGTCGTCATTGTGTACAGGTTTAGTTCCAGAGGACTGGAGGATTGCAAATGTTGTGCCCTTGTTCAAGAAGGGCAGTAGAAATGACCCAGGTAATTATAGACCAGTGAGCCTTACATCTGTTGTAGGAAAAGTTTTGGAAAGGATTCTAAGAGATAGGATTTATAATCATCTAGCAAGCAACAATTTGATTGGAGATAGTCAACATGGATTCGTCAAGGGCAGGTCGTGTCTCACAAACCTCATTGAGTTTTTTGAGAAGGTGCCCAAGCATGTGGATGAGGGTAGGGCAGTTGATGTGGTGTACATGGACTTCAGTAAAGCCTTTGATAAGGTTCCACATGGTAGGCTATTGGAGAAAATGTAGAGGCATGGGATTGAAGGAGATTTAGCAGTTTGGATTAGAAACTGGCTTTCTGAAAGAAGGCAAAGAGTGGTGGTTGATGGAAAATATTCAGCCTGGAGTCTGGTTACTAGTGGTGTGCCACAAGGATCTGTTTTGGGACCACTGCTGTTTGTCATTTTTATAAATGACTTGGACGCAGACATAGGTGGATGAGTTAGTAAGTTTGCAGATGACACTAAAGTCGGTGGAGTGGTGGACAGTGTGGAAGAATGTTGCAGGTTGCAGGGAGACTTGGATAAACTGCAGAATTGGGCTGAAAGGTGGCAAATGGAGTTCAATGCAGATAAATGTGAGGTGATTCACTTTGGGAAGAATAATAGGAAGGCAGAATACTGGGTCAATGGAAAGATTCTTGGTAGTGTGGATGTGCAGAGGGATCTTGGTGTCCAGGTACATAGATCCCTGAAAGTTGCCACCCAGGTTGATAGTGCTGTTAAGAAGCCGTACGGTGTGTTAGGTTTCATTGGTAGAGGCATTGAGTTCCGGAGCCGTGATGTCATGCTGCAACTGTACAGAACGCTAGTGCGGCCTCACTTGGAATATTGCATACAGTTCTTGTCGCCCCATTACAGGAAGGATGTGGAAGCATTGGAAAAAGTGCAGAGGAGATTTACTAGGATGTTGCCTGGTCTGGAGCGAAGGTCTTATGAGGAAAGGCTGAGGGACTTGGGTCTGTTCTCATGGGAGAGAAGAATGCTAAGAGGGGACTTAATAGAGACATACAAAATGATCAGAGGATTAAATAGGGTGGACAGTGAGAGTCTTTTACCTAGGATGATGATGTTGGCTAGTACGAGGGGGCATAGCTGCAAATTGAGGGGTGATAGATTTAAGACAGATGTCAGAGGCAGGTTCCTTACTCAGAGAGTGGTAAGGGCGTGGAATGACCTGCCTGCCAATGTGGTTAACTCAGCCACATTAGGGGCATTTAAACGGTCCTTGGATAAGCATATGGATGATGATGGGATAGTGTAGGGGATGGGCTTAGATTAGTTCACAGGTCTGCGCAACATCGAGGGCTGAAGGGCCTGTTCTGCGCTGTATTGTTCTATGTTCTATATGTTTATCCAATGACCATTTAAATGCCCTTAAAGCTGGCGAGTCTACTACTGTTGCAGGCAGGGCATTCCACGCCTTTACTACTCTCTGAGTAAAGAGCCTACCTCTGACATCTGTCCTAAATCTATCACCCCTCAATTTAAAGCTATGTCCGCTCGTGCTAGCCATCGCCATCCGAGGAAAAAGGCTCTCACTGTCCACCCTATCTAATCCTCTGATCATCTTGTATGTCTCTATTAAGTCACCTCATAACCTTCTTCTCTGTAACGAAAACAGCTTCAAGTCCCTCAGCCTTTCCTCATAAGACCTTCCCTCCATACCAGGCAACATCCTGGTAAATCTCCTCTGCATCCTTTCCATGCTTCCACACCCTTCCTATAATGTGGCGACCAGAACTGCACGCAATACTCCAAGTGCGCCGCACCAGAGTTTTGTACAGCTGCAACATGACCTCACGGCTCCGAAACTCAATCCCTCTATCAATAAAACCTAACACACCGTATGCCTTCCTATCAACCTGGGTGGCGACTTTCAGGAATCTGTGCACATGGACACCGAGATCTCTCTGCTCACCCACACCATTTATCCTGTCTCATCATGTTGCATTTTATAAGTTTAAAGAGATCCTCTTCTTTGTTCTAAACTCCGCTGAAGATAGCGGCACGGTGGCTCAGTGGTTAGCACTGCTGCGTCACAGCACCAGGGACCCAGGTTCAATACCACCCTTGGGCGACTGTCTGTGTGGAGTTTGCACTTTCTCCCCATGTCTGTGTGGGTTTCCTCTGGGTGCTCTGGTTTCCTCCCACAGTCCAAAGATGTGCAGGGCAGGTGGATTGGTCATGCTAAATTGCCCATAGTGCCCAGGGATGTTTAGTTTAGGTGGGTTAGACATGGGAAACGCAGGGGTAGGGGAATGGGTCTGGGTGGGATGCTCTTTGGAGCGGCGATGTGGCCTTGTTGGACCGAATGACCTGTTTCCACAAGTTGTAACCAATCCAACCTGCCTTCGTACATCTGTCCTGCCATTCCAGGAATTGATGTGGTAATCATCTGTTGCATTCCTCCATAGCCAGAACATCCATCCTCAGCTAAGGAGACCAAAACAGGACACAATATTCTAGTCATGGTCTTGCCAAGGCCCTGCACAATTGCGGAAAGACATCCCTGCTCCTGTACTAGATTCTTCCCATTATAAAGGCCAACATACCATTTGTCTTCTTTACCGTCTGCTGCACCTGCATGCTTACTTTCAGCAACTGGTGTAAAAGGACACCCAGGTCTCGTTGTACCTCCTCCTTGGTCCTCGTTGTATCTCTTCCTTTCCCAAACCATCGTCGTACAGGTAACAATCTACCTTTATGCTTTTGCTTACAAATGAATAACCTTAAATTTATCCCTGTTATTCTTAATCTGCCATACATTTGTCAACTCACTCTACTTGTCCGTATTACACTGAAAGATCTTTGCATCCTTTTCAGAATTGACCCTCCCACCAAAATTTCTTGTCTGCAAATTTTGAGATGTTACCTTAAGTTCCCTCATTTAAATTATTAATATATATTGTGAACAGTGGAAGCCCAAGCATTGATCTTTGTGGTACCCCACTAATCACTGGCTGTCACTCAAAAAAGACCCATTTATTCCTAATTTTTTTTAATCTCTTGTCTGCTAACCAGTTGTCTAGTGATGTCAGTATACTACCCCCAATCCCATGCAATTTAGTTTTGCATGGTACTCCTCTTAAGTGGGAGAACTTGTTGAAAGCCTTACGACTTTGTCTCAACTATATGAGTGACATTGTCAAAAATTTACAATAGATTTGTCAGGCATGATTTCCTTTTCATAAATCCACACAGAGTCCGTCCAATCCTGTTACTGTTTTTCAACTGCTGTGTTATTAAATTCCTTATAATGGAATTTTCCCCATCATTGATGTTATGTTAGGTTAATTAGCCTATAATTCCCTGTTTTCTCCCTACCTTTTTCAAATAGCAATGTTATGTTAGGTACCTTCTAATCCATGTAGAATCTTAAAAGATGACCACTGTTTGAGGGCCACCTCCTTGAGCCCTCTGGGATGTGGATTATTGGGCCGTGGGGATCTTTCAGCCTTTAATCCCATCCATTTCGCCAACACCATTTTCCTTCAGTTCCTCCCTCTTACTAGACTGTGTTATCCAACATTTTTAGCGAGCTATTTGTGCCCTCCTTTGTGAAGATAGAACCAAAATGTGTATTTAGTTGGTCTGCCATCTCTTTGTTCCCCATTTCACCTTCCCCTATTCCGAACTGTAAGGAACCTATGTTTGTCTTCACTATACTTTTTCACTTCAAATGTAAAAGATGTTACAGTTAGTTTCTGTTTTATCTGCAAGTTAACTCTCGTTCTCTATTTTCCCCCCTTAATGAATCCCTTTGTCCTGCTTTGCAGAAGTTTAAATTCATTCCGCTGCATTTTTTGGCCAATTTGTATACTGCTTCCTTGGATCTAATATTATTCCTAATTTCACTTGTTAACCATGGTTGGGTCACCTTTTCCATTTTGTTTTTGTGCCATGCAGGAATGAACAGTTGTTCCAATTTCTCCATGTGCTCTTTAAATATTGTCTACTGATCTTTTGATCAGCCATTGCCTAACCATGCCTTTAAATAATGTTCCCCAATTTACCGTACTCAGCTTATGCCTCATACCATCACATTTTCTTTTATTTAGTTTTGGGACCCTAGTCTCAGAATCAATTCCATTACTCTCCATCTTAGTGAAGATTCCTATCATGTTATGGTCACTGTTCCCCATGGAACCTTGATTGTCAGCTATTCCTTTCTCATTTTCATTGGTTCCTCAACGTACTGATCCAGAAAACCATCCTGTACCCACTCCATGAATTTCTCCTCGACAGTATTGTTACTGATTTTGTTTGCCCAATCTATACGCAGATTAAAGTCGCCTATTATTTCAGCAGTACTTTTATTGCTTGCACCTCTGATTTCCGGCTTAATGTTGTCTTCAAAATTAAAACTTCAGTTTGGGGACTTATATACCAATTCACTATTATTTTCTGCCCCTTTGTGTTTCAAAGCTCTACCCATCCAGATTCTGCTTCCTTGGAGCTAATATCATTCTTCACTGTTCCGTTAATTATCTCTGTAATCAGTAGTGCTCCTTTTCATTTTGCTGTTATCTGTAGTGCTAGGCTGTGCATTCCCAATCTTGGACTGAGGTCTGTAATCTTGCATTACTGTGATGTTGTCTTGCAGTGCTGAACTGTTATCTCTAATGTCTGGCTGTAATCTCACAGTGCTAGACTGTAATCTTTCAATGCTTGACTGTGATTTTCTGGTACTGGACTGTGATTTGTAGGCTTTGGGCCATGACTTTACAGGACTGGACCTTGACCTTCCAGTGCTGAGCTGTGAGATCTCAGTGCTGGGCGTTGATCTAATGATGGGTTTGATCTATTCATGGAGTGGTATGGTGTGCCAGTGCAGCATTATGATTCATAATGTTGCAGTATATTTTCGTTTCTTCACTTGTCATTGCTGAACCCAGTTCTGTTACTTAAATAGTCTCCATATTTGTGACTGGGAATTGAAAAACTGCACCTACTCCATTTTTGAAAAGTATGTTTGCTCTAATCAATGTAAACTGTACTGTACAACATTTGTTAAGATAGCATCTTATTTATATCATTGATGGGGGTCAGTAAAGTTGATTGAAAGTATCAATAGCTAAATCTGTATTTTCTTTTAAAGTCAGTAATTCCAGATTCACAGGTCATTATGTCTTGGGTTGTTTCTTTGGTCATTGCTGACAAATAGTAAAAGATTATCAGTATTTAACAGAACTGTCAGAACAGAAATTTCCAATTTCTACAGTGATGTCAGAAATCGTTGATAATTACTGAGTTGAACATAATTGAATTAAGCACATCTGCATGATTTCATTAAATAAAATATTGAAGACTAACCATGGCTTAAAGCCATGAGCAGTAAAGCTTTCCCAGTTCTTTCCTCTGACTTGTTTGCAGAGATGAATTAATCACATTAAAATGCTTTTATAGCTTCTACAGAATTTTTGATGCTAAAATATTAGCCTTTCACTTCTTTCCCATTATTATGTCCTGCCATGAAACAAGAATTTAAATAAAAGGTGATGTTTTCATTCAGATTGTCCCACAGTTTTAAGATGCTGCACCCATCTTTGTTATGGACTGTTTATGTTTTAAAAACAACTCCCATTCTTGGCTGATACAGGGGAGTGTTAGTAATGTTTCCGTTAGCTTCAGAGTTGACACGCTAGCAATGGGAAAAATTTGCCAAGGTTTTCCCCTGCAGTTATTATTCTGTCATTTAGTTTGGAAAAGAATGAAGTGGGATTTTATTTGGTTAATGATAGTCATACTAATGTCCTTCTGACTAGAAATAAGAGTTCTCCAGGGATTAATGTTAGCACTACTGTATCTTGTTAAAAATGAACCATCTGAATATGGATTCGGGAAATGCAAATACAAAGATTGTAGATGATGCAAATCTTGACGATGTGTAAATAGTAAAAGAAAAGAAAGATTTGTATTTACATAGAAACTTTCATGATCACTTTCATGATCATGGGAATGAGCCTGGCCAGGTGGTTGAAGTTTCAGCAGGGGATTACTTTTGGAATAGTGATCACAATTCCGTAAGTTTTA
>JAHRHZ010000178.1:1545662-1582533 GCA_024137785.1 Ginglymostoma cirratum
CCTTTAGGACCACTCTCATCTTTGTCCATGAGTATTGTAAAACTTACAGAATTGTGATCACTATTTCCAAAATAGTCCCCTACTGTAATTTCAATCACCTGGCCGGGCTCATTCCCCAACACCAGGTCCAGTATGGCCTCTTTCCGAGTTGGACTATTTACATACTGCTCTAGAAAACCCTCCTGGATGCTCCTTACAAATTCTGCTTCATCTGAACCCCTAACACTATGTGAATCCCAGTCAATGTTGGGAAAATTAAAATCTCCCATCACCACCACCTTGTTGCTCCTACACCTTTCCATAATCTGTCTATATATTTGTGCCTCTATCTCACGCTCACTGTTGGGAGGCCTGTAGTACAGCCCCAACATTGTTACCGCACCCTTCCTATTTCTGAGCTCTGCCCATATTGCCTCACTGCTCGAGTTCTCCATTGTGCCCTCCTTCAGCACAGCTGTGATATCCTCTTTGACCAGTAATGCAACTCCTCCACCCCTTTTACCTCCCTCTCTATCCTGCCTGAAGCATCTATATCCTGGGATATTTAGTTGCCAATCTTGCCCTTCCCTCAACCAAGTCTCAGTAATGGCAATAACATCATACTCCCAGGTACTAATTCAAGCCCAAAGTTCATCTGCCTTACCTACTATACTTCTTCACATTAAAACAAATGCACCTCACACCACCTGTCCCTCTACGTTCATCATCTGCTCTCTGCCTACTCTTCCCCTTAGTCACACTGACTTCATTATCTCGTTCCTTACAGTCTTAAGTTACTACCTCCTTACTGTCCACTAACCTCCTCATTTGGTTCCCATCCCCCTGCCACATTAGTCTCAACCCTCCCCAACAGTGTTAACAAAAACAGCCCCTAGGACATTAGTTCCAGTCCTGCCCAGGTGTAGACTGTCCGATTTGTAATAGCCCCACCTCCCCCAGAACCGGTCCCAATGACCCAAAAATCTGAACCCCTCCCTCCTGCATCATCTCTCAAGCCACTCATTTATCCTGCCTATTCTTTCATTTCTACTCTGACTAGCACGTGGCACTGGTAGCAATCCTGAGATTACGACCTGTGAGGTCCTACTTTTTAACTTGGCTCCTAACTCCCTAAATTCTGCTTGTCGGACCTCATCCCATTTTTTACCAATCTCATTGATGTCCATATGCACCACGACAGCTGGCTGTTCACCCTCCCCCTTCAGAATGTCGTGCAGTTGATCTGAGACATCCCTGACCCGTGCACCTGGGAGGCAACATACCATTCGGCAATCTTGTTTTCGACCACAGAACCGCCTATCTACTCTCCTTACAATCGAATCCCCTATGACTATAGCCCTTCCACTCTTTTTCCCACCCTTCTGTACAGCAGAGCCAGCCACGGTGCCATGAACCTGGCTACTGCTGCCTTCCCCTGGTGAGCCATCTTCCCGAACAGTATCCAAAATGGTATACCTGTTTTGGAGGGAGATGACCACAGGGGACGCCTACACCGCCTTCCTGCTTTTTTTCTGCCTTTTGGTCACCCATTCCCTTTCTCCCTCAGCGAACCAAATCTGCAGTGTGACCAATTTGCTGAATGTGCTATCCACGACTTCCTCAGCATCGCGGATGCTCCAAAGTGAGTCCATCCGCAGCTCCAGCGCCATCATGTGGTCTAACAAGAGCTGCATCTGGGCACACTGACTGCACGTGTAGGAGTCAGGGACATCAGCCGCGTCTCTCAGCTCCCGCATTGAGCAAGAGGAGCATAACACGGGTCTGGGATCTCCTGCCATTTTTACTTCTAAGCTTAACTTAGTCCTACTATAAAATCAAATACTAGATAAATGAAATGAAAAAAAATTGTACCAAATCACTCACCAGCACACGATAAAAAAAGAGAAAGAAAAAAACTAACCTTATCAATACAGCAGAGTTTTCTTTGGTCAGAGGAGGAGGGTGGGTGGGAGACACTACACGTGTAGTGTCTTGGGTTTAGCCACTGCCCAAATATATCAGTTTACTCATGTTCTGAGAGCGCAATTCGACTGTTCCCACTCAGCTCTGCTGCCGAAATGAAGAACTTGCCACCTGGCAGGACCCTGGTCCTCGCTCTCACCGCTCCTGCTGCTGCCGCTGCAAAAAAATGGAGGCGGGGCAGCACGGTGGCTCAGTGGTTAGCACTGCTGCCTCACAGAGCCAGGGACCCAGGTTCAATTCCACCCTTGGGCGACTGTCTGTGTGGAGTTTGCACATTCTCTCTGTGTCTGCGTGGGTTTCCTCCGGGTGCTCCGGTTTCCTCCCACAGTCCAAAGATGTGCAGGTTATGTGGATTGACCATGCTAAATTGCCCATAGTGTTCAGGGATGCCTAGCGTAGGTGCGTTTTCGGGGGATGGGTCTGGGTGTGATGCTCCAAGGGTCATTGTGGACTTGTTGGGCCGAAGGGCCTGTTTCCACACTGTAGGGATTCTATGATTCTAAGTGAGAAAATTGTGCTGATTTAGAACATAGAACATCGAACAAAGAACAGTATAGCACAGTACAATCCCTTTGGCCCACAATGTTATCATCATAGAATAGAATCATAGAATCCCTACAGTGTGGAAATTGGCCATTCAGACGAGCAAAGCCACACCGCACCTCCGAAGAGCATCCCACCCAGACCCATTCCCCTATATTTCTCCATGTCTAACCCACCTAACCTAAACATCCCTGGGCACTACGGTCAACTTAGCATAGTCAATCCACCTACCCTGCACATCTTTGGACTGTGGGAGGAAACCGGAGCATCCAGAAGAAACCCACACAGACACGTGGAGAATGTGCAAACTCCACACAGACAGTCGCCCGAGGCTGGAATCGAACCCAGGTCCCTGGAGCTACGAGGCAGCAGTGCTAATCACTGTTGTGCCGACCTATTACCCTACTCTAAGATCAAACTACCCTGCATACCCTACATTTTACTGCCATCCATGTGCCTATCCATGAGTCACTTAAATGTCCCTAATGTATCTGACTCCATTATCAGTGCCGGCAGTGCATTCCATGCTGTGACTATCCACTCTATGCCTCTCATCATCTTATACACCTCTATCAAGTCACCTGTCATCCTTCCTCTCTCCAATGAGAAAAGTCCTAGCTCACTCAACCTTTCCTCATAAGACCTGCCGTCCAGTCCAGGCAGCATCCTGGTAAATCTCCTCTGCAGCCTCTCTAAAGCTTCCACATCCTTCCTATAATGAGGCAACCAGAACTGAACACAATATTCCAAGTGTGGTCTAATCAGGGTTTTATTGAGCTGCAGCATAACTTCGCAGCTCTTAAACTCAATTCCCCTGCCAATGAAAGCCAACACACCATACGCCTTCTTCACAACCCTATCAACTTGGGTAGCAACTTTGACGGATCTATGGACGTGTACCCCAAGATTCCTCTATTCCTCCACACTGCCAAGAATCCTGCCATTAACCCTGTATTCGACGTTCAAATTCAACCTTCCAAAACGAATCACTTCACACTTTTCTGGGTTGAATTCCATCTGCCACTTCTTTGCCTAGCTGTGCATCCTGCCAATGTCACGCTGAACCTACAACAGCCCTCCATGCTATCCACAACTCCACCAACCTTTGTGTCATCGGCAAACTTACTAACCCACCCTTCCACTTCCTCATCCAAGCTGTTTATAAAGATCACAAAGAGCAGGTGTCCCAGAACAGACCCCTGCGGAACACCACTGGTCACCGAGATCCAGGCTGAACACTTTCCATCTACTACTGCCCTCTGTCTTCTATTGGACAGCCAATTCTGTATCCAGACAGCCAAATTTCCCTGAATCCTATGCCTCCTTACTTTCTGAATGAGCCTACCACGGAGAACCTTATCAAATGCCTAGCTAAAATCCATATAAACCACATCCACTGCTCTGCCTTCATCAGTGTGTTTTGTCACATCCTCAAAGAATTCAGTAAGGCTTGTGAGGCATGACCTGCCTCTCACAAAGCCATGCTGACTATTTCTCATCAAACTGTGCTTTTCCAAATAATCATAAATACTATCTCTCAGAATCCTCTCCAATAATTTGCCCACCACAGAAGAAAGGTGAGGACACAAAGATCATCGCCAGAAGTGCAGCAATCTCTTCCCTCACTTCCCTTAGAAACCTTGGGCATATCCCGTCTGGCCCAGGGGACTTATCTATCCTCATGTTTTTCAAAATTCCTAGCACATCCTCTTTCCTAACATCAACCTGTTTGGGCATATCAGCCTGTTTCACATTGTCCTCACACGTCAAGGTCCCTCTCACTGATGAATGCTAAAGCAAAGTATTCATTAATGACCTCTCCTACCTCCTCCAACTCCGTGCACAAGTACCCTCCAGTATCCCTGATCAGCCCTACCCTCACTCTGGCCATCCTCTTGTTCCTCACGCAAGTATAGAACGCCGTGGGGTCTTCCTTAATTCTACCCGCCAAGGCTTTTTCATACCCCCTTCTAGCTCTTCTAAGTCCATTCTTCAGTTCCTTCCTGGCATATTTCCCTTTCTCTATTTACTAGCATATTTTCTTATACACAAGAGCACATGATCAGTTGGTGACAGATCACACAGTTGCTTATGATTAGAATATTTATCAATTACCTTCTGTAAGTAAGAAGAACATAAAAGTTTTTTTTGTTTCTTCTTCAGTTAATGTTTGCCTGTCTTTACAGTCGTGAGTCTGTCATTTTTCCCGCACTGTCATAGTAGTGGCGCAACAAATTGCTCAGACAAAAGATTACAGTTTTCCCCCAAGTCCCCCAAACTGAGGGATAGTTGCTTTGCACGCTTGAGAGAAAAGTATGAAGGAGTGGATTAGTAAACTCATCACGTGCAGGTGGAGTTCTCTTCGTTGATGGATATACCCCAGGCTGTGCTAATGGGTACAGATGGAGAGTCATAGAGTCATACAGCATGGAAACAGACCCTTCGGTCCAGCTAGTCCATGCCAAACACAATCTCAAACTAAATTAGTCCCACCTGCCTGCTCTTGGTCCATATCCCGCCAAACATTTCCTATTGATATATATCCATCCAAATATCTTTTAAACGTTGTAATTATACCCATATCCACCACTTCCTTAAAAGATTAATTCCAGATGTGAACCACCCTATGTGTAAAAAAATGTTGCTCCTCATGTCTTTTTTTAAATCTTTCTCCTTTCACCTTAAAAATGTGCCCCCTCGACTTGAAATCCCCCCTCCTAGGGAAAAGACAACTACTATTAACTCTATCTGTATTCCTAATGATTTTATAAACGTCTCTCAGGTGGCCTGTCAACCTTCTACGCTCCAGTGAAAGATGTCCCAGTCTTTCCAACCTTTCTTTATAACTCAAACCTTCTATACTGGGCAACATCTGGTGAATCTCTTCTGAACCCTCTCCAGATTAATAATATCCTTCCTGTAACTAGGCGACCAGAACGGGACACAGTATTCCAGAAGAGGCCTCATCAATGTCCTGTACAACCTTAACATGACTTCCCAACTCCTATATTCAAAGGACTGAGCAATGAAAGCAAGCGTGCCAAACACCTTTTTAACCATCCTGCAGACTTCAAAGAATCATGTACCTGCACCATTGGGTCCTTCTGTTCTAAAACACTACCCAAGGCCCTACCATTAATTGTATAAGCCCTACCTTTGTTTGTTGCACCAAAATGTAATACTTCGCTTTTATCCAAATTGAACTCCGCCTGCCATTTTTCAGCCCATTGACCCATTTGATCAAGATCCCTTCATAATTATAGAAAGCTTACTTCACTGACTACTATGCCATGAAAGTTGGTTTCATCCACAAATTTACTCACCATGCCTTCTATATTCTCATCCAAATCATTTGTATAAATGAGAAAGAAAAGAGGACCCAGAACCAGTCCCTGTGGAACACCCTGGTGACAGGCCTCCAATCTGAAAAACAGCCCTCCACCTCCACTCTCTGTCTCCTGTCGTTAAGCCAATTATGTGTCCGATTGGATGACCCAGAGATCAATGTTTACTGAGTGTCTAGAGCATAGCAAAACTTCTAACCTCTCTCACCTCTGCCGAGAATAGTTCAGTTTATAAAATTCCTGATTTCATGCTGATTGGCCTGCCTTTTTCCTCAATTCTTGCCTCCTCCACTGTAGTCTTATACAGCTGATACTTGGGATTGTGGGAAAACTTGTCAGCTATAACATGCATTTATCTAGCACTTCATCAGTCGTATTTAACAATTCATTATATGGGCAATCAAGGTGGTCAAGTTGCATGCAGCAAGATTTCACAGCTAGCCAATGAGATCGATCTTAGGTTCATCAGTTTTTTGTCATGCTAGTTGGATAAATGTTATCTGGGCAATAGGTCTGTATTGTGTAAAAATATTGTTACTGTTGGTGATAAATGCTAACTCTAGAAACAGATTGTAAACAAGTATTATTATTGCTATTGTTTATTTGAGTGGAGGTCTTAATTTTAACCTTCGTTGAAGTGCAACTCACCATTATGTCAGAGAAAAGTGACAGGAAATTGACAAATGATCCCAGACTAAACAAAAACTTGAAAATTTGATTTTAAGTAGTAAATTTTATTTCAATGAATGGAAGTTTCTTCCTATTTCAACTGAGCTTAAATAATTTAGATGCCAAACTTGACTCTAAATGAACTCAACTGTTGTAGCATATTAATTAATATCCAGTTGTGATATTGACAGTGTGTACTCTTTCTGTTGAGATTTATTCTTGTATCCTTGATTTCCTAGGCACTTTCCTGTTTAGCCCAACTTGCTTCAGTGAGGAGGTCATTGTTTAGCAATACAGAAAGAGCAACATTTCTTACTCACCTGATGAAAGGGATACAAAAAATACTTGAAAATCCTCAGGTAAAGACTTAAGAAATTTGGTCATCACATTATCTTACCATGTAGTGATTAAAAAAAAGTCCAATGGTTTGAAAGATTGCCATTAGTGGAACACGCACAGAATTCATTTGGTAAAGCTGTTTAAGAATTTGAGTTGAAGTTTAACCAACAACCATTTGTTGTATTGTTACTATTAGTTGTCATTTTAGAACTGTGTTGGAGCAATTGGATTGCAGAAAAATCCTTCCCTCACAGATAATCTAACAGAAATCTATCGCATGGCATAGTCAGACTTGTTTCCTAACTATTGTAAAAGCAGTGCTGTAAATTTTTATATTGTAGTCAAAAATTAATCAGAATTGGAGAAACGTCTTTGGTAACTGTATTAGTAAATAAAATTTGAAAAGTTTTAGGAGAGCTACCTTGAGAGTGTTTTGGAAGACAGTTAACTTTATACTGAAGAAGAAAACGTCTGCTATTGTGAGCCAAGTACTTCAGTTTCTAAGCATTTCCATCACAAAGTCTCTAAATGTCAGAAGTGTGGATTGATAGGAAATGTATCTGTTTATGGAACTGGCATAAAATTTAAATGCTAACCTTTAAACCAAAAATGGTCAGTTTCTAATGGGTGACTGATGACAGAGAGCAGAAATTAGCTTCACTTTTTTAACTGAAATATCATTGTCTGAATTGTTCATTGTCTGAATATTTTTATGGAACCTATCATAAAATAAAAGATTTGAGTTCATGAATCTTTAGTAGGTTTAAGAATATTGGTTATAGCCCACGTTATTGAATGATGCGTTCATCAGTGAAAAAAATTCAGTTTCTTAAGTAATTTTGAGAGGTTTTACAGGATAAGTACAGACAAGGTTGGAAGTGTTCATCATCTGAAGGTTATTATTTTTGGCGACATCCTTCCTTGGAACTGAACAAAGAACTTACATTGACCTTATTTCACATTTCCAGCATTTTTTACTTCATCCTTTTATTTTAGAAAATTCAGATTTTTAACCTGGTGTTTAATAAATTTATCAGATAGATAAGGAAGGTAACTGTCTTAATCTTGGCTCAGTAGCACTTTTGGCTTTACATCAGAAATTACAGAGAATTAACGTCCTGCTTCAGAATCTTGAATATGTATGTATTCTAAACTGATAGTTCAGTGCAGCCCCACTGAAGGTGATTTTTTTTAACATGATTAATGCAAGACTATTATCCCATCCTCCTCCTCTTAGACTGTCCCTCAACACTGAAAATGACTTCTTTCACTCTGGTGTTCTTGGTCCAGAGGTGACTGAACAGTTTAGTGGTAGATCTGCATACCCTGCTGCAGGTTTTTGAAGAGGTGATCAGTTACCATGATCAAGCTTAGAGGAGAGAACATTGAAGGTTTACATCTGTCATATGGATGCTGTTGCCTTTCCAATGCAGCAGATTGGCAGTAACCAGTGCTTCAGTGCTGTAGATACTGGCCTGAAAAACAACACTGGGCCTAGAAAGCCTGTCTTGCCCGTGGATTGGCAGGATTTTTCCGAGGCGTTGTTGGTGATAATTTTCTAGAGATTCAGCATGTCTGCTGTACATTGTCCCATCACTATTCAAAAACTAAACGGGATACTCCTGGTGCCTGTACAGCATTTATCTCTCAACCATCTCAACCATTGCTCAGTAGCCAATAACCCCAGCCTCCTGTCCCTGTAATCTACCACTTTCTGTGAAGCTGTTCTGCATTCACCTTGAATTTCCTCCTGTCATCTTCATTATTCCCACTTCTACAAATGCCTGTCCTTTCTCCCTATCTTCTCCCTGCCTCCAAAGCTTGATACCCTTGCTGCCCATGCAGTGCATCCTCCAAGTGTTGTTCAATGTGGAGGAATACTGATTCATCAGCTGAGTGGGATTAGAGTTTGGGGGTATGTGTTAATTAAAATGTTTCCTTGCCCATGTTTGATCTGAGGTCATGAGACTTCATGGGTTCGGCGTAAGTGTTGAGGACTCCTGAGGGAACTCCCTCTTAACTGTATACAACTGTTTTGCAACCTCTGTTGGGTCTGTCTTACAAGTCAGAATAGAACCCAGGCCCAAGAACATGGTGGCATGATGGCTTAGTGGTTAACACTGCTCCCTCACAGCACCAAGGACACGGGTTCAATTTCAGCCTCAGGTGATGTCTGTGTGGCGTTTGCATGTTCTCCCTGTGTCTGCGTGGGTTTCCTCCAGGAGCTCTGGTTTCTTCCCGTAGTCCAAAGATGTGCAGATTAGGTGGACTGGCCTTGCTAAATTGCCCAGTATCCAGGGATGTGTAGGCTAAGTGGGTTAGCCATGGGTAATTCAGGGATACAGGGATGGGGTGGATCTGGGTGGGGATACTCTTCAGAGAGTCGGTGTGGACTTGATGGGGCAAGTGGCCTGCTTCCACATTGTAGGGATTCTATGAACATTACCTAGGTTTCTGGATTACTTAGTCTAGTGACAATACCACCTAGAGCCATTTGCCTTGACGAGTGTGCAAGGCATTTCACCAACCTTCACACAAATCTCCCCCAAAACAGTACCATATTGACAAGCAGCTGGTTTATCTTTCCGCGCTAAAGAGTACATCGAAATGTTAGCACTGGTTATGACTGAAGCGCCAGTGTGCTAACAAATATGCTTCAGCATGACAAGGCATAGATACAGGCATTCAGGTAGGTGGTAAGTGAGCACATGCTAATAAGGTGAGGTGCAAGCCTGTGTGTTCAGGAAGTGGTAATGGCCCTAAGTTGTACTGTCACTAACCTAATAACCCAGAGACCCAGGTAATGTTCTTGGAACCCGGGTTCAAATCCCACCAGCAGGACAGACCCAACAGAGGTGGCAGAATAGTTGAATGCAGTTGGGACAGAGCTGTCCTTGACATTTACCCCAGGATGAATGCAAATAGTCTTTTTCCCAGGGATGGGGAATTGAAAACTAGAGGGCATAGGTTTAAGGTGAGTGGGAAAAGATTTAAGAAGGACCTGAGGATCAACTTCTTCACGCAGAGAGTAGCGTGTATATGGAATGGTCTGCCAAAGAAAGTGGTTGAGACAGGTGCAGTAGCAACATTTAAAAAAAAAATTTGGATAGGTACATGGATGGGAAGGGTTTAGAGAGATGTGGACCAAATGCAGGCAATTGGAACTAGCTGAGTGGGCACCATGGTCACCATGGACTAGTTTGGGCCGAAGGGCTTGTTTCTATGCTGTATAACTCTGTGACTCTATGACCCCACGAAGTCTGATGACAGTAGATCAAATATGAGCAAGGAAACCTTGTGATTAGTGCATTTTGCCCCTCCCACACTCAGCTGGTGAATCAGCACTCTTCCAATTTGGATGACACAGGGGGGATGTTTTCAGGGTTGCAACACTGTAGAATGTACCATAGGTGGAGGACATTAATGTCCACCACCAAGAATGGCTAGGTAGCACCATTGCTGAGTAAGTTGGTCAAGGCCCAAATGTCATAGCTGTTAGACTGGACCTACAGCAGGTAGGGAGGACACTAATATTGATCTAATTCTCACCAGTCTGCCTGCCATACTTGCATCTGTCGCTGACGATATCAGTAGGAGTGACTACTACACAGTCCTTGAGGAGCCAAAGTCCCATCTTCACATTGAGAATATCCTCCAATGTGTTGTCTGGCATTACCACTGTGATAAATGGGATAGACTTTGAACAGATCTGAATTGCACTCCAGTGCAGTCAACAATCTCATGGCCCAGCATTTCCCCCATTTTATCAACACCATCAATCCAGGGATCAACTTTGGTTCAACAATGAGTGCAGGAGGGCATGCCAGGATAGCACTTGGCATGCCTAAAAATGAGGTGTTAACCTGGTGAAGCAAAAAAAAATGCCTCAAGTGCCAAACAACATAGGCAAACAGATGAGATCTAAGCTCTGCAGTCTTGCCATATCTAGCAGTGAATGGTGGTGGACAGTTAAAGAACTCACTGGAAGAGAAGGCTCCAGAAACATCCCCATCCTCAGTAATTTGAGAAACCAGCACACCAGTGCAAAAGATAAGGCCGAAGAATTTGTAAAAATCTTCAGCCAGAAAGGCCAAGTGGATCATCTAGCTCGGCTTCCTTCAGAGATCCCGAGCATCACAGATGCCAGTCTTCAGCTATTCACTCTATGTAATACTGTAATATGTACATGACTAGCCCACTTCAGTTTCTGTTCATTTGTAAACCTTATGATATTGCAAGTGTGGGATTTGCTGATGGTAAAATTATCAAAAATCAAGAGGTGATGTTTAGATTCTCTCTTGTTGAAAGGCCCTAATTGACCCATAGACAAGCTTAGCTCCCAATTACGGGAACTGGAAGTTTGTGCCAGAAAATGCAAATTGCATTGTTACTGGGATTGCCGTTTCTTGAAGGGGTGGAATAGGCAGGAGAGGAAGGTATTAACTGCTTCATAGTTCAAACAACTGCCCAAATGCTCACTTAGTACTGAAGTTGCTTTGCTGAATTGATCCCAACTTGCCACTGCCTGAGCACCTCATTTTGACTATTAATTTTTAAAAAAATATTTGAATTGATCAATTCAGAAATGGCAACAAAAACAGATCTTGCTGGTCAAACTGAAGACTGGCAGCAGCTGTGAGAAGAAAGCAGTATTAACGTTTCAAGTCCATTGACTTTTCATCAGTTTGACAAGCAATTTCTGTTTTGCTTCAGATCTCTGATATCTGCAGTTCCTTGTTTTATTATGATGTTCAGAGATGGTGATGCACAACTCTGAGCAGATGGGACTTGAACCTGGGTTTCCAAAGGCAATCAATACTAATTTGATTGTTAATTTTAAATCTAAGACAAAGAAATTTTTATTAAGCAAGGATATCTAGGCCCAAGGCAAGTCTATGGAGTTAGGACACAGATCAGCGATGATTTTCTTGAATGGTGGAGTAGGCTCAAGGGGCTGAATGACCTACTCCTTGTCCTGTGTCCTTCCTGGCTCAGACTTAGGGAAATTACCACTGTTATAGAGTCATAGAGATGTACAGCACAGAAAAGACCTTTTGGTCCAACTTGTCCATGCTGACCTGATATCCTAAGTTGATCTAGTCCTGTTTGCCAGCATTTGGCTCATATCCCTCTAAACTGTTCCTATTCATATACCCATCCAGATGCCTTTTAAATGTTGTAATTGTACCAGCCTCCAAGACTTCCTCTGGCAGATCATTCCATACACGCATCACCCTCAGAGTGGAAAATGTTGCCCCTTTTAAACTTTTCCCCTCTCACCTTAAACCTATACCGTCTAGTTTTGGACTCCCCCATCCTGGGGAAAAGGCCTTGTCTATCACTCCATCTGTGCTCCTCATAGATTTATAAACTTCTATAACGTCACCCTGAACCTCCGACACTCGAGGGAAAATAGCCCCAGTCTATTCAGCCTCTCCCTATAGCTCAAGCCTCCAACCCTGGCAACATCCTTGTGAATCTTTTCTGAATCCTTTCAAGTTTCCCAGCATCCTTCCAGTAGTAGGGAGACCAGAAATACACACAATATTCCAAAAATGGCCTAACCAATGTCCTGTACAGCCACAACGTGACCTTCCAACTCCTATACTCAATGGACTGACCGATAAGGGCAAGCATACCAAATGCCTTCTTCACTATCCTATCTACCTGCGATTCTACTTTCAAGGAACTATGATCCTGTTCTCAAAGGTCTCTTTGTTCAGCAGCACTCCCAGGAAATTACCATTGAGTGTAGTCAGTGACACCCACATCTCATGAATGAATTTTAAAAAGCCCTCGAGGGCAGAAAATTCCAAAGATTCACCACCCTTTTGAGTGAAGAAATATTGCCTTGGCTCAGTTTTAAGTGTCTTGGCCCTTATCCTGCGATTATGACCTGGATTTTCTAATAATTAGATAGCCGTTATTCCAGAAGAGATGAGAGTTGCTTGTTGGGAACCCTGCAGAATTCCTATCATAAAAGATTGAAGGAATTGCCTGGGAAATTGATGACTATACAATTCCTGTGTGGTTGAAACCTTCTGGAAGTCTCCATTTAATTTGGAGATTTCAGAGTTCTGTTTAAATTAAGTAAACATTTATTCAGGAAAAGTTAGACTGTTAAATACAGAGTCGAATCCCTGAGTAATCAGTCAGTTGACTCATACATATCTCACTCCGCACTGACTGCATCTCCCCTAAGCCACTTACAGCCCTCCCCCCAAAGACCGTGACCTGACGCAAGCCTTTCCAAAATGCATCACCTCACATTTACCTAAATTAGCTCCATCTTCAACTCCTCAGCCCATTGGCCCATCTTTTTCACTGTCCACTGTACCCCCAGTTTTGGTGTCATCTGCAAACTTACTAGCATATCTCCTATGTTCACATCCAAATCATTTATATAAATCACAAAAGCAGTGGACCCAGCACTGATCATTGTGGCACACCGCTGGTCACAGGTTTCGAGTCTGAAAAGCAACGCTCCACCACCACCGCTCTGTCTTCTACCTTCGAGCCAGTTTTGTACCCAAATGGCTAGTTCTCCCTGTATTCTGTCCAAGATTCCGCTACTGTTCCTTTTCAATACATGACTTTTTGTCAGCAGTGAGAAAAAAATGATGGCTCCCTGCTATGCTTCCGAAGCTGTACACTGACATGCCCCAGATCATTCACTGCTCTGTTATTAACCTTCAAATTTGATCATTGTGTCTCTCTCCATTCAATAAAGAAGATCTTTTCAATGAGCTTAGTGGCAGTTAATTGAAGGCATGCAAGGCACCAGCAGCACCCACTCACCTTCTTTAAACATTCCAACTGATCACATGCATTAGAAGATTAATGCCCTAACTAATTGCATGATCTTTGCCATATGTCTGCAGTTGACCTCATCCCCACGGGTGATTGAAAATCCACCCTATTTCTTTTCTGATGTTTAGATTCACATGAAATGTTTTAGTTTGTATACATGTTACGTCATGTAGATGATGTGGCTCAGTGATGGGTCAACTAGACTCATACCTGGTGAGCTATCCTAATATTATAAGGGCATTAGGGTATTTTATACTTGAGAACCTGCCTTTGAGGAGACTTGATTGAGGTCATAAGGTTATGAAAGGATTAAATTGAGTCATTATAGTTTGGCTATTTGAGCAAATGGCTTAGGAAGGGTAGAGGATGCTGTGCAGAATGTAATACACAAATTTAGATGTTAGTGTTTTTTTCATAGTTCATCTTTGGAATGCGTTGTCAGATCATCTTTGAATTCAGATTTGCCACAAGCATTTAGAAGGGAGCTGAACAAGTTCCTGAATGTGGCAGACATAACCACATGTAGAAAGTATATGGTTAGTAGATTAAACAGAAAAAAAACTACTGAACAAACTCAGCAGGTCCTTTTGCATCTGTGGAGAGAGAAACAGAGTTAATGTTTCAAGTCTGATAAGACTTTTCTGGAGCTGAAGAGAGAGGTGGAAATTTGGTTAATTGTTGAGAAGTGGTCTGGGGCAAGTGGAACAAAAGAGAAAGTTAGGGAAGTGTTAGAGGAACTTAGGCATAATGGCCTAACTTCATTCTTATCAAGCCCCACTTGCCATTCTGGATCATTGTTGATCATCACCTCAGTGTCATTGTCCTGCACCATCAAGGGCAGTATGGTGGCTCAGTGGCTAGCATGCTGCCTCACAGTGCCAGGGACCCAGGTTTGGTTCCAGCGTTGAGCGACTGTCTGTGTGGACTTCGCACATTCTCCCCATCTCTGCGTGGGTTTCAGCTGGGTGCTCCGGTTTCCTCCCACAGTCCAAAGATGTTGGTGGATTGGCTATGCTAAATTGCCAGTAGTGCCTAGGGTGAGACATGCAGGCATAGGGTAGGGGGTGGGTCTGGCTAGAATGCTCTTCCGAGGGTTAGTGTGCATCTGATGGGCCAAATGGCCTGCAATCCACACTGTAGGGATTCTATCTCTGTGTTCCTTAGTATCATTGGTATCCAAGACCTATCAATTTGTGTCTTGAACCTACTTAATGATCGACCTTTAAACTTAATTGGTCTACCTACCTGGAGCAGCACGATGGCTCGATGGTTAACACTGCTGCCTCACAGCGCCAGGGACCCGGGTTCAATTCCACCTTGGGCAACTGTCTGTGTGGAGTTTGCACATTCTCCCTGTGTCTGCATGGGTTTCCTCTGTGTGCTGTGGTTTCCTCCCACAGTCCAAAGATGAGCAGGCTAGGTGGATTGGCTATGCTGAATTTACCCATAATGTTTAGGGATATATAGATGAGGTGGATTATAGGGGGATGGGTCTTGGTGGGATGCTCTGAGGGTCAGTTGGGCCAAAGGGCCTGTTTCCACACTGTAGGGATTCTATGAAAATCAACCATCATGGTTACAAGAAACTCACTGCCAGTTTCTCAAGGGCAACTACGGATGGGCAATAAATACTGGCTTAGTCAGTGACACCCACATCTCATGAATGAAGTTTAAAAAGCCCTCTAGGGCATGAAATTCCAAATATTCACCACCCTTTTGCGTGAAGAAATATTGCCTCAGCTCAGTTTTAAGTGTTCTGGCCCTTATCCTGCGTTTATGGCATGGATTTTCTAATAGCTAGATAGTCGTTATTCCAGTATTGAAGAGAGTTGCTCATTGGGAATCCTGCAGAATTCCTATCGTAACAGAGTGAAGGAATTGCCCGGGAAATTGATGAGTGTGCTGTGCAATTCCTGTGTGGTTGAAGCCTTCTGGAAGTCTCCATTTAATTTGGAGATTTCAGAGCTCTGTTTAAATTAAGTAAATATTTACTCAGGAAAAGTTAGACTATTAAATACAGAGTCTAATCCCTGAGTAACCAGTCAGTTGACCCGTACATACCTCACTCCCCACTAACTGCATCTCCCCCAAACCACTTGCAATCCTCCCCCCAACTGTAACCTGACTTGGGAACCGATACATGCTCCCTGCTTCAGACCCGCTGTCTCCTTACCCAGCTCCACACTAGCTGCCCTCCCTTCCCCTGGCTCCAGGCCTAATCTAGCAGTCTTTCACTGCTCCAGACTGAGCACCATCTGTCCCCATTGTGGGCCTGCTGTTCCCTCTTAACCTGCTCCAGACCCTCCACCCACCCACCTTACTCTACCCTAGACTGGCTGTTCCCTTCCTCTGCTCTGGATGTGATCTCAGTTCACCGTACCTCCCACCACCACTCCCAGGGCCTGCCTACCCTCTCCACTCCCCCTTTCTGGACCTCCTTCACAAACTCTGGACCCGATCAGCCCTAGCTGTTCCTTCCCCAACTGCTCACCAAATGAGCCCATCTGTCTCCACTCTGGACCTGGCGCAGCCATCCCACGCTTTCCCCCCACTCCAGACTTGCTGCTCCCCTTACCCCACTCTTCCCCAAGCACTGCCTCTGATCACCCATGACGCTAACTGCCCACCCAGTCTGTTTGAGATTAACATTCTTCAGAAAATCTAGTTATAGAGCCATCAACCACTGGTTTTTCAAATACCAATTTCATAGAAAGACTGATTTCCTTTGGCTCTTCAGTTGCACAAGTCCTTTGGTCGTCTAGCATTTCTGTATCACCTTCTGTGGAGATGGACGCAAAGTAACTGTTTAGTTTTGCTGCCATTTCTCTGTTCTCCGATATAAATCCTCCTATCTCCAGTGGTAATGAGCCTACATTTATCCTTAATAATCTTTTTGCTTTCACTTCTAGATAGAAGGCTTTACAGTGCTCCAATATGTACCTTACTCACTTGTCTTCATATTTGCTGTACCTTTTTTTTATTAGTTTCTTGGTCCTCCTTTGTTGGGTCCTAAATTGCTGACAGCCCTTAGGCTTACCACTGTTTCTGGCATTCTTATGTGCCACCCCCTTTGTTCTAATGCAGTCTTTAACTTGTTTGATTGACCACGGTTGATTCACCATTCCCTTTCATGTGTTTGTGCTATAGAGGGATATCTACCAATTCCAAACCTTGCAGCATTTATTTATAAACTAGCTATTTCCTGTCTACCATCACTTCTCATTGTATGATTGCCCAGTATACCAATCTAACTTGCTCTTTATATCTTCATAGCTTTCTTTGCTCATATTTAAAAGACCCCAGTTTCTGAATGAATCGCATTCAAAGTTTGCGTAGCATTCTATTATACTATGGTCACTATTTCTCAAATGTCTTTGACAGCAAAGTTATTAACTAGTCCTTTCTTATTACAAAACACTAAATTCAAATAGAGGGCAAGGGAGGTTAACGGTTGAAGGCATCATGCAACAAAGCAAAGGGAGTGGGGGAATGGTCACGGCTATATGAAGAAACGAAGCATTAGACCACTCTGGATGTTATTAGCAGATTAAGGGTTAGCTGTGACCAAAAGCAAAACATAAAAACCAGATTCACCTCTGACACTAAGAGAAAGGAAAGAACTAGCAAAATGGACAAGAGAGTTCATGGTGCAAAGTTGTTGAACTCACTATTTGGTACAGAAAGCTGTAAAATGCTTAATTTGAATTCATAGAGTTGTAGAGTCATCCAGCACATAAACAGACCCTTTGGTTCAACTCATCCATTCTGATCCTCCAGCTTGTGTGGGGCTTTGCTGGAATGGTTAATAGATACTGTGTACTCGTGGTCACAATGGTTCTGTGTGATCACTTTAGGGGCTAACAGGAATTTCTCCAGCATATTTCCTAAATTAACCTAAGATTTTTTTTTTCTGTCAACTTAGTTTTATTTTGTGTTCCCAGGAAGTGCATTGTTAGTTGCTGAAGGGGAAGTACGTTTAGAAAAGCAGGTGAATGAGTGGACATCATCGTAGTTACAAATTACACCACAGTTGTGTGGAATCTAACTTTGTGGTCATATCCTTTTCTTTGTTGTATGTTTTGTTGAAAGTAGCAAGGATTCCCTCTCCTTTTGTTGTTCCTACCCAACACTGCTAAATGGAGGGAAATGAATGACATTGAAGGATGAGTAAAGGGGATAAATGGATGGCAAAGACAGGACATAAACTAGCAATGGAGATGAAAGTGTAGGGGGATTATATGGCAAGGAAGAAGAATTGAAAGAAGGCTGAAAAGACACCTTCAGGTGGAGAGAAGTGCCATTTTTAGTTAGGAGGGAGTGTGAGGGGACAAAGTCAACATTAAATAAGGATGGGAAAGGGTTTCCAATTGAACTGAGAGAGTTAAAGGGAAAAAGACTGCTTTAATGCCAACTTGAAATAGGGAAGAGGGCAACGTGATTAGTTTCTGCTAGTTCTTAGTTTGGAATTTGTGTAACTTGTCTCTGTTAGCAGTCAGAAGTTAGTGGGTTCAAACTCAACTTGAGAATTTGAATACAACTGGGGGTGGTGCTGTACTGCAGCAAACAGAGAATGTTGTAGCTACTCAGCAGATCTGGCAGCATCTGTGGAGAGAGAAACAGTTAACATTTCAAGTCACGTGTGACTTTTCTTCAGAACATAATCTTTTGAAGAAGAGTTATACTGGACTTGCTTTTATGAAATACAATAATGAAGTGTTTTCTGTTCATACTTGTGACATTCTATGTAATTAGCTTTCCACTGTGGAACTTGTACTGCTTCATTTGGGAGCTTTGTGGCCCATCCTGCTTACTCAGTTCTTTTCTGAAGTGCCAATCTTCTGCCTTTCCGTCATACCCCTGGATACCATTTCTATCTAAATAATCATTCAATGCCCTCTTGAATAATTCAATTGAACTTGCTTCCACCACATTATCAGGCAATGCATTCCATATCCTAACTACTTACTATGTAGAAAAATGTCTTTTTCTTGCATCACCTTTGCTTTGTTTGAACATCATTCAAATCTATGCACTCTTTTTTTTTTATAAATGGCAACATCTACTCCCTATCTACTTTATCCGGCCTGCTCATGATTTTTGGAAACTTCTATTAAAGCTCCTCTCAGCCACCTTCTCTCAAAGGAGGACAGTCCTAACTCCTTCAATCTGTCCTCAGGACTGAAGTTTATCCTGGAACAATTCTTGTAAATTGTTTCTGCATTCTATTCAATGCATTCACGAGTTTCCAATAGTGTGGCGTCTACACTGCGCGCAATACTCTAGGTGAGCTCTAATAAGTGTATTGCACAAGTTGAACATCACCTCCATGCACTTGTACTCTGCCTCTATCAATAAAGCTGAGAACACTGTATACCTTATGAACTGCTGTCTCCACCTGGCCTGCCATCTTCAATGATTTGTGCACATAAACACCCAGGTCCCTCTGCTCCTGCGATGTGTTTAGAATTGTGCCTTCTATTTTATATTGTCTTTCAATGCCATTCTGACCAAGGTCGTCTTTCGACCTTACACTTTACTACATTGGCCCTCACCTGTCACCTATCCTCCCACTCTACCAGGTTCTGGATCTGGTCACTCTGTTTTAGGAGAAGGTGCAGAACTGAGCAAAATGGTTCCAGGTTTGAAGGATTTTAGTTACAATGTAACTTTGTAGAAGCTGGTGTGGTTTCCCTTGAAGCAAAAGAGATTGAGAAGAGATTTAGTGGAGGTTTACGCGATTATGGCAAGTTTAGAAAAGATAGGCAAAAAGTAAAACTGTTCCCTTTAGCTGATAGTGCAAGGTCCAAGGGGCACATTTAAGGTTTTGGACCAAAAATAAAGGAGGGAATGTGAGGAAGGTTTATTTTACTGCATGATTGTTAATAGTCTGGAATTCCCTGCCAATCTGGACTATTTTTCAAAGTTGACACATTATTGACACTTCTTCCAAAAAATGTTCCAATATCTTGTAGTTATAGTATTTTGTCACCAACATTGATTAAATCCCTGTGTTAAATGTCACTGTTAACTTCATACTGTCTTTTTCTCACAACAGGGTTTATCTGATGCAAACAATTATCATGAATTCTGTAGATTTCTCGCTCGTTTAAAGACCAATTATCAGCTAGGTGAAATAGTGATGGTGGAAGGTTACCCTGAAATCATTAGATTGATTGCTAATTTCACGGTCACCAGTCTGCAGGTAAGAAGTGCTAACTTGATTGAGTCCCTGGCTATTCTGAATTCACAGTTCAAAGTAACACCAATGCCATCCCCCCATAGAGGAAGCATCCTCTATGATTCCAAAAATTCTTCTGAAGCAGGATGCTCTATGCCAAAATGTTACTCCAGTTTTACCTTTGCTGTACTAGGATTTTCAGTTGGCACAAGTTTGTTATAAAGTGATTCATTAGTTTCTCCTTATTGTTTGTGGTGCTTCTTCTGTGTAATGCTAATTTTCAGCTACAAAGCACTTTAAAATGCTTTGTTGTGCTCACAAAATTACTTCAGGAGCTTTGAGTCTTATTTTGCAATGTTGTTTCTCTTATGCTGATTCCAAATTCTATCTATGGCTCCTACTTTGAAATAGGTAAAATTGAAAGCAAGTCAACAAAGTAGAGCAAAGTTATTTTAGTCGATGTGACAGTTTCAGCATCTTTTAGTAGAGTTGGCAGATTGTTTTAAGACAGGTGACCAATTCTTTCGTCAAAGAGGTAGGTTTTAAGTTGAGTCAAAGGGAGGAGAAACATGAAAAGATTTACAGAAGGAATTGCAGAAGCTAAGGCCTGAAGCAATTCAAGGCATTATCAGCCATGTGGAGTGAAGAGGTAACAACGAATCAAATTGCTGGAGCTAACCTGGGAAATGTAGCTAATCTAGTGCTGATCACCCAACTATAAGTATCTTTTATTCTATAATTTTAACCACTATAATTTTTGGCAAAAATTTTCTTTTAGAAAATCACTAACCTTAAAATGTGTGCATGCAGTGGACAGCTTGGACTTTGTACAATTGGAGGGCAGGCACCCTGTGTATGTCAGTGAGGGAAAAACAAGGAGAAGAACAGATTTATAGGAATACTTCTGCTTGCAAGTTCTCTGAGGAAGTGTCACTGGA
Source organism: Ginglymostoma cirratum (assembly GCA_024137785.1). Taxonomy (NCBI): domain Eukaryota; kingdom Metazoa; phylum Chordata; class Chondrichthyes; order Orectolobiformes; family Ginglymostomatidae; genus Ginglymostoma; species Ginglymostoma cirratum. The sequence goes on from JAHRHZ010000178.1 coordinate 1,566,446, forward strand.
CCCGAAATGTTAATGCTGTTTTTTCCCTTCACAGATGCTGCCAGACCTGCTGAGCTTTTCCAGCAACTTTATTTTTGTTCCTTTCCAATTTACAATCCGCATTGGCTTAGAACTATATCACCATTTCCTCACTGTCACTGGGTTACAATCCTGGAAAAACCTTCCTAACAACACTCTGGTGTACCTACACTCGTTGGGACTGCAGTAGTTCAAAGAGGAACTCACTACCATTTTCCTAAGGGCCACTAGGGAAGGACAGTATTTTTCTTTTGCCAGAGGTATCCATATCCTGGGAATGGATTTTAAAAAAATGATGCCTGGAATATGGGTTAAGAGAAAAATAGCTGGGCTTTGTGTCTGTTCGAACACATAGCCAATAACAGGCCTTAATTCAGTTGCACTGCTGAAATTAGTGGGTATGGGTGACCTAGACCATAAAACTATAAGAAATAGGAACAGGATTAGGCCATTTGGCTTCTTGAGCCTTCTCCACTATTCAGCAGGATCATGGCTCCTTCTGCCCACTTTCTTGCCCTTTCTCTATAAACCTTGATTCTGCTACTGATCAAGAATCTAACTTAGCCTTAAATATATGCAAGGACTCTGCCCTTACAGCTCTCTGTTGCAAAGACGCTCAATCTTCCGAGAGAAGAAATTCCTCCTCTTCCCCAGTCTTAAATCAGCTTTATTCAGAGATGATGCCCGCTGGTCCTAGATTCTCTCTTGAGGGGAAACATCCTCTCAGTATTTCACCTGTCAAGCCCCTTAAGAATTCTGTATATTTCAATATGATCACATCTCATTCTTCCAAACTCCAGTGAGTAGAGTTCCAGTCTGTTTAACCTTTGCTCATAAGATAATCCCTTCATGTTGCCCTCGTGAACCTTCTGTGGACTGCTTCAAATGAAATTATAGCTTTCCTTAAACTAAAGGATGAAGGCTATTCACAGTACCCCCCAAAGTGGTGTCACCAACATCTTGTACACTTGCAGTAAAACAATGTATACTCTACTCTTACACTCCAACTCCCTTGAAAAAAGGGTCAAAATTTCATTAGCTTTCCTGATTAACTGCTGCAACCTGTGTGCTAGCTTTCTGTGTTTCATGCACAAGTACTCCCACGTCCCTTTGTGTTGCATCTTTCAACTGTTTCTCTCCATTTGAATAATATTCTGTTCTTTTGTTCTCTCTTCCAGAATGAATAACACTTTCCCACTTTATACTCCATTTGCCAACTTTTTGTCCATTTATTTAACCTATCAATATCTTGCCATAAACTGTTTGTATCCTTCTTGCAAACTGCCTTTCCACCTATTTTTGTGTAGTCTGCAAATTTGACTATATTATATTCATTTACTTCTTCCAAGTCATGAATATATATATAGTAAACCGTTGTGGTCCCAACACTGATTCTTGTGAATTCCGCTGGTTATAGGTCGCCAATCTGAAAAAGAATCCCTTAATTCCTCTTTCCGTTTCCTGCCCATAAGCCAATTCTCAATCCTATGTCAATATACTGCCTCCAACATCATGGGCTGTTATTTTCTGACTTAACCTTTTATAATGTATCTTATCAAACATGATCTGGAAGTCCAAATACAACATACCTACTACTTCCCCTCTGTCCACACTGGTTGAGACTTCCTTGAAGAACTGCAATAAATTAGCCATGCTGACCCAGTTTGATTAGATTATGATTTTCCAGATGTTCTGCTATTCATGTACTTTTTTGTCTGCCTCCCTTTTTGAATAGCCTATCACATTAGCAATTTTCCAGTCCTCTAGTACTTCTCCACACAGTGACAGGAGAGAACCCTTCTTGTCTTTTTATACCATGAGATAAATGGGATAAACATTTGAAAATACAGCCTTTGAATGAACAACTGTCAATGAAAATACCAGTTTAAACTAACCAAGAACTTGTCTGTATTTGACAAGTGAGGGCCGGTAATTTTCTTTAAAACTTGTGAGGTGTTTCCCTGACTTTTTGGATAGCCAACAGAGAAATCTTCAGACAAAAATGTCTCCTTAATGTAATTGCAGGTCCAACAGGCAATTTTAAATGATGGTTAAAACAGTTAATAGAAAATGCACACTAGCTCCTACTGTCACCTCATGAGCCGGAAATATAATCACTAAATTACTGTATACAGGCTAAAGTTACGTCCAGAGTCGATAAGTCAAATAATATGCTGAAGGGAAAAGACAAGCAAAAGTTACAAATATCAAAGTTCTGCTGTACACAAATTGTATTATGTAATTTGACTATTGGGAGAATGAGCAGCAGAGTGCTGACCAGCCTTTTGTCCTTGCAGCAATGAGACCATTGTGACTTTGTAGACCCAGTTCCATTCAGATTTGACAGTTGAGCAGTAGGTACACGCATCTGGTTTGCCTCTTTGAAGTCTTAAGATGGGGCCAGGAGAGGGACAACCATCCATGGAAGCTACAGGGTGAGAGGACATGACTGCAAGAGAGTAGAAATCTTCATGCAGAACTCCTGCATTCCAGGACCCTCAAAGAAAATGCAATATTTGCCTTCAAACACTTTGCAGATTCATTGCCTGTGGAACTGGTCAAAGTGTAGGTATTTTTAATCAACCTGTTCAGATATGTTGTGACACAAGTCTGGGGCAGGTGGAACTTGATGCTTGATCTAGCTCAGAGACAGGAACATTAGCACTGTACCATAAGAACCCAAACATAAGGCCACCAGAACTGGAGTCCCGGTTGAAAAATGAGTCACCCAGTGCAGATGGAAATGAGTTTTTTTTTATATTGATGTCATTAGCATTTTGAATTCTCTTCTGTAGAGTACCATGAATGTTAGGTTATTGAATTTATTCAAGGCTGTGAGATATTTAATTGATGAGAGATTTGAGGGTGATGGGGTGATAAGGATTATTTGGCATGATCTTATTAAATGGAGGGGTAGGCAGAAGGGACCAAATGGTCAGCTCCTGTTCCTCTTTCTTATGATCTTACTGAAGCTTTGGGTATAAAGCTAAACACCATACAAAAATTACTAGGTTTTAAAGTACCTCTGACCTTAAAGCATATTTTTGAAGTAGTTACTCAATTGAAATGTAAATACATTTAGTACCTTTGTCAACAATAAAAGTGTGCCCCAGGAATTCTGTCTCTTCTCGGTTGTGATCATATCACTCCATTTGCCATTTAAAGACCCAGAGTGCAAATTAACATCTAACAGTATAGCATCAAGAAAGATTCATATCCAATAGGTCTGTGAAAGATCCCATAGAAACCAACAATGTGATATGTGTTGGTTAATGAGACATGGATATGGAACTTTACTAGTACATTTACGGCATTTTCATTGAATAAGTAGGTGAAGGCTATTTGTAGTAAAGTCGTGTACATTGACTTTTCACAAGCTAACTGCACCACAGACATAACACTGACCATTTTAATACAGTTTACTCAAACATTGCAAAGCATATAAGATAGTTTAGGAATTCCCATAATTTTTAATTTCACTATTATTTTTCTTGCTTCTTTTAAACAGCATTGGGAATTTGCTCCAAACAGCGTACACTATCTATTGAGTCTTTGGCAGCGAATGGTTGCTTCAGTCCCCTTTGTTAAATCGACTGAACCTCATCTGATGGAGACATATGCACCCGAAGTCACAAAAGCTTACATCACTTCAAGGCTGGAGTCAGTGCCTCTAATCATAAGGTATCCCCATCACAGATTGGATTTGATGCCCAGACATTCCATTCCAATTAAAAACTGAAAGAACTGTGGATACTGTAAATCAGGAACAAAAACAGAAGTTGCTGGAAAAGCTCAGCAGGTCTGGCAGCACCTGTGAAGAAAAAATCAGAATAAACGTTTCAGGTCCGGTCCAGTTCTGAGGAAGGGTCACTGGACTTGAAACGTTAACTCTGATTTTTCTTTACAGATGCTGCCAGACCTGCTGTGCTTTTCCAGCAACTTCTGTTTTTATTCCATTCCAATTGTCGGACAAATTGCACATACAGCTGCCTAGACCCTAAGTTCTGGAATTCTGTCCTTATATCTCATTCCTGTTTTACCTCACTTTCCATTTTGGCATACCTTCAGCCTTTGGTGGCCTGCCCTAACAGCTTTTAATGTGGCTGTATGTCATATTTTATTTTGTAATGCTGCTATGAAGTCCATTACAAACACACTTTTACTTTAAAGTATATATTTATATCTATGAAGAATTGCTTCAGTCTTCAATTGCATACCCAAATGGTCAGATGGTTAAATGTATGAGTAGTTGTTCTATTCAGACCACAATACAAAGGGAAATACTGTGGATTTGGGAAGTCTGAAATAAAACAGAAAAGGCTTGAAATCATCAGCATCTGTATAGAGAGAAAAAGAATTAATATTTCAATTAATGTTTCTTGCTCCACGTATATAGCCAGACCTTCTGTGTAATTCCATTCCGTTGAGTGCGAAGTTGGCTGATCTCAGTCAGTAAGGGATGGATGCATTGGACTGACTTGAAATTGCATAGTGTTAATGATTTTTCTTTACTTTGTGATAATGTTAGCTTTTAACCTTTGGTAGTTAGGGTCATATCATTCTTAAATTACCATACCTTAAAATAGTCATAATTTGAAGTTTGCATCCACTTACTTACTGCAAAAAAGTCATCAGGACGCATGGGTAATGAAGGTTGGCAAAGGACAGGTAGGAATTCTCCCTTTGTTTGAAAAAAGATGGAACAATGAATTTCCTGGATGATGCAAGCGATGGAGGAATACATAACAATAAAAGTATCTATGTGAAAGAGTGTGGGTTGATAATCCAACTGAACATTAGGTTGAATGTAGGAACTTCACAGGAAAGTGAAAATGAAAATTAGAGACAAAGAGCGGGTGTCAGAAGAAACTGGCCGATATTGAAAAGGTAATCTAAAAGTCATCTTTAGGCATTTAATGTAGAAAAAGGCTGGTAAAATTAGGGATGTGGCCTAATCAGAACCTGAAAGTGGACCTTCGTATATGTAGAGGGCAAGACTGAGGTGCTAGTGAATAGTTTGTATCTGTCTTTTCCAAGGAAAATGATGCTATCAGAGTTGGAATATAAAATGAAGTGTTTGAAATATTGGATGGGCTAAGATTGATAAAGAGGAGGTATTAGAAAGCTTGCTTGTACTCAAAGTTGGATCAAATGAATGCATTTGAAGGCATTCAGTGTAGTTCAAAGATATTTGAGAAGCTTGACAACAGCCAGGATAGTGCAGCGTGCTTGAAGAGTACCACATCGACCACCACAGACATTCACTTCCTCCACCACTGGTGCATAGTGGTCGCAGTGTGTACCAGTTACAACATACACAGCAACAATGCACTAAACCTCCATCAACGGGCGGCATGGTGGCTCAGTGGTTAGCACTGCTGCCTCACAGCGCCAGAGACCCAGGTTCGATTCCAGCCTCGGGTGACTGTCTATGTGGAGTTTGAACATTGTCCCTGTGTCTGCGTGGGTTTCCTCCAGGTGCTCCGGTTTCCTCCCACAATCCAAAGATGTGCAGGTTAGGTGGATTGGCCATGCTAAATTGCCCGTAGTGTTCAGGGATGTGTAGATTAGGTGGGTTACAAGGGGACGGGTGTGGTTGGGATACTCTGAGGTTCGGTGTGGACTTGTTGGGCCGAAGGGCCTGTTTCCACACTGTAGGGATTCTTCTAAAAAGCACCTATCCAACCCATGTAGAAAGACAAGGGCAACAGATGCATGGGAACACCATCAACTACAAGTTCTTCAGCAAGCCTCATGTCATCCTGACTTGGTACTGTAACACTGTTCTTTCATTGCCACTATGTCAAACTCTTCGAGCCACTGTTAACACTCTGGGTGTGCTTACACTATTTGGACTGCAATGATTCAAGAAGGTGGCTCACCACCTTCTTGAGAACATTAAGAGATGTGGAACATTGCTGGCGTTGCCAATGATGGTCACCTCCCATGGAAACATTTTTTAAAAGGGTACAAAGATTGTGGAAATACTGGCAATAAGCCTGCAGTCCTATTTAGATTTGGGGTTGATGCCAGAGGACGGAAGAATTGCAAATACTACACCCTTATTCAGAAACCTGTATGGATAAACCCAAAGGCCAGTCAGTTCAACTTTGGTGGGAAAGCTTTTAGAAATGATAATTAATGACAAAGTCAACAACCAAGTGGGTAAGTGTTGATCAATAAAGGAAGGCCAGTATGAAGTTATTAAAGGTAAATTATGTTTCACCAACTTGATTAAGTAACAGAGAGGTCGATGAGGATAAGTCATTTGAAATGATTGTCCATAGGGCGTTTGATAAAGTATCATATGATAGGCTTGTCAGCAAATTAATAAAAGGGACAGTGGCAGCATGGATTTGAATTTGGCCAAGTGATAAGAAACAGTAGTGGTGAAGGTGGTTATAAGAAACAGACTACAGGAAGGTGTGCCGTGGGTTTTCCTATCAGGCAGTACTGGAGTCGCTGGTTTCCTTAATATATATTAATGACCTAGACTTGAATGCATAGGCGCAATTGCAAAATTTGCTGATGTCTCAAAATTTGCAAATATTGTGGACCATGAAAAGAATAGCGACAGACTTCAGTTGGACATGAATTGATGGATGGGCAGACATGGGAGAGATGAAACTTAATGTAGAGGAATGTAAAGTGATATAGTTTGGTCAGCAGAATTATAAACTAACGGGTATGGCTTTAGAAGGATTGTAAGAAGAGAGAGACTTGTAGGTGCATGTTCATAAATCGGAGGTGGCTGAGGGTTTACACACTGGTTCATGAAGGCTCTTGTGCAGTGATGGTGTTCCTACCTCTGGGCCAGATGGTTTAGTTTCAAGTCTCACCTGCCCCAGAAGTGTGTCATAGCATATCTGAACATGTTGATTAAAAATAAGTGCTATATGGTTCAAAAGGAATCTGGAAACTTGGGGTTTTGAAATAGATGCTGAGAGAATTATAGCAAAGTTATGATAAACCTGTATCAAGCACTCTTTTTGGCTCCAGCTGGAGTATTGTGTCTAATTCTGGCTACTATACTTTAGGAAGAATGTGAACACGTTTAGAAAGTTTCCATTCAATGTTTATGACAACAGTTACAGAAATGAGAGTCTTCACCTACATGGATAGATTGGAGAAGCTGAGGTTGTTCTCCATGTAGAAGCGAACACCAGGCAGAGATTTGATAGAGATGTTCAAAATCATGAAGTGTCTGGACAGAGTCAATAGGGAGAAACTCTTCCCAATGTCAGAAAGAACAAGAACCAGAACACATTGATCAAAGATGAACTGTAAATTAAACTATAAGAAAGAAAACACACTTTACCCTTCCCTAAGGTTAATTGTAGTCCCGCTAATGTTAAAGTTTCTGGTTTTGAGGTAGAGGGGTGGTCTGAACAATATTCAGGATTCATAAATGAATTCATTAATGTTGTTCTTGCTGGAGCCTTGCCAGTATGAGAAAGACAGAGAAGAACGGCATGTGATGCTCCCAAGGTTGAATGATCATTACGCACTTGTTAATTTAGCTTATGCAGAATACTTGTGGTACGATTTGTGGATCTGTACCTGAACCCTCACTAAAGGATAGGAGAAATTGACTTTAAAAAGTCACATTTTTCAACTGAATTAGCCTATTTTGAGAAACGAATTGCTGATTTAATTGACTAATGAATTGGTAAAACAGTTATGGAGCCATATTTGCCACCTGACATATGATGCTATTTTTATTTAAAACTTAGTTTAAGAATGTAGGCTGTCATTATTGCTGGACATTCTAAGATTATTTATCTCTTTAAATTCTGCAGAGACTGTTTAGAAGATCCTTTGGATGACACAGGAATGGTCTTCCAGCAGTTGGATCAGCTGTGTACGGTCAGTCGTTGTGAGTACGAGAAAACATGTGCACTCCTTGTGCAGCTATTTGATCAGTCTGCTCAGACATATCAGGAGCTCCTGCGTGCTCCCAGTGGCAGGAACATGGAAATTGCAATCCAGGAAGGTGAGTGACTCTTTTCCCTCAGAACTTTCTTCTGTGTAAAATGAAATGAATTCCTCGTGAAGATACATTTGAGCCTTCAAATTTTGATTAAGCTTTGTTTGACAATTGCTAGTTGTGATTTATCTGATCTAATATGAACAACCCTAGAACTGTTTTGAGAAAGGCATGAAATGAATATAAATCCAAGCACTCTACATCTCTACACCATCCAGCCTACTACAGACCCAATTCTACGCCCTTGAGTTTCTTGGGAGCTTATTCTCTGACAGTGTTACTTGATATCATGCATTTTGCCTCACTCTCATCCAACGTCCTCTCTCAGCTGAACATGGTCCATTTTAGATGAAAGTCTCTGATGCTCCAGGATGCCTTCTAAGACTGTGTGTGAAATCACCTTGTGAAGCTTGCCCACTGATGTTACAATCATCTCCCTACATTCTCTTTATCCATGTCCCCCCCCCAGTGAAGGAAACAGAAAGATAGATTTATCTGTTTGGGAAACTTTATCCAGAATGTGTCTTTGGATGGAAACCAGGCAGTTAGAAATACCTCTGCACGTTACCCTCTCCATTCCTGCTGCTGTCCCACTGTTCTGATATAAACCTGCTTTTCCACAACGAATGAGTAGGACATTAACCAAGCTGCAGTTTGAAATACATAATCAAGCTTCTGTCGTATAATTAGGATGCTTTTCTAACATTGTTAACTAGAATTTGTAATATGTGGCTTTTGTGGAGAGCCCCACGTGGCTTTCCAACTAGTCCAAACAAGACCAGAAGAGTTTTGTTATTTGCACCAATCAGGATTGCTTCAGATTCCCCACCAAACACTTACCACGCGTTGGATTCAGGACAGAAACTAACGGCAGAAGAATTAATGTTCCTAGCCTCATGCCTAAGCAGATATAAGCTATTTCTTTGAAGAGTTGATGGGACTACAAAGCTAGCTTCAATAAACTGGTCATCGCACACTGAAGTAGAGGACTAAGATTGGCCCTAATGTAAGGAGAGGGTCAGCCATCAAGCAGAAGTTAGTTTCTCTGGTGAGAATCTTCCTTCAAGTGCCAATTTCAAAGACTGTGTATTTACAGTGCTGGTCAGCCATTCGAGCTCCATCACAAAATGTCCCTCAAACAAAGAATCATAATAAACATTACACCTGGGACAGACATTGAGTAACACTGATGTTTCAGGAGCACATTATCATGCGTGAGTTGAAAAAGACTGAATGATCCTCTGGTGTTGATGCCCCTTTCTGTTGTGAATTGGCAACCAATGCATCAACTGCTTTGTTGTGCCATGGTATTAGCCTCATGCAGAATAGGTAGTTCTGCTATAACGTGTGTCTTGTTACACAAATTGGCTGAAATGTGATTGATGAATAGCAAACGCTGTCTGAATAACATGAATTTCTGCTGTACAAGTATTGCAATTTCCCTATAATGTGAATTTCTATAATGCAATTTTCTGTTGTGCCAGGTCACACAAGAATGCAACTATTGCATTATAGGAGAACTACCTGTTTGATATGTCATCTTGTGATGTGAGCTTTTGGATTCCCTATTACTTTACGTTAGCCACGACTACAAATCTTGCAGTGTTTAGGATTATTTAGTGATGTCAACAAAAGGAAAATTCCACTGAGAAATGTTGAGAGTGAAGTTACATAAAATAAGTATATTGCAGCCATTTTAAACTGTTAACCTTGAAAAGTGAGGTTATATGTGCTTTTACTGTTTTAGAAAACATCTTTTAGGTTTTTGCGTGACACTAAATGGAGGGTAGTTGGGATGCGCAAGCTATGGTGGTCCCCTGCAATAACATGTTTATTGCAGAATCTTAACCTTGCTCTCTTTTCTCCTTCTGAGGACTGTTTCTCATCTAGTGCACTTTTGTAAGTAAGTTTTGATTCCCTCTCTTCCTGAGCATTCTAGACCCTGATTATGGTTGTAGCTACCTTTTTGATACCTGGGCAGGCTACTCAGCTGTGTGGCAATGCAGTTGAGTCCATTTCTGTCCGTTCCTGTTGCATATGCACACGCTGTTGCATTCTACTTTCTTTCTCATTGGATAGCAAGCACGTGCTGGAGTGATGGCAGATTCTTTGACCCCACTCCCCATCTCTGGGCTATGATCCCGCTGCCACTGCAGCTCAAGTAATTGAACTCAATACACACCATGTATCCAATCTAGAACTTTGTGTTTTCAGGAAATAACAAGAAAACAAAAGTAGAAATCCTGTTAAAATCTGTTCTAGAAAACTGAAAATACAAAGGTGAGTGGGAGTTGAATTGGGTGGAGTGGGAACACACAGTAGTGTGTTTTGTCAGCATCTTCACTAAGCTTGGAATCTGTAATATAAGCTTGTCCTTAAACAGGAGAGACCAAAGCAGAGGCAGGAAATATATTTATATGACATTTTGAGAGAGGAGTAGATGCATATCGCCGACTCTGTCAACTGGATTAATCCCAGATTGGGTCTTCTGTTTTACTCAACACTGACACATTTTGTTATGCTGAGTCTGTGGTATCAGTTTTTGATATCGTTCTGTGCCATGTCTTCTACCCAGGACAGGTATGTCTGCCATTCTCCAGTTGCTGGCTGATCTCAGCATGTTAAGCTTTGCTAGGGATCTGCCACTGGTTGACCATAAATCTTCCTCTCCACAGGAAAAGCACTTCTTTTAAGACAAAATGCTCTTTAAGTTAGCAGAAGGAAATCCATTACTGAGATGATCCTAGCTGGAATTGGCGAAATGTGGACTTAAGATCTTTTGATGGCCTTAGTCTCTCACTATGAGAGCATATACCCCCTACAGTACGCTTCATCATTAAGCTGAATGAAGAAATAAATCAGATTTACCAGACTGAGTTACAGTAACTTGACAAATAATGCGTAAATTTTATGGCCTGAGTCAAGATGCACTCGGGTAAAGAAATACAGCTTCATGGACTGTGGAATCCCTGGTGTTGCAGAATAGAGACTAAGATAATCAGTAAGCATTATTTCTTAATTTTAAACATAGTGAGTGGCTGGAGCCCATGGTGCCGGATAGCATGAAGGTTAAAAATAGTAACAGAAAGACCAGGCAAATCAGTAATTAATGTCATCAAACCTAGAATTTAAAGGGCCTTCAATTCAAAATGAAAGGCCAGTGTTTTGAGAAAAGATAGCCGGACTGCAATTATCTTCTGAAGAAGAGACCAGACCCGAAACGTCAGCTTTCCTGCTCCTCTGATGCTGCCTGGCCTTCTGTATTCATCTAGCTCCACACCTTGTTATCTCTGCACTTATAAAATGTTTTGTCAGTCCTCAGAGAGGTAACTCAAAGAATATCTTGTACAGTGATTCACTTTGAAGTGAGTTTCTGCCATTCTGTGGGCAATCATGGGTACCATCTTGTGCATAAATTAAAAATATTTAGTCTAATTCTGGTGGTATTGCTTAAAGGAGTAACTGTTCAAAACATTAGTGAGACCACACCTGGACTATTGCATTCAGTCTAAGTCCCCTTACTTGAGGAGGGATGTAGTTGGATTGGAAGCATTTCAGAGCAGGTTCTCTGGATTGATTCCAGGCATGAGTGGTTTGTCTTATGGACAGAATTTGAGTAGTTTGGGCCTATACTTTCTGGAGTTTAGAAGAATGAGAGGACATCTAATTGAGGTATATAAGATGCTAAAGGGGATTGACAAAGTCAATGTACAAAGGATGTTTCAATTACATCTCTCAAAGGGGTGTGAATCTGTGGAATGCATGACCCCAGAGTGCAGTGGATGCTGGGACATTGACTGAATTTAAGGAGGGGATAGACAGATTTTTAATTCGTAATATGTTGAAGTGTTATGAAGAGCAGGCAGGAAAGTGGATTTGAGGCTGAGATGAGATCAGCCATAATCATATTAAAGAGTGGAGCAGGCCTGAGGGGCTGAATTGCCTACTCCTGCTACTAGTTCTTATATTCTTTCAACCATCAAAATTCAACTATTTTAATGTTTTAGGAAAACTGGCAAAATTATGCAATAAAATGATCTTGCGTATTCAGAAAGCAAAGAAAGCAGAAATTTAATGCACAACCTCAGTGGTCAAGTAGGAGATGAAAGCCACTAATTTAGTACTGTTTTCAGGGAAAAATATGGTTCCTATGTGTTTCCTTGGACATAAGTGTGCGAATGAAAATACGACACAAAAATGAATTGAGAAAAAAGAATTCCAAGATTTGAGATGTTTCTGATCAGATTTCTTTCATAGGATTTCCAGCCTTGCTATTTAATATGAGATAATTTTATTGTGTAATGTTGCCACTTTTCATAACATATGTTGATCAAAAAAAGTTCAATTTTGATGTTTGAAAGGATAATGCCTGGCATTGATCCATGCAGACCAACATAGCGACAAGTGATCCCCAAGGTAACTGAATTTGATTCTGTCTGCAATGAAATGGGAAAGCAATAATTTCAGATTGAGCAGGAGTCCTATGAACCTTGCTTCTGACTCCTGTTCTTGATCATACTGGAAATATATTATTGAAAGCAGTACTAGCCTGAGTTGATGCTCCTCCTCATCTTCAGTTGTGTATGTTGTTGACAATCTCTGACTTGGCTCAAGAGTGACTGCTTAGGACAGTTACAACCACTGCTTCACCTTAAGAAACATCATAGCCTTTGAAAGTAGTATGCAAATAGTAAAAAGAAATTTAATCTGATATGCAATGAGTGTTGATCACTCATTCTGTAATTGCCCCATTGTTACTCGGAAGGATGTCTTTGCTACCTCTTAAGATGCAATCAGCAAGCGAATATTTAGGAACTCAGGTCTCTTGTGACACAGTGGTATTGTCTCTGCCTCTGGGCCGGAAGTCCCACTGTTGCAGGCATGTGTCATAATTTGTCTTAACAGGTTGATTAAAAAATTGACAGTTAGGACCTCTATTCCTTGGGTGACTCGTACTGGAATTGGTAAGAAGGCAGGCGAGTTTTGTGGATGTGAACAAAACCAAAGAGATCATGTGGTCCTAGGTTTGATTCCAAATCTAAGTTAGCTGATACAGCAGGACGGTGGCTAGAATACTTTGTGAAGTGAGGAGCATAAATCAGCCAGACGTCTTGTTTCTGATCATTGTCTGGTGGCATGCGTGGATTTGAAGGCAAGTACAGGATGTGCAAAGCAGTGATGCCATCCACAGTTCAACATCCTGTCAAGGCAAGTACAGGGCAGTACAGAACTTCAGTTCCCTCTACAGCTGAACATCCTGTCAGTTAAACTCCTGTCAATGCTCACACAGGAAAAAACATTTCCTGTGGAAATCTATTGGAGCACAAGAAAACCATACCCCAATTCAACATGAGCCTGTTGAATGGAGGGAATTGATACAAATAAACTGTAATGTAAGTTTCCCATACAGTAAGTCCTCACTTAAAGTAATGGTTGCATTTCTGAAAGTGGTAACTTGAAGTGAATCCTAGGTTCCCAGTAGAAGTCGGTCAATGTTAAAACTAGAATCTGTTTCTTCAGAGCAGGAAAGTATCCAAAGAAACCTATGTACAAATTGAAATATTGTGCCATACATATGCAGTACAGTGTACTTCTAACTGAAATCATTTGCAAAACTGAAATAAATCACGAACTATAAAAGAAAACTGTACAGTTTATGTACTCCTGGACTTTTCTCAGCAGAAAATAACTTTAAAACATTAAGTTGAAATCAAATACATTTCTAAATGTCTACAACTCATAAATAAAATAACTTTTTTAAGAACTTTAAGCACATAGAAAAAAAAAGATGAATGTAAGTACTGTAAATACTCATGTTCATCTGATGAGTTTTAATTTTGACCAAGCCCCATCTAATGGCAGAAGATGGTTGGTGCAGTTGTAACTGGAGTCTGGAACAGTCTTTGCTGACAACTGCTGCCACTAGTTGGAGCCCAGGACCTCACTGCAAATTCAGAATGGGAGTCAGGAGAGGGAGGACATAGGAGACTTTAAAGGAAAAGAAAGAGGGTGGGAACTGGAGCCAGGTGCGGCAGAGGAGAGGATGAAAATAGAACTGAGGGCAGGGGCGGGAACTGGAAGAAGGGCAGGAGGATTTCAGGACTGAGTGTGGGAGCAGAAAAATGGGAAAAAGATGTTCAAACCTGAGAGCATGAAGTCTATGGCAAACAACATTAAACTGAAACTCTCAACATTCCGTGATAGCATTATCTTATTAACAATGTTAGAGAGAAGCAACATAACTGAGTCAACTTTAAATGGGGTTAGCTGTATCCTATGTAATATTAGTCTCTCTGATAGTGACTACCCACTACACATGTTGTAGCTTGGTTAAGATGGATATATTTTAAAAATCTAGCCCTGGATTGAGGCTAGCAACAATATTTGCAAAGATACATCTTTTCCCACTTGTGCAAGTGTTTTAGACAGGTGGCCACTTATTTCACTGCATTAAGTACATCTGGGGCTCCCGATTCACCCATTACTCTGTTTTAGCTTCGACAGAAAGCACTACATTGCCATATATATTTCTTTGTTTTCCCCATAGAATTGCAGCTCTCGTCACAGCTGACAACTGTTCAAATGATTTGTGCAGCGATTCATGCCTCCAGCACCGATTTTTATTTCTCAATCTAATCAGCTCTTAATTAGTCAGAAACTCTTAAGTAGGGTAGTGACAACTTTGAGACATCCGCAGCAGCCTTATGCTGATTCATGGTTTATATTTCAGAATGTCACTGCTAAATAAAACATGGGAAATTTCTATCACTACACTCTCTAACATTGCCTTTCAGCAATAAATTGATTCAGATCATCCTTGAAGCTAAATTGTTAAGAGTTTAGTGGCTTGGGGTATTTAACTGGAATAGTCATTCAGCAAGATAAATCAAGCTTTTCTGGTGATTTTGTCAGTATCAAGGGACTCTAATTGCATGACTTGTTTAAGCATTTCAACTCATAGTGCTTTCATGTATTGAACACTAAGTTGAGGAAGGTTATAAATGGAGGAGGGATATGTGAGGAAAGATCTGCAGTTACTAACCTGATCTTTTGTAGGAGCTGCACCAAATCCAGAAGTTGAACTGATGTAAACAAACATGTACTGTGGCAGCAAGGGCAGGTCAGAGGCTAGGAATTCAGTGATGAGTAATTCACTTCCTCCCTTCCCAAGGCCTGTCCTCCATCCACAAGGTCAGAAATCACACAAAACCAGGATATAGTCCGACAGGTTTATTTAAAAACACAAGCTTTTGGAGCCTCATTTCTCCTTCAGGTGTTAGTAAGAGAGGTAGTATCAGACGCAGAATTTTTCAGTAAAAGATAAAAGGGTCACACCACTCATGAGGATGCACGAAACAAACCTAAATTGCTGTTAAATCTTTAATCAGTTAGAAGGCTTTAATTGATTAATGTGGATATGTAAATCACCAAATTCCTTTCAAGTCAATGTCCTGGGAGAACTAAATGTTTTGTCAGTGTAAAGAAGAGGTGACATTTTAGATCAGACAATGCATGTTAGATGTGAGGCCTTGTTTAGAATCTGTTTATCTTTTGGTTTGGGCTCAGACTGGTTTTATTTCTGAAGTAGGAGTTCACAAAATGCCATGTTGGCTGATTGGAAACATATAGTGTGCTTTTCAAACAAAATACAATATATCTGCAAATACAAATTGACCCCATAGATTTACGTGCATGTGTGTGTGCGTGCACGAGAGTGAGTGTGTGCATGTGTACGAGAGAGTGTGTGCATACGCGCGAGAGAGGCAATGTGTGCGCGTGCGAGAGAGGCAATGTGTGAGTGTGCGCGAGCGCATGAGAGACAGTGTGCGCACGCGAGAGAGGCAGTGTGCGCAATCGTGTGAGAGACTGCGCGCATGCGCGAGAGAGAGAGAGACTGTGCACGCGCGCATGGGACAGACAGCATGAACGTGCGCATAGGTGTTTGAGTGTGTGTTTGTGTGCACGTGTGTGTGGGGGAGAGAGTGTGGGGGTGTGAGTGTGTGTGGGGGAGAGTGTATGTGGATGTGTGTGTGTGGGAGAGAGTGTATGTGGGTGTGTGAGGAAGACTGTGTGTGTGGGGGGG
>JAHRHZ010000179.1:17262-37250 GCA_024137785.1 Ginglymostoma cirratum
TGCTAAATTGCCCCGTAGTGCCCAGGGATGTGCGGGTTAGGGTGGATTGGCGACAGGAAATACAGGGTTACAGGGATAGGATCAGATGCGTTGTATGGAAGCTCAGTGTAGACTTGATGGGCTAAATGGCCTCTTTCTGCACTGTAGGGATTCTGTGTGTGATCTGCCTGTACTGTCCGCCAAAAGTTTTCACTGTATCTGGGTACATGTGACAATAATAAATCACATCAAAAATCATCCTAACCCATCCTAACAATCTAACCAATCAGCATCCTCTTCTTATGCAGCATATAAATGATGGCTTTGGCCTTAAAGTGGTGTTCTTGCAAAATGTCCTGATGAGAGCAAGATGAAAGACTTCAACAAAATATGCCTTATTATCAGCAGGTTCTGTGCTCCCACAATTTCCCACTTAACACTGGGACCAGGGCTAAAGTATCTAAAGTGGTGGCTCAGCATCAGCTTCTGAAGGGCAGGGGTCAGAGTGGACAATAGACACCAGCAATGTCTTACCAACAGAGAATTTTACTTTTCAATGTTCTGTTTCTTGGGATGGCTAGTTAGACCACAAGCTTGGAAAATAATCAAATCAATCGCTTGCAGGCAAGACAAGGATAAAATATTGAAGTTCTCGAGCGAATATAAAAAGAGCAATAACTTACCACTCTTGGTCACTGCATCCCGGTCTTCCGAAATTTGAGGCTTGGTAATCAGAATTCCAAAGTCATAACTAATCCAGTCGAAAACAGAAGCAGTCGTTTGTTAGACTTAAAAGACAGCCAATTTACAAGTGCAAAGAAGTTTCAAATAAACTTGCTCCTCTCTGTTCAGATAATTCTAGTGAAAAGAAAAGCAACAAAATCTGATTTTGTTTACATATAATCGCGCCCCCTCCCCCCACCATCCACTTAATTCCCTTAATATCCCATACATGTGCACCTCATCTGGCATCCTTCCAACTGCTTGCAATCTCACTGTGGTTAAAGAGGGACAATCCTGCAGGACTTGGAGCGGAGAGAAGCAGATGGCATGGACATTGCTAAAGGCTAACACCATATTGATGGCCCAAATGGCCTTTTATTTGGCCACCCACATCTTTTTGGTATCTTTGCTACTTCTGGAACAAGCAGGGTGTTGTGGGAGGCAGACAGCAACATTTACAAAGGTCAGTTACCAGCCACCAGCAGAAAGCTACAAACTCAGCAGAAAATTTGGAAAATCTTCAGCAAAAACATGCAAACAAAAAGTTCATACTCTCGTTACCCTGAATATAAACACACATCATTTGCCCAAGTATGTACAAAAATAAATTTTATTTCAGTGCGAGAACAGAGCTACTACCTCAATCTAACATCAACCCCTGACATACTCAAAATGAACTACATCCAGTTTGATTTTTGTTACAAGTAAACATTTGCAGTCATACGAACAATGCAGTGTTGACTGCTACAGAGGACATGCAGGTTAGGTAAATGGCCCAACCCCTACACCAATTCCTTAATTGTATCAAATTTCACTCCCCCAACCCCCGCCTTTCAAATTCCAACCAGCAATGGGATTCCTTCATTAAAGTGACAATTACAAACTTTGAACATTCTCCAAATGCTGTTTAGCTTTTACTCTGCAACTGCGAGGAAAACAAAGGTTAGTGACATCCTTTTTTTGTGATTAACTCGCTCTCAATTCCAAACGATAAACAGTTTTGCAGCCAGTGTAAATTTCAGTACTGGATGTATTTTCAATTGAGACTACAGGACATCAATAAAACAAAAGACGATATAAGTAAAGACTAATATAATCTCAAAGATTGGGTTCAGTTGCACAACTTTCATGATGCAGAACAAGAAATGCACAGAACTTGTGTTTTTTTTAAAATTCAACTGTTACTACAACGACTATGCTACGGAAGTCACACGACACCAGGTTATAGTCAAACATATTTATTTTAAATCACAAGCTTTTGGAGTGCAGCTCCTTTGTGAGGTTTCACCTGACAAAAGGAGCAGCGCTTCGAAAGCTTGTGATTCCAAATAAACTTGTTGGACTGTAACCTGGTGTCGTGTGACTTCTGACCTCGTCCACCCCAGTCCAACACTGGCGGCACATGCTACGTAATAACAGGGAACACAGAAAATACTCAGCAGGTTGACCCTCAGAGCCACTTGCGGTGTTCACTACTCTCCTGCTTTCTGGCTGGATACATGGAGTTTTGTTTTCCTGAAAAGTGATCACAAAAACTCCTGCATTCCTTGTTAAAAGGTACAGCTAGGCAGCAGCTACTTGACAGTACAATGGAGAGTCATTAAACTCTAATCAGTGCTCCTGTACATTATAAACTTCAAATTAAAATATTTTCAAAATACCTGTTATGACACATCTCCAGTGCAGGTGGGACTTGAACCCAAGTCTCCACAAGAGACACTCAAACCTTAAATTAACCTAATATACAAAGCCCTTAAAATGAAGGGCAATAAATGAGCCAATGGGACCATTACCTGAAATGGGCTTTGATATTACTGCATTAACAACATCTATGTCGCCAGCAATATGAAGTATTCCACAGATCAGGTGAAATTCTCATTTCTTTGTTCTGGCAGACGTAAAATGGACTTTTCTCGGATGAACAAAGGGCCCTTGAACAGTAAACACATTGCCACCAGTTGTATTGTTTTGTGCGTGCCCACATTCTGCAGTCTTAAGTCTCCGTTCTGCTGACCCAAGGGACCAGGCTGCTGTGCGCAGTTGTTCACAGAGAGGCCAGTTAAACCAGCCATGGGTTATCCATGCCCACTCTGGCCCAGAAGCAAGGAAGTTGCAACACTACCACAGGAACCAGTGGTGCCTTAGAAAGGTACCAGAGAAGGACGAAATAGGGGGCAAAAAAAACCAATAAAAAGAACAGTGAGGTATTGGAGAGAACAAAAATGAAAGATGTGGTGGGGGTGGGCATGGGAGGGAAGGTCAAGAGTGTTTCCTCAACACAGCTGAACACAGGAGGACCATGCGTTTAGCTCAGTGTGTTTAATTCCCAAACTGGGATTAAAAATGGACTATTTTCACACAAGAAATACAATGGTGTTTCACTAGATCCACTTGTAACTCCTTACAGTTGTTCACAGGTACCTTTCCTATTGAATACAACGCCCTGGAGGGGTGCGGGTAACAATATAATTCTTACATCTTTCTTAAAGGATAGGATATCGGGTAGAACATCTTTTCTCTATCCTTTAGTGTTGTTCCTCTGTTCACTAATAACAGCAAATGTTTACAACTATGATCAGCAGTAACAGCTCCTGTTTCATTTCCTTTGTAAACAAAGGACATTTTTTCCAACTGCTATCTTTTGAGTAGATCTTTCAGAAATAACACAGATAGGAAGTGTTTCCCAATCTGTTCACAGCATGTCTGCCAGAGAAATTCTTAGTCCTGACTTCAAAAATTTACTCCCAGAATAAAGCTTTAAATGCAATTGTTTTACAATTCAATGAAAACCAACACGGAAAAAACATAATCCTTAAACATTTCAGTTTTCTGGGAATGAAGTTGGCCTGAACTGATAGGGTGTTCCTTAATGCGAGCTCATGGGAGGAGATAGGTAAGGACAATTTCAGCTTCTGTGGTCTAACATTGCCTGGCAACTAAAGCTTTCTCTCCTCTCTCCAAAGCAACCAAATTTCAAGTTATACAACTACTGGATTGAAACTCCAGAACAGCAGACTTGACAACACAGCTTGTACCTTCCAAGCAACTACAACTGTAAAATATGTCAATGGCACATTTCGATCTTCGACCTACTGAGGTCTCCAATGAATTGGCTATGGATTCTGAGCTACCTTACACACTTACAATCTCATTAATGTTTACAACATGTTAAGCAACAATTCACAATTTCTAAAAAGTGCTTCCTCCCAAAAGCATGCATAATCTTGCATGATATGTGAAGTACACCTCCAGATTTTGGTACAACTCTAACATCACACAACAGGAAGTTCACATAACTAATGCCACCAAGTCTCTCGTCTATTCTTCCTGGTAAGGACAATAGGGTAATTGTGATTGAGAAACACAACTGTCTATACTGGGAATCCACAACGCAATACTATGCGCCAGGTAAGAATCAGCAGTTACAAAACAAAGACTATAGACTGATCAATGTGCCTGAGTAACAGCGTTGACCAGTAAACCTTACTGTCAAAAGATGAAGAACCTCAATCTCTGTCAACTCTACAGATGGGTGAGTTAACAAATTTCCCATAGTCTTACCAGACCATAGGGCTGCTCTCCAATTAGAGACACACAGCTGGCACTGGTTTACCAAGGGTCACCACGCTTCAGGTGAGGTTGGGAAGGAGAATCCTTCATGGTAGCCTCAACCAATGTGGGATGATATCAACTATGAAAAGCAGGTGCAGGTCATAGCACCGATGCAGAGAAAAACGCCAGCGATCAAAGCTTAGAATTTCCAAGCCGGCAAAGAAAGACCATGAAGGGCAGGTGACCCAAATCTCCATTTATTTCTTAATGAACAAGAATGTTATTGGCTGGTGGGTTTGCAAACAGGTTTCCCTGTGCTTTAGACTGAAAAAAAAAGGTATCAGAATAATTGCACACAAGGGAATGTTGCACACATTGAAGCACAGGCACTTGGAAGTGATATCAGGAGTTTGCTTTAATCTCTTTATTCAAGTTGAACAGGGAACAAGAAAAAAAATCTGATACAAACCCTCTGCCAACACTTTTCTCCAAAACCTTTCAAAATTTCAGATGAACTGCTGCAAGAGTTGGGCAGCCAGTGTGGTTTTAAGAGTTATTGTAATGGTTACTTTCAGCCAGAGCAAAATAACAAGACTTTATAAGGCTTTAAAGTGATTGAGAAGCAAACTGGTCATCAAGGTTCACTGTCGTGGTTTTACACACTTGTTAGAACTGTAACAGTTGTCAACATTCCCCACAGATCGGTCTGACTTAAAGGGTGCCTCAAGCAACTGTCCAGAAACTGCAGGCTTTCAAAACATCTGTACCATGGTCATTTTCCCACTATAAATCCTGCCTTCTCTCCAAATTTGGACCACCACATCAATCAGTGAAATGGAGGATGAATTGGGAAAATAAAAGAAATTAAATGGGTAAAGCATTTTACATGTTTTCAGTTATGTTCTCAAAAGTTTCATCACTAACATCTACGTGCAATTAAGGAACACCCATTTTGTTTTAATGATTTAAAGAAAGACAAATGGATTATAGGAAGGAAATCACGCCAGCTGTAACCAGTTTTAAGGTCTTTGCTCTGAACTCACCCTACCTTAAAAAATGAAGTTTTACCAAGACAACATGCAAACTAGCACTGTTGTCTCATACATCTGCACTAAGATGGTCATTAGTGTACAAGGTATTTCTGAAGCAATTCTTAATTCACAATTGACTGAAAATTTAGTAAGGTAAGAAACCAATTTTGTGAGCCATTGTTGAGAGATCCTGCTGCTCCTATTTATTTGTCTGACAGAAGGACGTACATAAAACAAACAGGGAGGTGAAGAGATCACTGTGCCTCTATTTATCTACACAGCCATGTTACAAATATGGAATATGAGAGTGGACATTGTGGACTGTCGTAGCTGTAAGCCCTAACAGAACAAACATAAGAATTTTGAGAAATTGGAACAGGCAAATCAGCTCAAGCTGGCTCCACCATTCGATATGATCGTGGCTGACCTTATCGCAGCCTCAAGTCCATTTTCCTGTCTGCACTCCATAACTCTTCACCCCATTGCTAATTAAAAGTCTGTCTACCCCCTCCTTAAATTTATTCAATGAAGCAGTATCCACCACATTCTGGCGGAGTGAATTCCACTGATTCATGACCCCTTGAGAAAAGCAATTTCACATCTGTCTTGATAAGAGAAGTTCTTTAAGTCATTCTCACCGGGTTCTGAAAAATCTTTCCCGGAATTCTAGCTGCAGTCAGGATGGGGTAAACGCAAGTCTAAAACTCTGGAATCACAGGTGGCTACTTAAACTGGATTTTAAAAAAGCCTGCTTTGGAGATATTTTATAAAATCTAGGAGGGGGGGGGGGAAATAACTTTAGAACTTTGCAGTTTGCCATTCTCATGTTGCTGAAAAACTCTTTTCAATGGCAGATCCAATGTAGCAATTCACTGCGAAATCAAAGCAGTTTCAAGAGCGAGGACCTACCTTCAAAAGGGCAAGTTTCACTGATGGCCATAGAATGATACAGTAGCAACAAAACTTAAAAACAGTTTTGGCCTTTCTTATCCTTGTCAGGAATGGAATGTCTGACTTAAGGTACGAGTCCAACTTTGTACACCCGTGCATAAGTTTCTGTTTGTCATTTTGTTGCAGGATCCAAAACATAACTCACAGGCCATTCACTGTACAATCCGAATGCCCCTTCAGTATTAGTAGTAGGAGTTATTAATCAATTTAAAGTGGTTTGGAAACAATTTGCTAATGGTTTTCTTTAAAAGCCAAGCAGAGTGCCAATGGATGCATACAGGGTGGAACATACAAGATTATGTTCTGCTGTTGGTATATCCCCTCAAGCAACAAAAAATAAACACATTGCTGGATCTGAGGGACTGAAGGAACAAATCTGCAAAACTGGTGAAGCTTTCAACAGGATTCTTCATCAATACAAGATGGGAGTAAGTACAATTGCTTTTCCCCTCTTGGATAACAACCTTTCAAGGCTTTGATTGAATTCTCAAGTCTCGAACATCAACACAAAGAACTCCTTTAACCATTAGGTTGCAGGGATTTTGCTGGGTTTTTCAAACCATAATATAACTGCACTTTTTGTTTTATAGATGTCTCCATGTTGGTATGACTGTGCAGTTATTTTTATAAGCTTGTACTATCTCAGTTGTTTCAATGAATTCACAAGCATGGCTTTGAAGGCAGGTTTGGGCAAGGGTTTCAGAGTAAGCCCTCATCAATCTGAGATGTGAAGCTGAAAGAGGAGTTATTTTTCAGCATGGAGATTCTAATGCAGCTGGTACTGGGTCAGCTTTTGTAGAGATAAACACTTGCCTTGAGAAGATACCAATAGGGACCCATTTTTTAAAATTTCAAGCGGAGGAAGTTTAACATGGTGAATAATTTATGAATTAGGAATAATTCATGCTCAATTTCCAATCTCCCAACAGGTCCTGGCTGTTACGTTGATTTTGAATAATCATTCTACTTCAAGGATCTTCTTCTTGGTCAATTTGGACAATGAACAAGCTATCCATAAAGAAAATAGGATACATCCACCACTCAAAGGGGTGGTAAAATATTTGTATATGGCCCTTAATAAACACTTGAGGCCTCAAGAAATGTTACCAGTGACATGACCGTGAACGTTCAAATCTACTCCAGCTAACCGCCTTTAAGAAACCTATCACACGGTGCTTAGAGTCTCAAGTCATGGCTTGCCCTTTTGTTTTGTTGAATTGGAGGTCTTCTTTCAGCTGTAGTACATTGCCATGCTTCTTCTGATCAATCCATAGATTACTCACCTCAATGGCTCCTTCCAAAATTTAGCCTGAAGAGCTTCCTCCACAAAAAATTGAATTCATAACTCTAGCTTTCCATATTTTATAAGGTGGGGTTAGGTAACCACAGGAGAATTGAACAATTCAGGCTTAGTGCCAAAATGCTTTTCAATCTTCCTTCACCATAGCTCTGAAGCTGGGCAACACATGCACCCTTGGAGAAATACCAAGATGTATTGTCCAAGTGAAGTGAGCAAACTTTCTCAAGTAATGCATTCCTCCAATATGGATGGAATTGTTAACATATATTCTCAGAATATAGATAATAGATCTTTAAAAAGATCATATAGGTAGGAAACCGGCAATGTGTGAGGTATTACACCTCTATACACCGACTTGTATTTACAAGTTTGATAGGAACAGCAAACAGGTGATCAATGTAACTGGATCATATCAGTTTCTTGGAACAGTCCAAAATCTTCCCTATGAGCCAAGGAAGTACTGATGTTTTTGAGGGTGTTCCAAATGACAGCCTCCTAGATATGAAGGATTCCTACTACACCCAGAATGAGGGGCTAGCTCAGAAAGAGAGAGAGAGAGAGAAGTGGCTGTACCAAGAATATAAATAAAAGTTATGGATGTGAAAAACTTCTAAAGAACACATTCAACCATTGTACCAAAGGATACTGCAAACCAGACGGTCACAGCTTTCCCATTGATCCGAAAGCCAAGGTTGGTAAAACTGAACGCCAAGACAGGCAGCTATGTGAAACATTTACAAAACAGTTTTCTGCAACAGAGGAATGGCCAGCAGTAAGCCCAGGTGTTGCTGCCTGCTTCTTGTTCACATTTGCAGGAACTGATCAGAGAATTTTGATCCAAAATTGCAAAGCAAAATTTCAGTGTGGGGAAAAAATAAAAGTTTCGCATTCAGCTGCCAAATAACGGGAGGGTAGACAGGTGGTGAAAGAAGCAGGCAACTTTCACAAACATTTATCAACAAGGCAATAGGTACCTTCAGAAGACTTTGTAGGAATTTGCAGGTGGTGGTGGAGAAGCAGAGAAGGTGTGCCTAAGCACTAGGTTGTTCAAGAATACCAGTACATGAACCCCGTTCCTTCGTCAGCAGAAACTGACAGCGTGTCACATTTCAGAGAAAATAATAGAGAATTTTTTAATTGGCCAGTCAAATTCTGTACACTAAACCAGAAGACTTTGAAAGGAAATGGCAATGCCAACAATCCTCAATTTTGGTTCTGCACTGGCTCCTTGGGAACGACATTCCTCAGATTCAAGTATTCTCAAATTTCTTCTTTATTTCTGTAAAAAAGCCAACCATAGAAGGCAATTGGGTAAAGCTTTCTTCTGTACAATTGTTTTAGCAGCCAACGTTCACAGTGCTGTGTTATGCAGCAGTTGATGAAGCAGCCAAATGTGAGAAACATCTGTAGCAGCATGAAATTCCAGTAAAATACTTCCATGGGCAACACTTAATGGATGTAGACCTAAGAGGTATCACCCCCAGAGATGTGCACTAGTTACACACACTATCAACCTGGTAATGCCCACACCCACTCCAGTCATTTAGGCCTGTTTTCAGTAGGTTAACATAGATGGCTCCAGGCTTCTTATAAAGCAGAAAGCCCTTGGGAGTCCCACTGCGTAAAGTGATTACAGCATACTGCATTCTCCAGGGAACAGGCTAAAATATAGGTTCAGATATTCACCATCCTTGCCCACCTGAGGCATGGCGCTAGTTCTCATTCAAGGACTTTCAGTGATTCCTACAAAGAAGAAATGTCACAATGACACGACCGTGATGGTTCAAATCCACGGCCACAGCTCCAGCAAACCGCTTCGAGAAACCTATCTTAGGGTGCTTAGACTCTCGAGACTTGGCATACCCTATTTTTTTTTTGAAATTGAAGTTTTCTTTCAGCTGTAGCACATTGTCAAGCTTCTTCCGTCTGGCAGCTGAATGACAATGTCGGTTAAACACATTTTGCATAGCTTGATCGTGGGTGACCAGTATTGCACGTTGTTTGACAGCCTATGCACATTTGGGGGCATTAAAACATTATGTTTTACCCTCCTCAAGACAGACAGTACGCTGTACTGTCACTTGAAGGAGTAGCTGCAGAGATTCTGGTCAATAAATCACCAACTTGCACAGTGAGGGCTGATGTGTCCGAATTCAAGATAAGGCTGCAAGTCAGTGTCACAACACTTGGACTGGGAACATAGTATGCCATTTTAAGATGTGCCAGGTTGCCTCATGTCAGTTTTAATAATGTATCTGTACATTAGGTAGGGAAGAAAAAAAAAATCTACAACATTGAGCCAAATGCACACAACAGCAAATTTATACAGATCTTCAGAAAACAGATTTCGCCAGCCCCTTCTCAATTGAGTAATGTTCAAGGTTCACGGTTTGTGGCAAAATGCTGAATCCTTATTCATCTCCAAAAAAAAAATTAGACTTTTTTTATTAAAGTAATTACAGGTCATTTCCAAAAGCATTTCAGTTGTCTCTCTAAAAGCAGGCAAAACTTTCACTCAGTTTGACTGTTTCTAACACAGATAGTGAAGACATCTTAATCTAAATGCATTAACTAGACGACATATTTACAGAAGTATGGTTCCGTCTGAAAATCACTGGATCTATAAAGTTATACCCTTCCCCTGCAGCGAAATTACATTCACATGTAAAAACAGCATTATCAAGGAGAGGTGTGACAGATCAGTACGGTTGTACAACTTAGCTCCAGTAGCTTAACTTGAAAGGAATCTTCACAGCTTAAACTTGACACTGCATCCAAATTCTATGTCTATCATGTAGAATTAATAAAAATTGCTAAATGCTTACAAACTCTTCAGAAAAATAAATGGAGAACTTGATCTTCACTTTTTAATTCAGGAAACAAAAAAAAAGTTTTTTTTCTTCGTTCTTGCTACATACAACATTGTACATTTCATCTGAGCGTAAAGAGAGTGTGTGTGTGTGTGTATTGGGTATTGACTTTTTCCCCCCAAAAAACTCAGTTACTAACACAGTCATTCAAGTGTTCA
This sequence comes from Ginglymostoma cirratum, assembly GCA_024137785.1. Taxonomy (NCBI): domain Eukaryota; kingdom Metazoa; phylum Chordata; class Chondrichthyes; order Orectolobiformes; family Ginglymostomatidae; genus Ginglymostoma; species Ginglymostoma cirratum. The sequence continues at coordinate 27,827 of JAHRHZ010000179.1, forward strand.
TTATCAGCATGAACTAGACTGTATGGAACTAAGTCCAGTTACACTGAATCCAGCTCGATTCATTTTAATTCTTCAAACATCACCTTCAACAAAACAAAGACATGTTCTGAAACAGACTGGACATTAAAGTGTTTTACAAAGCTGTTCCAGTCACTGCTTGATGTTGGTTGTCTACACCATTTCCCCACCCACCCCCTAAACACCCACTTCCCCCACGTCTCTTTATAAATCATATAAAGAGGAACAAGTGTTATTCAGCCAGGTGCTTCACCAGACCAAGCTTGTTAAGTTTGACAAAACAGTGACTGGTACAGAACGAGTCATAGAAAAAGGCAATTACCACACCAGGCAACTTTAGCAGCTGATCAGTGGGATAGGAATATTCAAAATACTTTTGAACAAGCTGTGGACAATTAGATTTTACACAGCCTCCTATCACATCGCCGGCTGATCGGCCTGTTATAAAGAGTTTGTAAAACGACAGAGGAAGGTTTATTCCAAAGATTCACCATTTTGTTTCGTAGATAAAGAAATGATATTGTTTCTTTAACTGTACTGCCATTAGAAACACTACATATCTTAACAGCTTCAAACTGTGCCTGTTGCACAGTCCACAGGTTCCAGTCCTGCCCACTAAGTTTTTTTAAAATCTTCTCACTTCCGATTGTTTGGAGTCTCAGGAAGTTCTCAGCCAGGTTATTAGATGGAGCATCTTCCACCATTCTCACATCTGGAATGGACAACCAGGGACAGTGTGCTTCACATTCCAACACCAGCTTTGGCTGCCCTCTCCTTGGCACCTTATCAGCAGCGCTGGCATTGCCAAGGGGAAGACACTCCATCCTTGTGGCTGACGGAGCTGCTCTGGAGAAAAAGATAGGTTAGTGGGAGAAACAGGGGAAGGTTCGACATTGCTTGCGAAACAAGGGGGAGGTAAAAGGAGAAACGTCCTCCCTCAAAGCACTGCACAATCCACACATGGGCTGATCTCAACCTTCAGCCAAGGAGCTGAATCGATACGCACTCGTCATTTACAGAGAGAAAAAAACCGAGCCATTGGCACAGGGTCCTCCCCAGTGAGCAGGAAATGGATTGTACAATTAACACAAACTGCCTGGCCACATTTGCCTCCTGAAGGTGTCTGATGCAGCAAACACACAACCCTCTACAAAGTGGTGCTCATCATGCTAACTCGGAAACAATGAGGTGTCAGCTTTGATTAGTCTAGCCCTGAAATTTGACTATGGGAGGCGGGGCCAGGGATCGCTTGCAAACGCTTTCAATGACGACAGAAACATCTGCCATTTGCATTTAACCACATTTTTTCCTCCACAACTGGTACAAGTAGTAAAACTGTAACTTTTAAAAAAAAAAACAAAAACACAAAATGGCAAAGGGTTTGGACAGAAGCTACAGCATCTTAAGACTGTACTCATGACGATCTTTGCAGTAATATAAAAGTTTTACTTTGTGTAAAAGTAAATGGGTCTCTAGCTCCGAGTAGGATTTCTATGCATCACGGAAGTTTCCAAGCTCCTCTGACGAAAACTTGCTGTGCAGTAGTTCGTAATGACGCTGTAGTGAAACATTTAACCTTACATACACCTCTGACCTAGCACAGCAGGTCAGCTTTGGGGGTGGGGAGGGGTGGGGGACAGGGTGGGAGAATGGCAAGTGAGCCAGGAGGGCAAACAGACAAGGACACAAAAGACAAGTCAATGGCCAAGATAAAGCGCCACGCCAAACCCTTGCCACTACAACCACAAGGGCTGCTCGGCAAGGAAGGGTCAGAGATGAGTTTTCACGTAGTCTCCAACACAGAAACGTTCCTGTCTGTCTCAGTACCGAGGAGGCATGTAGGGTCGCTTTGGAGCCGTGGAAAAAGGGGGGCTTCCGAACGGCAGGCTGGGTCGCTTTCCGCTTTGAAAAGATTCTCGAGGCCTGAAGGACCCTCTGAAGTCTCTCTGGAAGAATCTACCAGGATTACTGTAGTCTCGTTGGGGTGCGAAGGGTTGACTATAGTAATCCCTCGGAGACCTCTGCACTGGAGGCCTGTTAGTTAAGCCAAGGAAGTCACTTGGAGGGCACGGGAGTAGGCCTAGGAGCTCTCTTGGGGGCCCAGCTAATGGGCCAAGGAGGTCTCTAGGAGATCCAGGTAATGGACCAAGGACATCCTGAGGGGGGGGGACTGGAGGTGGCACGAGTGGATCCCTTGGAGGGGGGCCAGGAGGTGGGACCAAGTGATCTTGTGGAAGTGTGCCTGGTGGTGGTCCCAGAACATCCCGCGGAGGGGGGCCAGGTGGAGGACCTGGAGGGGGAATTGGAGGGGGTCCAGGAGGTGGGACCAGGTGATCCCGCGGAGGGGGTCCAGGCGGTGGCACGGGGGGACCGGGCGGAGGTCCGAGATGGTCCAGGGGTGGCGGGCCAAGATGATCCCGTGGAGGGGGGCCGGGCGGCAAACCGGGACCAAAGTGGTCAGGGGGAGGGCCAGAGGGGGGCCCAATGTGGTCAACAGAAGTCCCAGGGGCCTGCCCAGCATGATCCCGCGGTGGTCCGATTTTCTCATGAGTAGAACCAGGTGGCGGACCACTGTGATCCTGAGGGGTACTAGAGAACGAAGCATGCTCTCGGAGGGAACCTGATGATACAGTGCCATGCTCCTGTGGGGGGCCAGGAGGCCCGAGATGGTCATGGGAGACAGGAGGCGGACCTGGGGGTAGACTCAGGTGATCTCGCGGGGGCACAGGTGGCAGTCCAATATCTCGCAAGGGTACAGGAGGAGGGGGAGGGCCGATGTGATCTTGTGGGGGGCACGGGGGCAGTATATGATCTGGCGGCGGACCAGGGGGGTGCCCAACGTGGTCGCGGCTCGGAACAGGGGGCGGCCCAATACGATCGTGCAGCGACCCGGGTGTGAGTCCGATTTGCTGGGTTTGCCTCTCAAAGGGGCCACTAAAGCTGCTGGACCTAAAGCTGTTTGAAGTGTCAGGGAACTGGAGTCTGTGCTCTTCGAACTGACTTCTAAAACTGGGAGGAATGCCTTGAGTCATCTCAGAGACGTCAAGAGAGGACGATTCGTCTTCAAAGTCTGAAATGTTTTCACTCTGCTCAAACCAACTGCTCCTGGTGCCCCCTCTCCCATGACTCATATTGCCTCTGCCTGACCCTCGGCTAGAGTCCAGAGTCTGAATAGGCTCTCCAAACATCAGCCTCCCTGCTGACGGGGTACTGGAACCTAGTGTTTCAATGGGGGCTCCTCTCTCCTCTATGCTTTTGGATAATTCAGATGTGGATATGTGAGTCTCTATACAATGCTGCTCTTCGTCCCCAGTCTCCGCAATCCCAGACTGTCCAAAGACTGACAGGCTCCCTTTCTCGTTCACGCCTCCTGGCGGAGCTGGACTAATGGGACTCTCTAAAGGCTTCTCATCAGTAGGCCTGCGGGAGGCATTTTTGAGCATGTTTTTAAACTCTATGGTGGAAGTGGCAGAGACAGGGGAGCCTAGTGACACAGCTTTCTCAATGTTGGTGACTGGTGTGCGGCTATAAGGACCGGTACTTTGCGTGGAAGACGACTGGCGGGATGGGGCAGAACAGAGCGAGTCGGAGAACGCTTTCGGAAGTGATCCTGTCCGAGACATATCTGAGAAGGAGGGCTGCAGTATAATGTTGTTAGACTCCGAGAGGAAGAATGGATTGTTTTGACCAGGTGAAGACAGGTTCTCATTCTCAGCCCCCTGATCATCATCCCCATACCCACCCCTGCTATTTGACCTGCTGCCATAAGCTTCCTGCTTCTTAAGAATGGACTTCATAGGCTTGGAGAGCACAGACTTCAAACGACTGTAACTGGTGGAAACGGACTGGTATTCGTTGGGACTCTGATCTGCTGGTTTATTTGACTTGAGAATGGATTTTGGGGGCTGATTCACCAAGCTGGAAACTGAAGGTGGTGGCCCGGCATAGTCAAAATCAGTGCAGGATTCACCCGAGTAGAACTGTTCAGGAGGGGAATCCCTGTGGGGAGAAGACTGCTCCCACATTTCGGAGGGTTTGAAAGAGGAAGGAAATGGACTCCTTCCACGGCTGTATGAAGAACTGCTTTGGTAAGAAGGCACGGTGTTGGAAATCTCTGAGTAACCAGAATCTCTGTTTTGTGGGAGGGAAAGCGGGGGGGAGATTGTGCTACTGGTTGAAGAGGAGGGCGGGCTGATTAACTTAGACAGCAAGGACATTGGATCAATTGTGCCTGGGGTTGTTGGCTTGTCCATTATTTCATCTTGGGTCGGAGTCCCGCCTCGCTCGTCTCGGACGGGTGTACCATCCTGGTTATCCAGCATGGCGCCACCAGGGTTACGACTAGCGTCTGACGGCGGCAGCAGGCTCTTCGAATCACCGGAACCCAGGTTGCTCAGCAGAGGGATATTAAGGTCCAAAGCCTTAAAGCCTGGGTTGACCTTCAAGAAGTTGTGAATTTTCATCTCCAGACTTGATGGCGAGGACGGCTGCGCCTCGGTTTCAGCCGCCACCACCTCCGCTGATGACTTCTGGCTGGTCAAGCCTCCCCTTGATCCGGAGGTGGTGCCACGCAGGGAGCTCTCGAGCACTGTAGTGTTGGCGGGGGCCTTCAGACTGGCACTGGACAGAGCAGGGCTGTGGTTTACTGGGGCGGAGTTCACCGAAGAGCCAGAGGAAACTTCAGACGCAGGCGAATTTGGAGAGCAGCCAATAAGCCCTTGGATCAAAGGCTGAGCACTGGCATTAATAATGGGAACACCTTTGTCTATTGGACTGGTGACATTGGTCACTGCCGGAGTAGAAATGTTTGAACTTGCACTACTGGATGGGACAGAAGTGCTTCCTGTCACACTCTGAAGCAATGACGAGAGACCTAGTACCAGGACAGAGGGGAGAGGAAAAAAAAGAAGATATTTCAGTACATTTTTTGTAGAACCATACACTAATTTTAAACTTTTCACCTGACACAAGTGGACAATCGGTTCAAGTTCTGTTCACAAAATATACACTTAGCCCTTTGTTAATTTCGGTTCTCATCTTAACAACTTTCGCTTACACTACAGCTTTACTTCAGTAAAAGCACTCTGCAGTTCTCTATAAGAAATGGGAGGCCTAGATTTAAACGAGAATTTGAGGAGGCATTTAAACTTTGAGGTGGTTGTGAAGGTGGGAAGGAGATGTCAGGTGGTTTTGGAAACTTTTGACGGCTGCGCAGTGGGGAGGAGTAATAAAAGTGGAAGGCACAGTGGAGTCAAAAGAACGAAGAGTGCATTAATGCACTGTTTTTTAATCAAAACAAAATATCCAAGGGGCTTCTCAGAAGAAGATTCAGCCAAAAAACAAATCAAACAAAACCAACAAGTCAAAGGGCATCTGAAGGACTTGAATTGTTAACTCTGTTTCTCACGCATGCTGCTAGACCTGTTGGGTTTCTCCAGCAATTTCTGTTTTTGTTTTTTGCATTTAATGTTTTAACGAAGATCTGTAGCTCGGGTTGTAATTGAGAGTCATTTGTTGCAGATCTCCAGCATCCGCAGTTCTTGGTTTTATTTAAGTCAAAGAGGATTGTAAATCTTGGTGAAAAGAGGTAGGCTTTAAGGAGTGTCTTTGATCAGGAGAGGGAGATGATGCAGGCAGAGGAATTTCAGGAGGAAACTCCACCGCTTACGGCCAGGCTAGTTGATGGTTGGATGAGGGGAGTCCAGGATGTACAGGAGGAGTGTACAGCTCTTGGAAAGGTTGCAGACTGGGTAGAGGTAGCTAAGATAGGGAATGGCAAAGTCATGCAGTAATTTCAATAAAAGGTTGAGAATGTGGAAGTGGAGGCACTGCTGGCCTGGAAGTCGATCTACATCAACGAGGTTGACAGACGAACACAGCTTGGTGAGAGTCACGGAAGAGCTCTAGCTCACGGAAGGTGGGGAGAGCATTGGAATTGTCAAAAGTCTGCATGGTAACAGAAAACATGACACAGAACATTTTAGATATGAGCGGGAGCAAAGCCCTCATGGGGTTTGAAGGCGAGTGCAGGTGAGCAGATATGCTGCAGGCTCCAACAATAAACTCTAAGTGCTGAAGGAGCTCACTCACACCCAACATCCTGGTTATTGTTAGGGTTTAAGAAAGATTCTTAAGCAGCATCTCATCGATATTTGACAACAGACAGCACAACTGGCTGAAGAACAGGTAAAGCAGGTCCAAACAGCGTGGACCTACACTCAAACGTGCTAACCTTGACACATTGGGGAAGAAAACCAAGCTGAAAACCACATTTCTACAGCAGAGTTTTAAGTTCACAACGTGGAAAACTCAATTCTGCAATTTTCCTTTTACTAAATCGAGAAGTATCAAGGCCCGTAGTGCAGGGGATGACTGAGTTTCCAAAGAATTAGAGGGCAGCAAAATAAAATGAAGTGAGATATCAACAAGGTGACAATGAAGAGGAGGATAAAACCTGTGAACTGTCATTAAGCAGACAGAGGCCCTGGAAATGGAGGAATTAGAAGTAGGTAAAGATGCAATAAGCAATTGAGTTGGAATTTTGAGCTTTGGAAAAATAATCTACAGGTGGCCAGGGTTGGCCTGGATTCCAAGTGATTGATCTGAAAGACCAGGGTGCCGAGTATGGACCATCAGGTGCAGGAGGAGGATCAGGGTCTGCTCAGGCAGATTTTGTACGGTTCCCTAGTTTACCTTGCAGAGCTGGAGCAGAGGGCCCCTGTGTCTTGCTGAGTGCTGACAGGATGCTCTCTGGAGTTAATTCAACTTTTGACAGGATGCTCGCCAGAGGATTGGGAGTGACTTGAGAAGGCTTCTGAGTGGGGGCCTTGAGGCCACTATTCAGTTGTGCCCCAGCAGGAGCCGCTGACGTTACCGCAAGCACAGGCGCTTGACCAACTGCTGGGCTGACTGGAGACAGAGGGGAGAGAAAAGTAAAATCTGACAAGGTCACCAATAGCCAAGCTCAGCAATCTGACGCAGAAGCAAAGAAATTAAAACACAAACCTTGCTTCACTGCAATTTGAGTGCTTTGAAAGATCAGAAGGGTTGAAAATAAAAAATCATCCAATTTGCGTCATCTCAAATAAAATATATAGGATAATGAACACTGTCAGTACAGGAGGCCAGGCGGTTCATCATGCCTGTGCCAGTCAACAAAGGCCTGACAAATTAATCCCATTTCCCAGCTCTAGGCCCACAGCCCTGGAGGTTATGCCAACACAAGTAAATATCGTTCAAATGTTACAAGAATTTCTGAGTCAACTACCCTTTCAGGTAGCTAGTTCCAGATAGCCACCACACTGAGTGAAAGAGAGTCATCTCTCATCCTAGTTTTCTAACCCTTAGCTCAAATCCATACGTCCTGGGTAACATCCTTTCTACTAACGGAAAAAGGGCCTTTGTGTCCACTCTGTGTATGTCCCTCGTCATCTTGTACATCCCTATCGGTTTTCCTCTCCACCTTTGCTGCTCCGAGGAATACAATCCCAGCCTTTGCAATTCTTCCTCATAGCTTAGATGCCCCAACCCAGCTGGCATTCTGGTGAATCGCCTCTGCACTCCCTCCAGTAGAGTCACACCCTGTCAGAACTGCACACAATACTCCAGATATGGCCTAAACAACACTGACACAGCTCCAAAGCTAAGTCATGTCTGTGATCTAAACCCTCAGGATGCCTTGCATATACCTGTACAGGATGCATAAGTAATGAGGTTCATACTCCGAGACCAACAAGCTAGCTGCTAAAATACAATTAGGGATGGAGTTCCAGGATTGTGACCTGGGAACAGCAATATACTTCCAAGACAGGGTGATGTATTTGTAAATGCATACACAGAACAGCAGCCCTAACCTGTAAACATTATGCCTTTTGCCCTATGTGATGAATTCACATGCTGCTTATCCCACAATCTCCAGGGAGCGACTTGCTGTAAGACACTGGCTACACCAATACACACGGAAAGTAAAGACATGGATGTCAATTTACATCTAATAAGAAAAAGAGGGGAGAGAAAATGCTTCAAAAAAATAAATAAATAACATGCGAGCAGCAACGTTCTGACATGGCTCATCCCACGTTAAACATAGAGTAAAGCTCCCTCGACTTTGTCCCAGTGATATGACAGATGCTACCTCAGAAGAGAGCACCACAATGGAAACTGTCATAAAGTCAACCTTTCTGTGCACTCCCCCAGAGACTGAGGACTTGATCAGTGCTACATTAGGGTATCTGTTTCCCACAGGATGGCAAAACCTCTCTTTGGGGATACTTTTCTTTTCATGTGCACAAAGAACCAAATGAATTTCTCCTCCCTGACTCCAGAAAAACAAATGCAAGGAAGAGACAGAGACATTCTTGAAAGATAAGAAACACAAATTTTGTTGGTGCTTCTGTGTTGCACTCATCAGGACACTTCACACAAGAATAATCAATTCAGCTCCATGAAAACTTGCATTTATACTCCAACACAGGTCGTTGCCCATGGGCTGATTTCCCGCCTGAATTGGCATTCCTGCAAAATGTCCTGATGAGTACCAAGACAGAAAGCTTTGATCAAAAATGTCCTTTGCTGAGTACTACTTACATTCAGTTCTGGCAAAGACTTGAACTCATTTAGCATCATTTCATAACTCTCAAAACAAAAAACCTCTCCAAACTGCTTCATAATCAAAAGGTGTTGTCATTTTTCACAAAACGTGCTCCCCAAAATAATAAAAACGGATCAACTGGCTATGCATCTCCAGGGGCGTGAGCCAAGGTTGAATTATTCAGAGAGGGAGACACGATGGAATCTTCAACAGCGATGAAGAATCACCAGAAAAGGCTGGTGATTCCCAAGCCGGGGGACATTTCAAAATCTCATCTGAAACACGATTTGGCAATGGCAGTATTCACTCACGACTGCGCTGGAGAACTATCTTGGAACATTTGCTCAAAGTCCTAGAACTGGGCAAAGGGCGACAAACATCTGGTAGCAGCAAGGCACTGAGTCGAGCTATCGGACACCAGCAGCCTTCTGCTCAGTTAAATTATTCACACCTATTTGGACGAGAAAATGTGAGAAACATGCAACTAGCCAAACAAACCCTGGAAAATAAAACTTGTGAAGTGCTTTATACATGAACCAGCCACTGCATTCCTCACCTGTGTTCTTCATGACGGTGGTCAGGCTACTAAGGATGGAGCTGATTTTGCCCAAGTCTATATTTGCCAGATTTGGCAGGGCCAGCGGTGGTGTTACAGTGTTGCTCTTTGCCTGCGGGGTCTCCACGGGGGTCGATGCCTTTTCTGGTTGGGGGCTTGCGCTCACTGCCACTGCCGTGCCTGGACTGGATTCCTCCTTTCTCTCCTCACTCTCTACTGCTAAAGAACAACAAGTTGAGAGAGAGAGAGAGCGCGAGGTG
>JAHRHZ010000179.1:37650-52585 GCA_024137785.1 Ginglymostoma cirratum
AGCGGGCGCGCAAGGGCGAGACAGCGGGCGCGCAAGGGCGAGACAGCGCGCGCGACAGATAGAGGGAGGGAGGAAGGAAGGAAGGAGAAACAAGTTAGAATCATTGTTTTCCCCAAATAGTGCACTTATCTACAAATTTCCTCCCATCCCATTCAATTTCACGTTCCTCAAGCGCCCAGAACACTAAAAATTAAAATGTCATGCGAGGGCACAAATGGATCCAATTCCATCCCAGCCAGTCGTCAGGAACTTATCCAATCTCTAAGAGAAATGAAATAAAGAGTATGAACTCTTTCAAAGACCCCCATACAGGTCTCAGCGGGCAAGGTAGCTAAAGGTAACGCCCTAACTGCTCCATCAGCTGAGATAATGTAACGGCCTACACGCTCAGCTTTATTCTCAATAACCAGGAAAGCTCCAGCTTCACTTCTGACAGTTACGTGTCGAGCAACAGTTTGTCTGAAAGTGAAGTGATTGGGTTCCCTGATGATTAGGTGGCAAAGACACCACAGGGCGCTGGGATGATATCAGATTGAATTTTTGTTCTGTACCACAATGTGGAGGTGCTGGTGTTGGACTGGGGTGGGCAAGGTCAAAAATCACACAACACCAGGTTATAGCCCAATAGGTTTGTCTGAAGACACAAGCTTGAAGGAGGAGTGAGACTCCAAAAGCTCGTGTCTTCAAATAAACTTGTTGGACTATAACCTGGTGTCATGTGATTTCTGACCTTTTACCACATTAACAGACTTAGCTCAGAGTAGTGCTAAGCACACTACAAAGAACTTCTGCATCCCATCACTGTTCCAGAATCCCCATTTCGGTGAAACGGCTCTTCCTGGGATATAAGGCTAACCAGAGATGATAAAGTCGGGCCTGTGGCATCTCCCACTGAGGGGACAGTAGATGTCTGTGCCAAAGGAGACCCATTCGGGTCAAGGTATTGGAGGGTTGCCTGAGCGAGGGAACAGTAACCCAGATCTAAAAGAAGAGAAACAAAAGCAGAAATTGCTAGAAAAACTCGAAGTCTGGCAGCACCTGTGGAGAAACATCAGACTCAATGTTTCAGGTCGAGTGAGCCTTCCTCAGAAGTGTTCCAATGAAGGGTCACTCGACCTGAAACATTAACTCTGATTTCTCTCCACAGATGCTGCCAGACCTGCTGAGCTTTTCCAGCATTTTCTGTTTTCATTTCTGATTTACAGCATCCATAGCTTTTTCAGCTCCTAAAGGAGAGAAGAAGGCTACCAGTCAGTGCAGAGAGCAAGGGGAACATTTTCTTCTAAAACTTCAAATCTTACATTTAAATGTTAAGGACTTAGAAAAAACCAATTTAAATGGAATAAAATAATCCTACAAAATTACAGGTGAACAGATCGTGAAAGGGAAGGCAGTGACCTAGTGACACTATCACTAGATAGCGACTTAGAAGCCTAGGTTAATGTCCTGGGAAGATGGGTTTGAAGCCGACCAGACAGTGAAACTTGAATTTGACAAAAACTTAAAGCTAGACCTTGGCGACCACATAGCCACTGACGATTTTTGTAAAAATACTAAATGTCCTTTAGTGAAGGAAATCTGCTGTCCTCACCTCACCTGGTCTGGTCTGGTCTACATGTGACTCCAGGCCAATAGCAACGTGACTGAACTGTAACAGCCCTTTGAGCAATTAGGGATGGGAAATAAATGCTGGCTTAGCCAGTGATACCAATATCCCATGAACAAATTAGAAAAAAGCAGCGATGATGGTTAATAAAAGCAGTTGAAAATGCTGACAAAGTGCAGATTTCTTTTGTGGGGTTATGGTACTTAATTCTGGTTCTTGTAAACTTGCACAGGACCCTGGTCAGGTTGCCCGCTGATAACTGTCCACAGTTCCAGTTCCTATGCTTCGAGAAGATTGCAGCAGCGCTGGATTAAGTCCAATAAAGATGATTTACAAGAATGGCACCTGAATTGAGATATTCAAGAAATTTTGGTTGGGGGTGGGGAGGGGGGGACATAGTAGCTACTAAACCTGCTTCGTAGTACCAGGTCCTGGTTCCATTCCACCCTCAGGTGACTGTGCAAACTCTATACAGACATTCTCCCAGTGCCTGCCTCCAGGTTTCCCCCGGGTGCTCCGGTTTCCTACCACAGTCCAAAGACGTGTGGTTCAGGGGGAATTGGCCATGCTAAATTGTCTGTAGTGACTTGGTACTTACAGGCTAGGTGAGTTAGCCATGGGAAATTGAGGGTTATGGAAATAGGGTGGGGGTGCAGGGGGCCTGGGTCTGGGTGGGATGCTTTTCGGACAGTCACTGCAGACTCGATGGGCTGAATGGCCTCCTTCCATACTGATTCTATTGCAGCTACTGGGAAACAGTAAATAGGTCAGGTGGTGATCTCTCTTCAGAAAAGAGAAAACTGCAAGTTAGCCTGGATAGGGTGGACTGTGAGAGCCTTTTTCCTTGGATGGTGACGGCTAGCACGAGGGGACATAGCTTTAAATTGAGGGGTGATAGATATAGGACAGATGTCAGAGGTAGATTCTTCACTCAGAGTAGTAAGGGCATGGAATGCCTTGCCCGCAGCAGGTGTAGACTCGCCAACTTTAAGGGCATTTAAATGGTCGTTGGATAAACATATGGATGATAATGGAATAGTGTAGGTTAGATGGGCTTCAGATTGGTTTCACAGGTCAGCGCAACATTGAGGGCTGAAGGGCCTGTACTGTGCTGTAATGTTCTACGTTCTATTTAAAATCCTGCATGGGTAGAGAATAGATGAGAGAGTGTCTTTCTACCTGTGGAAATATAAAACTAGGTACCTCATCCTTACTGATAGATCTGACCCGGGCGGAGGGTGAATAAAGAGAAAATCTCTGACTGTAAGAGTGGTTAGTATGCGGAGTTTACCATCGCAGGAGGTAAAAAGCTCAAAGCTTCCAAAAGGACACTACATAGGAATAAAAAAGAAACAGAAAAAGATGTGGTTAAGAGGCAGGAGATGGGATTGGAGGAGGGTCCTACGGGGTATGAACACTAGGACTGTCTGGTTGGGGCCAAAAGCCCCCAAGTCACGTATGGTGGTTCTGTAATCCCCTGCATTAGGAAGCACAACTGGCTGCCCCTTTCCAAGCCTGGTACCTATGATGTTCGCTGCGCCCACAGCTTCGTCATCCGAGAGCTCCATGTCCTCCACGTCACAGTTATCGCCCGAGGCGTCTGGAGTCAGCGGCCCTGGGCTCTCCTCCAGCTTTTTCGGCTCCGCCACAGGCTCCTCAGCCGGCCGCACGGGAGACTCTGAGCCGGTCGGCGACGGAGCGTCCATGCTGGGAGACGGGATGGGAGACTCGTCCGGATCTGGCAGCGTGGTCTTCAGCTGGTCTAGTTTCTTCTTCAGGTTGTTAACTCTGTTTGCAAACGTCTTGTATGCCTGTGAGAAAGCAGTGGAAGGCAACAGCGAGTAAGGAAATCAAAAACTGGGAGATACTCAGAATTACAATCAGTCCGTGCTAGTGGGGCACAATGCGAGGACAAGGGGAACACTACCATGGTTACGCAATAGAGGGAGTGGGGAAGGCGTGGGAATTAGCATGAATGTGGCCATCCCTTGCCAGTTCCAACACCTCCAGCATCTTACTCCCAATTTTCAGTTTGCCTGGCATTTCAACTCTCCCCTTACTCTCTTCCAATGACGTCCCTGTCTGTGGCCTCCTGTAGCATTCTGACAAAGTTCAACACTTCATTTGGTAAGGCACCTTACAGCCTTTTGTGCCTATGTCAACTCTCCTACCTTCCCACCCTAATCAGTGGCCCCATTTGTGTGCGCTCTTTTCACACTCATTCACCTGCCTCTGACCTGGAATGTTAGCTCTGTCTCTCACGCTCAATTTTGACTTCAATAAAATATCTGGAATTGAGAATCTGATGATGACCATGAATCCATCGTCGATTGTCAGGAAAAACCCATCTGGTTCACTAATGTCCTTTAGGGAAGGAAACTGCCATCCTTACCTGGGCTGGCCTACATGTAACCCTAACCCTAACCCACAGCAATGTGGTTGACTCTTAACTGCCCTGGCAATTAGGGATGGGCAATAAATGCTGCCTAGCCAGCGACGCCCTCATCCCACTAATGAATAAAAGAACAGAGGCTGCCTGACCTGCTGAGTATTTCCAGTATCTTCTGTTTGTCTCAGATCTGCAGCATTTGGCGTTCAAATTAAAAGTACAAACCTCTGAAGTAAGGTGGAGCTAACGTTTGCACAGAAGATGCTAGAAGTTACAGAATAAACCACCAGGGGCAAAAATGATAGAAAAGACATGAAATAGCTTAAGTGGGAAATTATATAGGTGTCAGGAGAAACGTTTGCAGGGAACCCTCTGGTAACACAGTTACAAATGCAGTCCATGTCCCCAGTCTGTAAGACACTTACATTTGCTACAATCTTCACCTCCTTGTACTGAGCTTCATAAAAGATCTCTGCATTTTCGAGTGCTTCGATCAACGGTGGGGTCTTCTTCACCTCCCTCTCGAGCTCGGCGCAGAAGTCTTCCAACTTGGAGCTGGATTCTTCAAAGTCTTTGGAAAAGCGTTTGCCTCCGGCACGATCTACATAGATAGAAAGAATGAAGTCTTCCCATGTCTGAACAAATTACCGGTGGTGGGGAGGTCTGGAGCAAGGAAACCCCAGCAAGACTTAACAAAAGCAGGTCTGGAGAAACTATTATGAAGAGGAGATACAGAGTTATCAAGTCCGGTTGCAAGGGGAGACTTAATGAATGAGCACTTTCTCTTGCCAAAGCTATGTCATAAAATCTCATTGATGGGTTCAAGACAATCCCAACAACACACAAGAAAGAATGAGAGCAAACAAATCCCAAGTATCTACGAATACTTTAAAAAGCTGTAGAAACTAGCATTAAAATATCACAGATGTCCATATTTGCTGTCCCTAAACTATATACTGTTATGACTTTTGGTCATGTTTACCAAACCATCAATAGTCTTGCCTTTTTTTAAAATTTGTTCAAAGGGCGTGGGCATCATTGGCCAGGCCAGCACATATTGCTCATCTGATTGACCCTGGGAAAGAAAACAATAGGTTTTGCTCTTGAAACTCTGCAGCTCATTTGTTGTTGGTAGACCCACAGTATCATTTGGGAGGAACTTCCAAGATTTTGATCCAGAGACACTGAAGGAACAGCCGAATAATTTCCAAAAAAACTGCAGATGCTGGGAAAACTGGCAGCATCTGCGGGCAGAAGGCAGAGTTCTGTGACCGTTCTTCAGGATTTTCTGTTATTTCCAAGTCAGAATGGTGTGGGGCTTGGAGGGAAACTTGCAAGGGGTGGTGTTTCCAATGTAGCTTGTCTTTCTAAGGAGTAGGGTTTGCAGGGTTAGATACTGTTGGCAAAGCAGCCTTGCTGGGCTAGTGCCATTTGAAAAAAAAATTCAATTATGGGACATGCGCTATTAGCGGGGCCTGTATTTATTGCCATTCTAACAGTGTCTTCCCTTCCACAATACTACACAGGCTGTGAATCATTCTGTAGTCCTGAAGTAATATTAAACATAGCATCGCTGCAATTCTTCAAAAGGAGTTCTGAGTGGCCCTGTAATTGCAGATTGCAACCACTGGGTAGCACCATATCCCACTGCACTCAACACCATGAGAAATGCCAAAGGAGACAATGCATTGGACAGACTGGGAGGAGCACGCAGTAGGTCAGCATCATTTGTGAAAATTACTGGGAGAGCAGACCTGCGTGAAACTGGCAGGAGACCGGGGAAACAAAAAAAAGAGACAGAACCACCCCAACCAGTTTTCACTTGTCAGAGCTGAACCCCAACATCACAGGTAGGTGTCTGGTGGATATTTCTTCCATGTCTTTTTAGATTGGCCAAGTGGTTTAAGTCATGATATGTTATTACAGCTGAAGAGAAAAATTACTTTTAAAATATTTATCGTATAAATTCATTAAATTGAATAGAGATGGCTGTATCAGCAATGCGTTGCAGCTGCAGTATGTGGGCACTTTATGCATGATCCATTGGGCTTTTTCAGGTTGGAATGATGAAATTTGTGGAATGTCGTAAGGCTCTGTCCTAGGGCCTCTACCATCAACTATACATTTATGATTTGAAAACCAGGGCAGAGTCTAATGTCTATATTTGTTGACATTACAAAAAGATGTTATGAGGAGGACATAAGCAATCTGCACGGAGATATAGATTTGTTGCTCATGACCAAAGAACAATACAGTATAGGAACAGGTCCTGTGGCCCTCCAAGTCTGCACCAACACATTTTGCCCTTTCATACTAAAGTTGTCTTCACTTACAGGATCTGTATTCCTCTATCCCCTTCCTATTCACATATTCGTCCAGGTGCTTCTTGAATGCTGCTATTGTGTCTGCTTCCACCACCACCTCTGGCAACGCTTTCCAGGCACTTGCCACCCTTTGTGTGAAAAACTTGCCTTGTACATCTCTTTTAAACTTCCCCCCCACCTTGCACATTGAACCTGTGCCCCCTTATTAATTGACCTCTCCATCCTGGGGGAAAAAGCCTCATATTTTCAACACTATCCATGACATTCACAATGTTATAAACTTCTATCAGGTCGTTCCTCAACCTCCTGCATTCCAGTGAAAATAAACCCAGTTTATTGAACCTTTCTTGGCTAAAATACCCCATAACAGGCAACATCCTGGTAAACATTTTCTGTACCCTGTCCAAAGCATCCACATCCTTTTGGCAGCGTGCTGACCAGAACTGTACACAATGGCAGTGTGTCTTTTCCCTAGGATGGGGGATTTCAAGACTAGGGGGCATATTTTTTAAGGTGAGAGGAGAAAATTTATAAAAGACATGAGGGATAAAGGAATTTCTTCTCCCATAGTCTGTTGTGAATGGCTGGAATTCTCTTCCCAGAATGTTATAGAGGCTGTATCACTGAACGTATGCAGTTTAAGGGAGGAAAATGTGACGTCATGCACTCTAGTAGCAATAATCAAAAGGCAGATTATTATTTACACACAGAGAGACTTCAAAATAGTGAAACATGGATGGATCTGGGTGTCTTTATGGATGAAACACAACATGTTAGCACGTGTATGCAGCAAGTAATTAAAAAGCAAATGGGATTTTGGCCTTTATTTCTCAGGGATTGGATTTTATAAATAGGGAAGTCTTGATATTACAGTAGGGGTGTCGATGACACTGCACCTAGAGTACTAGGTACAGTTTTGGTCTCTGGATTTAAGAAAGGATATGCTGACATTGGAGCCTGTCCACTAGGTTGATTCTTGAAATGAAGGGGCTGACTTATAAAGAATGGCTAAACAGATTAGGCTTTATTCATTAGAGTTTAGAACTTCATGTTGAGGTTGTACAGAACATGGTTGAGTCCTCTTCTGGAGGACTGTATCCAGTTCTGGTCACCCTGTTATAGGAAGGATACTGTTAAGCTGGAGAAGGTTCAGAAAGGATTCGCCAGGAATGGAGGGTTTGAGTTATAAGGAGAGACTAGATAGGCTGGGACATTTTCCACTGGCGCACAGGAGATTGAGGGGTGCCCTTATAGGGTTTTATAAAATCATGAGGAGTACAGATAAGGTGAATGGCATGTGTCTTTACTCTCGGGTGGGGGGTTTCAAGACTAGGGGGCATATTTTAAAGGAGAGAGGAGAAAATTTAGAAAATACATGAGGGAAAAAGAAATTTCTTCTCCCATAGGCTGTTGTGAATGACTGAAATTCTCTATCCCAGAATGTATTGAAAGATGAGATAGATAAGATTATTGAAATATCAGGGAGTTGAGGGCAATGAGGAGCTGGCACACAAGTGGAATTGTGCCCTGGGTAAAACCAGCCATGATTTTATTGAACAGCGAGGCAGGCTACGGGGACCAAGGTCCTACTCCTACTTACGTAGTTATTCAAATCAAAAGAAGGGTGCGCGTGTAAGCAGGTGATAAAAGTAAGGCTTAAAACCCCTCTCCAATGTCCAACAAGTATGCATTACATTAATTTACTGCATGTTCATTTCTGCACGCTACCTTTCAACCGCTTCAATGTCTCTGTGCTGCAGACGTCAACGCGGAGGGTCCCAAGCTGCTTCTCCTTGAACTCTCTCTCATCCTCCGCCTGCTTGTAGGACCCCAGCTGGTCAATGAGTGCCTGCGGCTGTAGCAGGAAAAGAGAGAGGAGTGCAAGTCAGATTCTGTGAAGATGGTGGTTCCCAAAACAAGCCCCTCCAATAATTAACACTAAATACCACAACACAACAGCGAAACAAACTACCAAAGAAAAACCGCAAAGGTAAATGCAAGCTGCCGACGAAAACAAGACACCAGGTTTATTTTTTTCCCCTCGTATGACAGCCATAGCTCAGTGGCAGCACTCATTTCGAAGCCAAAGTTGCAGGTTCAAATTTGACTGTATAATCCAGACTGCACCACAACTGCTCTGCAGGGGATAATGACAATGATAAACCACAGCCCTGCCTACCCGCCAACAGGGCAGGAACAAGGTCGTAACACTGGTGGGGGTGTTCTCTCCACAGTGCAGGGGTAAATACCCCTCAAACACCCACCAACTTCAACACAGAAAGGGTGGTTAAAAAGGCATTTGGCATGCTTGGCTTCATTGCTCAGTCCTTTGAATTCAGGAGTTGGGACGTCATGTTGAGGTTGTACGGGACGTTGGTGAAGCCTCTTCTGGAGTACTGTGTCCAGTTCTGGTCGCCCAGTTACAGGAAGGATATTCAGAGCTAGCAGGAACCGCAGGTGCTGCAGAATCTGAGAAAGCAAGGTGTAGAGCTGGATGAACACAGCAGGCCAAGCAGCATCAGAGGAGCAGGAAGGTTGACGTTTTGGGCCTAGATCCTTCTTCAGAAGAAGGGTCCTTCTTCAGAAGAAGGGTCTAGGCCCAAAACGTCAGCTTTCCTGCTCGGCGTGCTGTATTCATCCAGCTCTACATCTTGTTATAGGAAGGATATTGTTAAGATGGAGAGGGTTCAGAAGAGATTTACCAAGATGTTGCTGAGTATGGAAGGCTAGAGTTATAAAGAAATGTTGGATAGGCTGGGACATTATTTACTGGAGCACAGGAGGTTGAGAGGTGACCTGATAGAAGTTTATAGAACAATGAGAGGTATAGAGAGAGTTAATGGTAGTTGTTTTTTCCCTAGAACGGGGGGATTTCAAGACTAAAGGGCACATCTTGAAGGTGAGAGGACAGAGATTTGAAAATGACCTGAGGGGCAATTTTTTTTTTTTTTTAAAAAACACAGAGGGTGTTTCGCATGTGGAATGAACTTCCTGAGGAAGTGGTAGATGTGGGTACACAATTACAATATTTAGAAGACATTCGGATAATTTTGTGACGAGGAAAGGCTTGGAGAGACATGGGCCAGGAGCAGGCAAGTGAGACTAGTTTAGTTTGGGAATATGGTCAGCATGGATTGGTTGGACTGAAGGGTCTGTTTCTGTGCAACATGACTCTATCATGTCGCTTATTGTGGGAACAAGTTGTGTGCAGAATGGCAAACAAATTCTTCACCAATAAGGCCAGTGCTGCCTTTTAAAAGATTGTATATACTTAAAGAAACAATACGCAGCATAAAGTGGCAGCACAGTTCAGTGGGTGTATCTCCTACATTACAACGTATATACTGCAATGGCTGTAAAACACTTTGGAACATTATGAGAGGTGCTATACAAGTTCAATTTGTTTCTTACCATTTTGGTTCCCAGTTGTGTTATTATCACTGGACAAGTAATCCAGACACCAGAGCTAAGGTTCTAGGGGCATGGCTTCATATCCCAGTATGGCAGCTGCTGGAATTTGAATTCAATCGATAGATCTGGACTTAAAGCTAGTTTCAGGGACAGTGCATGACAACCAGCATCGACTGGGGGGAGAAATCCACCTAGGAAACGTCCTTTAGGGAAAGGAATCTTGCCTCCTTACCCAGCCTAGCCTACCTGTGGCTGCAGACTCTTAACTCTCTGAAATGATCCACCAAATCACTCAGATCAGGGATGAACAGGAGGTTTGGCCAATGAACCTGGATTCCATGGAAGGATAATGACACTGATGGTGCAGAGGAATAAAACAGCCCTATAGTCAGTACTGCCAAGCTACAATAATTGTGGCACTTTTTTGATTCAGCGGCCAGTCCGATAGGTCCTGCGCAATGCAGGTCAAAAGGCTCTCCCTTAATCTATTTCCATTCAGCCAATGCAAGAAACGGAGTTCAATAACTTGTCTCATTGAGCTGTCAGACAGGTCAATCAGTTTTTGTTCTTGTTGCAACAATGCTCATGCGCGCCATGGGATAAAGGCAGGATAAGCTTGTATTTGTGAACAGCCTGTGGACATTTGTCTGGGCTCATGTGTCAAGGTAAGTTAAGACTGAGAAGCTGTTGGCACCTATGAAGCTGCGTCAAGTTGTGGTCCCGGTGGAGAAGCGAGTTGAGGGGAGAGAGAGTGAGGAACACACTTGAAGCACTTACCACCAACCATGCAAGGCACAATTTCAAACAATTTATTTCTGTTATCAAGGATGTGGGAAGAAGCAGGGGAGTACATAAAATAGAAATCACCCTGGTTTGTGAGCATCACTAGCAAGGCCAGCATTTATTGATCATTCCTAACTTGTCCTTGATCAGGTGTGGGCAAGTCACTCACAACTGGGTGGCCATTTCAGGGAGGGGGGAAGTCATGCATTGCAGTGGGTGTGGAGTTACGTACAGGTCAGATCCCCTCCTAGAGTCTTTACAACAAAGTTGTAATTTCACCATCAGTATGAATGCGCTTCACTGATTGAGTGGAACTACCAGTATAAAATCCACTGTTAGTTTCTACTTGTAACTGTTTTCTCGAAAACTAAAACTCACATCAAGGTGAGAGGTGTCAGTGTCCAATGCTTAAACAGACAAGAAAATAAAACTAAAACTAAAACAACAAATTCCCTTGCAAGACACTTAAAAACACGTGACCAAATGAATAATTGTGCTATTCAGGGACATACACTGAACTAGATAGACCAGGGTAGTGTCATGTTCCAACCCTGTAAACTGGCGTGAGGCTGAGTGGTGGGAAGGACACTGAGTCCAGCCCTCTACCACTGGACAAAGGGACAGAATAAATAAACCAGGTCACTCCGACTGCTCCCCCGATGATTGCTCAGAAACTCCATCCCACAACGGCCAGGTATATTGGGAGGGTTTCTGATCAGGGCACAATTAGGCTCAGCCGTAATGCCTCTCTACCTGGCACAGGCTGTCTGGGTTTGCATATCTGGAACATGCAGCATCAGCAGCAAGCACCCTGCATGAAACCTATATACCAGCAGCTGGGAGACAAGGGGTAGAAAGGGGCAGGAGGGGGAAGAAAATGAAAAGCTGAAGCACTCACCCTAAATTCAGCGAGTATCTTGGATTTCACCACAACACGTGTCTTATCGCTCACTGAAAGGAACAGAAAACGGAATCAGTGTGACCAGTGCACAACTCTGCAGGGCCACCACTATGATCTCAGCTAATCCAAAAGGTGGGCACGTCTAATACATTACAAGCCTTTATCGTTTAGTACGCAGGTCACACACAGTCTGTCACATCACGTCTGTAGTAAGAAACGCTGACAACCAAAAACACGAGAAAAAAAGTCACAATGCAAACTTTTGATGGAAGTAACAGATAGTGGGTTTTGTCTCAGGGCTCCAAAGTGCCTGTAAATTGTCTACAACAGCTACCTGAAGCTACGTCTATAGCACAGCTTTGTCAATGACACACCTTTCTTGCCATTAGCAAAGTGCCAAAAATAGCCACAGTTTCAGAGGGATTCAGATTCAAGATTCCTGGTCCAAACCCAAGGAAACCAGTAGCTGCGCTGCAATTAGGTCCAAATTATTGTGAAGGAGGAACAGTGTTAAACCAGCTTTCCTGCTCCAGTACCGAGCAAACTGACCCAAGAGGAAAAGGTTGGGTCTCGCTCCAAGTGCAAGCAACGCCCAGCCCTCCGCACCCGCAACACGCCCTCCAACCCCCATCCTACATTCCCCAAAGCCATATACAACACTATGTATTCAAGAATGTACCCAGAGGCACCCAAAAGCCAGAGAGGCTCTGATCTTGGGAGTTGTGAATAATAAACACTGAGTTTAGAGCTGTCAACTCCATACCATTCCTGCTGATTTTTCCAAAATAAAACACGGTGGTAAACGTTTTCCTTCGCCGGCTAACCACATCTTTCAGGCGTTAGTGAAATGAATTCCAGGAGTACGGGCACGTCTTTACAAAGCTGGAGAACCCACCCCATTGGACAGACACAGGGGCACGAATATCAGACCCAAATACTTGACTCCCTATCCACAGCCAAAGCATCGAATAGATTTAAACAGATCCTTCACTAACCCTACCACAGTCACTGTCACAAATAGAAGAACATGATCAGCAGTACAGTTACTTTAACACACTTCTGTTCATCAGCAGTAAGACTGAGGATAGGACGAGCAGGAAACCTTTTGTGACTATCAAACGATAAAGTGAATAATTCTGAACACCTTCCCCACTGCCCAAAATTTGTTCCATACCTGTTTTCACTTTTGCAAATTCAGCTGGCTTTCGTCCCACTAAAATGAATGGAAACAAGTGAAAAATAGTAAATTTCCAGATTGCTTTGTCTGAAGCCTTTGCAACAATCGCTCCAGACTGCACGGTGATATGGTTTATTTGCATTTGTTCATAAGGGAAGTGCCAACTATTAAAAGCATTTGGTGCAAAGCATCTGGCCTCATTAAACAGTCTTAACTGTTGAAGATTGGTAAAATTAGGAGCTCATTCTCCTGGCCACCCATATCCATTCACCTGTAAATGAAGCCCACTCCCCTGCTGATAGGCAAAAGCTGCACATGGTGGTCTTCAACTGCTCCTCAATGTTGGGTGGGAAGTATGCTTTGTCTATGCTCAGCACTTTCCCTGAACAAGATCAATTGATTGTCACACTGGGCAATTCAGGGAGCTGGGATTGTCGATCAGTCTGTGGGTCATGGTGCACATCATTAGGCTAAAGTGGTGCTCGATGCAAACTGAGTCCAGGTGATTCTGTACAGCTGAGTGCCCTCTGCTGTCCTACAAATACACACAGTGTTCAATATCTCCTTTGTCTCAAAATTTCAAAACCACAAAGCTTGTCAAAGACGATGGTGTCTTGACAAGGGAGGGGTTGAAGAGACTGAGAGCAGGACCAACCAAGTATGCCCCACAGGTCTGATCCCTGCTCAGGGTTGATATAGGCAATTTCATTGATAAGTGCAGATTAAAGCTGCCTTCAGGGTGTGTGTGCAAGGAAGAGGGGAGAAAACCTGCCCCAATCAGGAAGCCGTACACGTGGGCATGAAAATGGTCCAGGATAAGGTGTCCTCCATATTCCAGGCTCAGGCAAGAATGGCCCCTTGGTGATGCTCAAGGGCTGGTAGGGGTCAGTGGTACCATTACCCAGCCAGAATCTGCACCTCGAGGATGAAACAAAAAGAAATTGCTCCAGAGTATTGGCTGCCCTTTATTGGTAGCAGGAGTTCAGGGAAAAAGTATACACCTCCGCTAAAAAGGTGATGAGATACGCAGGTACCAGGGTAATGGAGACATTTTGCAATTCACAGACCAGTATTTTGGGGAAAGATATGCAACTTGCAGTAGCTTGGATTTTCCCCTAAATTAAAAGTCATGGGAACAGACTTTAGTAACTATCTGAAGTGGACAGGAGGAGGAAAGGAATTTCCAAAAGCCACAGTCGAAGTAGTGGAGATCTTAGAGGAGGGAAGCAAGCTACAGACCATGATAAAGCTACAAAGGTTAGGTGAAGTTTACAAAGGGTTGAGGATGAGAGCCCAGCTGGAGAGCAAGGGAGTAATGTTGAGTAAAAGAAGGCATTGGTGATATTTTCAGTCACAGATGGGCTGACAGTGAGGTAGGAAATGTTGCAGAATAATGGCAGATTATAATATCCCCAAGATTATTAGAGATTGCCACGTACTGATCTTTGAGAACTTTAATGCATTATAACAGGAGCACTGCAGGCGAGTTAGCAACAGATCAGCTGGGCATATACAGCCCTTAAACTGTCATCTACATTCCAGACACAAGTCCGATAGCCCACATTCCAAACAAACAGGAACCTAAGGGTTAGAAATTTTAATGCAAAATGAATTCCAAGTGATGAAGGCCCTGTGTTACAATTCTACCATGTCATTCCTGAAAGGCAAGGAACTTTGGACCAGGGCATCCTCAAAGTACAGATTATGCTGGAACCATGCCCAAGCAAAGCATCTGTTTACACAGTTAACTAGAGGAGAGTTCAGGAGTTCAGTAGTATGTTGCTTCTTTCTTTCTTGGTCAAATACTTGCTTTGCCACATGTCCTGAGCTAGCTTGAGCCTTCCACTGTCACTTTTCAGCAACCTTGACTGGGACATGGTGAGGGATGGAGCAACACAAAGGGAGTACACGAGTTTTGTTAAGACACACCAGCTGTAGGGGCCTCAATAACCTTGGTGTGCTCCAGCTTAAAGAAAATCTCTCAATTCCTAGAATCAACACTGTGTATACAGTCTTTATTCATTACACAAACCATCCTCACCAAGAGCAGCTCGCAGGTCGACAATCAACTCCTCTGGGTAGACACTCCTCTGCTCCCATATCGTGAATATTCGCTCCACAGATTTCCGAATGGAAGGATCCCTAGAGAAAGTCAAAAAATAGGAATTTTGTGAATTGGTGCTGGCTTTGGACCACAGAATGTTTTAGCTTTTTACACATGGCAGTTGATTAAGGCGTAAAGTTTGTTATTTGACACTGCTTCCTCCAATGGTTTCAGAGATAGCAGGAACTACAGATGCTGGAGAATCTGAGATAACAAGGTGCAGAGCTAGATGAACACAGC
>JAHRHZ010000179.1:52985-85009 GCA_024137785.1 Ginglymostoma cirratum
AACGTCAGCCTTCCTGCTCCTCTGATGCTGCTTGGCCTGCTGTTTTCCTCCAATGGTGCCCGTTTTTCCTCTCTGACAGGAGCCCAAAAATGTACATGGCTTTTTTTTTAATTTAAAAAAAAAAAAAACGATCACTCCTTGTTTCCTCATTCTGGTCTATTTTAACATTACTGCACCTAATGATCATTCACATAAAATTAATTTCTACGTATTTTACACATCAATAGAGAGCGCCTTATCTGATCAACTCTCTAGCTCTCCACTATTTCCCCTCCCTCCTCTCAGCGTCTCACCATCCTAAAATCATCTTTAATGGCTTGTTTTATCTTCAGGCTACAGTGCTGTTCAAGGGTACACACTCACCCAAACACAACAGTTTGTTTCTTTTTCTTTCGATGTTGCCTAGTATGTGTTCCTCGCTCTGTTCTATTACTCTTATGCTCTCGGCAAGATATGTTCTCCCTGAAATGCATGCAAAACTTTTCACTATACCTAGGTACATCTGACAATAATAAATCAAATTAAAAGTCAAATCAAATCATGCTTGCATTGTTAACACCTTTTTGGTCTAATTTCAGTAGGTGCTTGGCCCTATTTTAGGTAACACTAAGAAACTACACATCGAGGCACAAATTTCTCGCTTCACCTTTCGTAAAAAGAAAATCAAAGATAGGAACGAAACTAGAGATAACAGTGTGGAGCTAGAGGGACACAGTAAGCCAGGCAGCATCGAAGGAGAATGGTCCCGACCTGAAACGTCAACTTTCCTGCTCCTCTGATGCTGTCTGGCCTGCTGTGTTCCCCAGCTCCACACTGACATCTCTGACTCCAGCTTCTGCAGTTCTTACTACCTCGAGGATCAAAACTAGTTGGATTCTCCCCAGTTTCCTCTGAAAGGAACGCTGCAAGTCAATGCCCATTGCTGACTGAAAAAATGACCAAGAAACCTGCAGTTACAAAAATTTGCCAATTTTCCACCAGAGAAGGGAACAAAGGTTTCCTCGAGAGGTTGCATTTATTTGCTTTAATATGAAATGTAGCACTGAGTGCCACCCATGCACATCTGCCAGCACCACGATCTAAAGTGCCCACCTGCTCCAAGAAGACCATCATCCCAATGCCAAGGGAAAATCATGCAGCATGCCTCAATGACTACCGTCTGGTGGCTCTGACCCCCATAATTATGAACTGCTTCGAAAGATAAGTCATGACTCACGTCAAATCCAGCCTCCCAAATTGTCTTGATCCTTTGTAATTCACCTGCAAGCGCAACTGCAGAGGCCATCTCCCTGGCCCTACACACATCCCTGGAACATCTGGATAACAAGGAAACCTACATCACATTGCTACTTATTGACCACAGTTCTGCTGTAACTCCAAAGAAACTCATCTCCAAACTGAGACCTAGGTCTTGGCTCCCCTCCGTAACTAGATCCAACTGCCTGACAATACGCATAGACAACGAGTAAGACAACACCTCCTTCGCACCGATGCCCTGCAAGGCTGCGTACTTAGTCCCAAATTCCGCTCCAAAACCATTTACAAAGGTTGACAACACTACTATTGTAGGTTGAATCTCAAACAACAACGACACAGAATACAGGAAAGAGACTGAGTGTTTAGTGGCATGGTATAAAGACAACAATCTCTGCATATTGCCCCTGTCTGCATCAATGGTACTGAGGTGGAAATGCCAAGAGCATCAATTTCCCGGCAGTGATGATGACAACAATCAGTCATGGTCCATCCACATCGACGCAACAGTCAAGCAAGCACAACAACATCTCTGCTTCCTTAGGATGGTAAGGAAATCTGGCATGTCCACAAGGACTCCTACCGAATTTTAGAGATGCGCCACAGAAAGCATTCTATCAGGATGCATCGCAGCATGGTACAGCAACTGCTCTTCCCAAGACCACAAGAAACTACAGAGAGCTGTGAATGCAGCCTAGTCCCTCTTGCAAACCAACCTTCCATCTATACCTCCCACAGCCCCAGGAAAACAACCGATATAATCAAAGACCCCTCCCACCCTGGTTATACTCTCTTCCACCCTCATGTCAACCAGAAGATATAAAAGTTTGAATATGCATACAAACAGTTTCACAAACAGCTTCTTCCCCACTGTTATTAAGACTTTTGAAAAGACCTCTCAAATGTTAATTCTGATCTCACTCTCTGCACCTTCTCTGTGGCTGTAACACTGTGTTCTGCAACCCCAATGCACTTTGCATGATATGATCTGCCCTTATAGCACGCAAAACAACATGTTTCACTGCATCTCAGTACATGTGACAATAATAAATCAATCACAGCTTGTAGCTGGAGTCAACCAGAACAAGGACAGCTGTGTCACCTGGAGAAATCATTCTCCAGCGCGAGTGGGAAAGCCAGAGACATTTCCTAATCTAACGCATGTTTTTGCAACAACGGATGCTGAAAAATCTCCAGTCAGGCAGCAGTGAACAGACAAAGGGGCAACCATACCAGCTTGATGACCTTTCACCAGAACAGAGTGGGGGGCAGACATGGCACACGTCATGTTGAGACTTTCTGGTTGCTGGTCTCCACATACAAGTTGGACACAGACAGAAAGAGGAGGATGATGGAGTAAGCTGGTTAACAATAAAGAAGAACTGAGAATTAGGGCCTCCTTAAAAACCTGTGTTAACTCAACATTCCATATTTGGTGTTTCCGGTGTAGCATGAGACCCCCATCTGTGTCAAATTAATAACAAGCCTTCTGCAAATGTAAACAAATCTAGATGAAAACACTGGGGAGGTCATCAGGGTCTTAACTCACATCAAAGGTTTATCGGGCGTCATTCTATTCTATTATCAACAGTGTAATAAAATTAAGGTGGCTTTGGTCTTTGAAGAAATGAAAACTAAATCTTTAAGTGGAGGCAAGTAAATGGACAACACATGATAGCTATCAGTAGCTATCCCACATGGCAGAGGGGAAACACAGGTGACTGACACAGCATTGATGGCTGGTCCCAAAGTAAAGTTTATTAACAGGGACAGAAGGAAGGGGCAAGACCATCCATGGAGGCAAGCCACACCATCTCCTAGCAGGAAGGCTAGGAGTTCCTCCTCATCAGCCAGAGGAAAGAACAAAAGCTGTTGTTACCAAAACCAAAAACTACCAGAGATGACCACAAAAGACAACTGGGCCAGGTGGGTGGATATGGAAGTAGTGGTGGTGGTGGTGTGCATGGGAGTGCACTGCCTCCAGTCCTCCATCCTACAGAATGGCTCCTGGATCAGTAAAAGTCATACAGCATGGAAGCAGGCCCTTCAGCCCAACTCACTCATGCCAACCAGGTTTTCTGAACTGGACTAGACCCATTCGCTTGGGTTTGGCCCATATTCCTCTACATTTTTACTATTAAAAGGCATTTGGACGGTACATTAATGTTGCAATTGTAGCAGCCTCCACCACTTCCTCTGGCAGCTCATTCCATACACACACTACCCTCAGGTCCCTTTTAAATCTTTTCCCTCTCACCTTAAACCTAAGCTCTCTAGTTTTGGACTCCCCTACCCTGGGAAAAAGACCTTGGTTATTCATCTTATCTATGCCGCTCATAATTTTACAAACCTTTATAAGGTCACCCCTCAGCCTCTTACATTCCAGGGGAAACAAGTTCCAGTCTAGTGTTCTTATCTGACACAGGTCATACATTTCCTTTCTTCGCTTAATTAACTAATGCACCATATCCAAACTGCTGCCTCTCAGTAACTGATCAGAAAATTGCAATAACTTGTTGACCGCCTGCATTAGGTAAATGAGATCACAAACCCCCTAAAAATCAACCTAACGGTTTCACATTAATGGGCAGAAGTTCTATCCAACCCCAGAGTTCAAAATAGGACAAGATTTCAGGTATGAAACTTCAGCAATGCACTTACTAGTTCAATATAGAAATAAAAGATGTTTCCATAATCCATCTCTACTCTGCTACAGGATTTAAGCTGGCCCTTCTTGCTTTGAATCATTGACATCACAACAAATTAAGGAGATCATTCAGCTCAAGGTATGCCACCTATCATACGACTGGACAGTGATAGCTTTTACACGGGAAATCCTAAACTTTAATCACACCATTGCCAGCCTTCAACCACATTTGTAATGACATGCAAAAGTAAACAAATGTCTCAACTGTAATTTAACCAAAGATGGCTTACTGTGATAACATTTAAACATACTCCAAGCATCATCAAGTTAATAGGAAATGCAAAGTAAATTAAATTACTAATGGCCCTTTTACAGATTGTATACCATTCACCTCACAATCAACACAACAGCTTTACTTTGAGTGAACATTTAATATAATGATGTGGCTTTCTGATTTATCAGAACTCCAAAAGCCTTCGTTAGAACTGTGGCTCCACTTGGTAGCCAATTCACAAGCTGTAATGCCATAGGGAGTGATAGAGACGCCATTTTTTTCTTGATGCTGGGCCATTCAATGCATTAACTGATTATGTTACGACACAAGACCATATAGGCACAGGATGAGCAAACATCAGGTAGTGTGCCCAAGAGGACTAATACACTGGATTGAGGCTCCAATCTCTCTCGAAGTGTGAGTTCAAATCTCACCACCAGAGTGCTTCAGTGGCTCCATGAGGTGAACAAATGGCAGGATGAGTAATCAGGACCACAGTACTGCATACATTCTGCTAAAAGGATCATACAAGCACACATGCAGACGAATGGAGTGCTGTTTATTTCAGGACAGGGGTTGGCTGCTTGTGTCTGCATGGCAGCTTAAATCTGAAAAGTCACACAAAATGGTTGGTGGCATATGCCCACGATTCGGATGTTGCAGTAATATACAAGTACTGATGTCCAGCTTTAAATGCCCTTTGCGGACATAACGCCTGAAAAGTTGACAGCTATTGTAGGATATTTTCTCACACAGTCATTACATCTCCTTGAAATTTCAGTGACAACATTAATACTCAAAACACATTTCAACTTGTCATGTTGAAGAAAGGCAGCCTAATTTTAACAAGATCAGCTCCTCCACAAAATACTCCCATTCCCATGATACTTGACCTCCCAAACAACTGGGATTCCAATTTTAAACTAATTGATAAATCCCATTCTGACTTAAACTCCTTGAGATAGTGATTTTTTTCTCCCTGTGATAATACAATACAATTGCTATTTGATTTTATGAAGTTCAACTGAAAAATATTCAGCTTATTGGTGGAAAAGCAAACCTGCCTTCACTAAAGGGAAAAGATAACAATTACAGAAAATGTATATTCAACCAGACTGGTTTAAAATGTTTAGCAATTCACCCAAATGCAATGCTGCCAAGTTTAACTGAGAGACACAGCTGCATTCACATAAATAGTTAAATCTTGCTGCACTCCACTTTTCTCTCCGAGGGTGCAGGCTACAAGTGTTCAGAAAACAGCAACCCAAATACAACTTGACCAAGTGGCCATTCGGCAATGGTATAACAGAAAAATGCACATATCACAATTCAACACCTTCAGGGTGAAAGTATTTAATTACAATGCCACCTTGCAATGTTACCACTGTCCGCCAAGGGTACAGAAGCTTAAAGCTTGCCCACAAGACACAAAATAATGTCAAATCAACAAGCAGTCTTTGCAGGGGATTATGAAAACTTCAAACACAAACAATTTACTGTTTATAATGTCCCACTTTGTTCTTGCTCGGCTGACTTAAAATTTTAAGCATGAGCTGCGAACATAATTAGAAAATTTACTTTGAAATATTGGAAACCATTCCCAACTGAAACTTCAAAACAAAATGTTCAGAACAATTACTTTTTTTTAAACAATAATTTCTCTTTTCCGAGGTAATTTAATTCCAAATAATACCATTGAGAGTTCTCTTCTGATCTCTCAGCAAATAACAACACAATCCAGGGCTATGCTAAGCCACATAAACCAAGAAGGAGCAATCTCCCATCACTGATTTCTGAAGAAGGGTCTCGACCCGAAACGTCAACTTTCCTGCTCCTCTGATGCTGCTTGGCCTGCTGTGTTCATCCAGCTCTACAACGTTTTATCTCAGATTCTCCAGCATCGGCAGTTCCTACTATCTCTGTAACAATCTCTCATCACTGCTGAGTTAACAGATTATTAGGCAGTTGGACACTGACATCAGCTCTTCTGTATTTTGGGACACATGGGCAAGACCTCATTTATTCCCTACAGCCCGGAGGTGTTTGCGACCCCACTGTACTCCTTGTCCAGCAGGGAAACTATGTATGGCTCAGTTCTGTCCAGGTTCGTGCAGTTTGAAACATGCAAGTAATGATTGTCCCACAGATCTGTCACATTAACTGGAGTGCAGGGAACTGCCACTGAGGCATGCCTGGCATGCTGCTGCTGAGAATATTGCAGATAGCAACTGCTGTGTCCAGTTCTGGTTGCCCTATCATAGGAAGGGCATTATCAAGCTGGAGACGGTTCAGAAGAGATTTACCAGGATGTTGCTGGGTATGGAAGGTTTGAATTTTAAAGAAAGACTGGACAGGCTGGGACTTTTTTCCCCACTGGAACATAGGAGGTTGAGAGGTGACCTGATAGAAGTACAGGTAGAGTTGATGGTAGTTGTCTTTTCCCTAAGATGGGGAATTTCAAGGCTAGGGGACACATTTTTACGGTGAGAAGAGAAATCTGAAAAAGACATGAGGCAATTTTTTTTTGACACAGGGTGGTTTGCGTGCAGAATGAACTTCCTGAAGAAATGGTGGATGCAGGTACAATTACAACATCTAAAAGACATTTGGTTGGATATACAAATAGGAAAGATTTAGAGGGATATGGGCAGGAGCAGGCAGGTGGGTCTGGTTTAGTTTGGGATTATGGTCAGCATGGGTTATTTGGACCTAAGGGTCTGTTTCTGTGCTGTATGACTCTATGATTGTGAATAGTAAAGACTGCAACAGTGTGCTTGTGAGACAGGCAGATACTATGTACAGGCGTGGGGAAAGCATCACGCAGAAGGAAGACTCAGTATTCAAGCTCCATCTTACTAATTCCTATACAGTGACACAAATCGAAAGTGAGCACACGCAGAAGTCATGTATGACTTGATGTTGGTTTCCCCATGATGCCCCCAACACTTACGCTGCTTACCAACATTATGTAGCTGGAGAGATATACAGCACAGAAACAGAATCTTCAGTCCAACTCGTCCGTGTTGACCAGATATCCTAAATTAATCTAGTCCCATTTGCCAACATTTGGCACATATGCCTCTAAACCCTTCCTATTTATACCCCCATCCAGATGCCTTTTAAATGTTGTAATTGTACCAGCCTCCACCACTTCCTCTGGCAGCTCATTTCATACATACACCACCCGCTGCCTGAAAAAGTTGCCTTTGGGTCTCTCTTAAATCTTTCCCCTGTTACCTTACTCCTATGCTCTCTAGTTTATGAACACCCCTATATCCTAGGGAAAAGACCTTGGCTATTCACCTTGTCCATGCACCCCTCTGTTCCCCCGACGCTCCACGGAAAATAGCCACAGCCTATGAAGCATCTCCCGATCACTGCTTAGAAACTTACACATTGGCTATGTATAAATAAAGATGATGTGGAGTGCAGGGGGAAGGTGGATGGAGGATTGGGGTGAAGGTTGGTTAGTTTCCCCGAAACTATATCCAGGTCACACTCAACACTTATAGGGTAATAAAAAACCGGATAAATCCCAATACAAAATTAATTCTCAAGATTACAGGCAACTGTTCACACAAAAAACAAGGAGGAATGTAGTACGCAGCACACTCAATCAAGCAAAATGAGTGATAGACGGCACAGGAGCTGGTTGCTCTGCTGAGTCCATGTTGGTACTCAGACAAGTAGCATAACTACTCTTGCTCCCCTGCTCGATCCATGGAGCACTGCAGACCTGTTTTTTTCAAGTGCCAGTCCAATTTTCTTTTGAAATCCACTTCCACACCATCGTGGGCAGACACTTCCAGGTCAGTAATGTTGAAATTAAAAGTTACCCTTTGAAAAGGGTTGCATGACCTACCTCACCAAAGTGCCAGCTTCAATCAGAACCTCTGAAAACGCATCTCGAAAAATAATCGCGTTCTTCCTTTTGCAGTTTTGAATAACGTCATTGGCAACATAGAAAAGGTTCAGTCGATGAGGAATTGAGGCTAAAGAGAAAACAGAAAGCTCAGTTAATTTGTGAAAATACCCTGTTAAATTGGGCAGCAGAACAACGGGATCCTGACTTACCAAAACCAAAAGCTCTTACACTGAAGAAAACCAGCAGCAGAGCAAAACACAAATGGCCGATGGCACAGGTAATAAATATCTGGAGTTTGCAGGAACCTTAGATTACACGAACAAAATTTATTATGTTTATACCTAAAGCAAGTTTTGCTATTGTGTTTTCAAGCTAACAGTTTACACAGAGCCATATAAAAACTCTGGTAGAATTTGGCTGGATGACTGGTTTGCGATGCCAAGTGACGCCAACAGCATGGGTTCAATTCCCACACTGACTGAGGTTACCATAAGACCATATGATATAGGAACGGGAGTTGGCTGTTTAGCCACTCGAGCCTGCTCCACCATTCAATAGGATCATGGTACTCCGGTACTCCTTACATCTACTTTGCTGAATTCTCCCCAGAAACGTTGATTCCCAACTGAACAATTATCATCTATCTCAGCCTTAAATTTACAGAAGGATGCTGCCACCATAGCTCTCTGCCAAGGAGTTCCAAAGACACAACTCAGAGAAGAAATTCCTTCTCATCTCAGTCCTAAATTGGCACACCTGTATTGAGACAATGCCCTCTGGTCCTAGACTCTTCCATGAGTGGACCATCTCAGCATTTACTCTGTAAAGCCCCTTAAGAATCCTATATGTTTCAATGAGATCATCTCTCATTCTTCCAAACTCCAGTGAATAGAGTCCCAACCTGTTTAGCTTTTGTCCATGAGGTAATCCCTCCCTACCAGGGAACATCTGAGTGAACCCGCTCTGAAGTGCTTCCAGATGTGTTCTCCACATCACCTTGTACAGTTGCAGTCAGACTTTCCCACTCTTATACTCCAACTCCACTCCTTGAAATGAAGGTCCTGGCTTCTCAGCCTCCCCCTTCACCCTCAGGTTAAATTCACCAGTCATCACTCTCTAATTACAGACTGGGACTATGGTGACTTTACTTCATTACACTAACATACTTCCACATCTTATTCTTACTGTTCCCAATAATAAGTGGTTACTACAAAGACTACAGTTTATCTTTCAAAATGATTCTAACTTGAGCCTCCCGTGGAAATGGCTTACAAAAAAAGAGCAATCCCATGGCAACAACTGCAGTTATTACTGTGACTATGCAAGCTGCTCAATTGTTCTTATTGCATTCCTTGCAAATCTTCCTCAGGTAGTTATTTATTCCCTTAAATTCCCAAGTGCTGCCAAATTCCTATTTTTGTTTTGGGCTCACATGATTATGGATTGCATCAAGAAGCCTTTCACCTAAAGCTTCAAAAACCCAGAACACATTCCAAAGAGCCATGCAGCACACAGGCTGGCTAATTGGCACACTGTGCTGGTGTGTACTGTTGTGAAGAGTTGTCTAATAAAGCCCACTCCTTTTCTTTCCTCATAGCTCTAAGAATGTTTTCTCTTCAAGTTGTTACCCAATTTCCTTTGGAATGTTATTGCTGAACCTGCTTCCAACGCCCTTTCAGTGTATTCCCAGTCATGACAACATTAAAATGTCCCAAAACCACTCCACTGACTTCAGGCATGATCGCTCTTCATAGATCACTGCTTATCTTAAACATTGCAAAAAAGGTGCCCTGATCACCAATATCTACAGGAAGAAAAAGGAATACTACATCAAAATGAAGGTTTGGAACCCTGTGTAAAACAAGAACAAAACATAAAGGCTGCTTTTCTAGATTTAAAAAAAATTAGATAGTCTGCACCCATGAAAAGGGCACAAGGTCATGTGTGACAGCTGTGACAACGAGCACACTCAGAGGCGAGCAAGAACTTACAGGTACCTGTTTTGACAGCAGCTTTGAACTCAAATCTAACAGCTTCAAGACAAGAAAGGGTCCATCAAATTATAGTGTGAACTGGGAGGCATGGTGGCTCAGTGTTTAGCACTGCTGCCTCACAGTGCCAGGGACGCAGGTTCGATTCCACCTCGGGTGTGTGTGGAGTTTGCATATTCGCTCCATGTCTGCGTGGGTCCCCTCCGGGTGCTCTGGTTTCCTCCCACACAGTCCAAAGATGTGCAGGTTAGGGTGGACTGGCCATGCTAACTGTAGGAGTAGTGATCACTGTCACTCAAGCTAAAAGCAATTAGCTATAATTATCTCTGATGGTGGCTGAATGATTGAGAGTTATTACTAATATATTATTGCTTTTTGTTCCCCAAATGATATTTAAATGGTTTTATATCCCTTTAAGCTGCTAGTTAGCAAACAATAAGCAGCTTCTTGCCTGGGTAGTTGAGATGTGAAGAGGGAAAGTGTGCTAAAAGGGAAACAGACAAAAAAAAAGTTTTATTTTTAAAGGTCAACATTTAAAAATCTAAAATGGAGACCTGGAGGTCACAGGAGAGTTTGGAGAGTGTGGGAGTTGCTATTTCTAACACATCTATGCAAATCACAACCTCAAAAATCTGTGATCCAACAGTAAATGCAAGATGAGCGAGAAATATATTAACATGCAACGACTTTTTCACAGGACAGGGTGGGGCAGGACATGATACAGAGTTGTGACAGAATTCAGGAAAGTTGATTGATTGATTGATTAATGTTACGTGTACTGACGTACAGTGAAAAGCTCTGTTTACGAGCAGTACAGGCAGATCATAGGTTGTAAGAAAACTTAAAGGGATACAAGTTACATTACACAGGGTAAGCACTAGGCGAGATCAACGTTAGCAAGATCAGCAGTAGTTGAGACGAGAGAGTCCATTTATCAGTCTAATAATGGCAGGGAAGAAGCTGTTCCTGATCCTGCTGGACATGTGCGCTCAGGCTTCTGGATCTTCTGCCTGACTGAAGAGGTTTAGGAGATCATTACCGGAGCACAATGGTTCTTTGATAATGTGGCCGCCTTTCTGTGACACCGAGCTGTGTAAATGGAGTCCATTGATGGGAGGTTGGCTTCTGTGATGGTCTGGACCATGCACGTAACCTTCTGTAATTTCTTACAGTCCTGGGCACAGCAGGTGCCATACCAAACCATTGCACACCCGACAGTATACTTTCAGTGGCGCATCTATAGTTGTTGGTGAGGGTCCTTATGGACATGCCAAATTTCCTGAGCCGCCTGAGGAAGAATAGGCGTTGTTGTGCTTTCTTGACCATCGTGTCTTTGGGGGAAGTCCAAGACAGGTAGTCAGTTATCATCAGTTCAAGGAACCCGATGCTCTCCTCCCTCCCGGCTCAGCTCTGTTGATGTAGATAGGGGAAGTGTTCTCCTCCTTTCTTTCTGAAAGTAAAACCAGACCACTGCAGGCTCAAAGCTTCCCAGGGTGAAACACAGTATACACTGCCAAAACGACTTTCACACTACCCCAACACCCACCGCCTCACAAAAGGGATGGCCTAAATTTCTAAACCTGCGCCTGCTATTGTAAACTGTGCCTATTTTTCTGCATTTTCAATTGTAGACTGAAATAGAAGAAGAATTGTTTTAAAAACTAGGGTTGTTGAAGGATTACTGCATGTTTTAAAAGCAATTTAACCTGATGCTGATTGTAAGTGCCATTTATGTAGCTGTTGCCCAAGCAGTAACTGAAGTGTAGTTTGCAGGTGAGCGGGAGCCAAGGGGTGTATACAA
Source organism: Ginglymostoma cirratum (assembly GCA_024137785.1). NCBI lineage: Eukaryota > Metazoa > Chordata > Chondrichthyes > Orectolobiformes > Ginglymostomatidae > Ginglymostoma > Ginglymostoma cirratum. Next base: position 64,818 of record JAHRHZ010000179.1, read on the forward strand.
ATGGAGATTCAGCTGCAAACGAGTAGCTGATGCGTTTCTCGACTAGTGAACAGTTATCAATGACAAAGGCCTTCTGTTTACCAGCAACTGAGTGTTTAATTCCTGGGTAGCTGAACAACTTGGGGCTGTGAGCAGCCTTCCGATCTTCAGTAGCTCAGGAGCTCTCTGTTCTCTGCATCAAAACCCACTTCAAGCCTGAAGATAACCACATGATTCTTCCTTCCGCAGTTGCTGTAAGCTGTGACTTCTAAGTAACTAAAGGTCTCCGACTTATAAGTGTGAACCAGTCACCCTGCGCCTGCTGCAAACCGGTTAAAGCATCTGGAGAAGGAAGACCAAGAAGCAGCGTTCTACTCTGTAGAAGAATCATCTCAGCAACCACTGAACTGCTATCCCAGTTTTCTCTGTCCAAAACACCCATGTTTTTCCCCATGTCTGTCTGCATGTATATATGAGAGCGTTTATAAAAGGGATTACAATTTTAACTAGTAGAGTTATATGCCAATGGTTCATAATTGTTACCTGGAGCTACAGTCTATTTATTTGCAATAAATAGGAATTATTGTTAAATACAGAAAACTGGCTCATGCTGTCAACCTGGATCAAAAGGGCAGAAGTTGGAGAAATTTTGTTTCTTAAAAAATTTAAACTTCTGTGACGACACCAGGAATAGTGGGACTGTGAGATGCAACTTAATTTTATCTACAGCGTTGTATGTAGAAGTCAAAATGCAGCTTAAAAAATGTAGATGAAGAACAAGTTATAATCCCATAACTGGTTAATTACAAAACATCAGGGAGAGCAAGAACTGCAGATGCCAGAGTCACAGACAACACACTAGAGCTGGAGGAACACAGCAGGTCAGTTATTAGAAAACTGGATTTGCCCATCAGAAATTCAGAACAAAACACAAACTTGTAATCTGTTTCTAAAATTAAAGCCACATTGTTTGGGTGGTACACACTAATTGTAGAAACCAGTGCAAGGGAGTTGCCTGTGGTGAGACTTATAGCATTCTGGAACGTGTCATGTAGAAATACATGGGATGCAGATTTACACACAGGAGTTTACAAGGTGAAAAACTCAAATTTAGCAAAGCCATTTGTGGAGGGGGTATCTGGAAACCAAAATCCTATACTGAATCCATGACAGAGCAGGAACTCATCAAGCCATTAATGTGTACTTAACAGTAGGATATAGACCAGTGCAAGTAAAATATTGGAACATAGCTGGTGAACAGTGATGTATGGTACTGCTTGAAGACTTAGGAGGGGAAAAAGAGTAGATTTAAAAACTTGTTCAATAAATAAATGAATCATTTAGTGCCATATTAAGTCATAATGACCCAAATATTCCCAGACTGTGCTGCTTCAGTACTGTTTGGTGTAATGTAGAAAAAACATACTCAAATTTTTCCAATGAAAACCAAATAAGCACCATCTTGGATCAAGGCCCATTCAGATGTGATATTACACTTCACCATGAGTTCCTGATTTACATCACATTACCTTGGGCAGCTGCTAATCAGCTCTTACAAGGAGGAAATGACAGCAAAGTAATGTTATTAGACTTTGATCTTACTGGAGGCCTTTTGTTTACATGGAAGTCCTGCCTCCTTCAGGATTTACCTTGCTTTCTCTCGTCAGGCAGAAGGAAGCTCATAATCCCAGTAGACAGGAACCTGCAGTCATGAACAGGAGTCCAAAGAAATGTGGATGCAAAGTGGCATGTAAATGGTGCTATATACATCACTGACCATGATAGCTCCAAGCAATCATCAGCTGGAAACTATCTAACATCAATGATGGTGAAGCACAGTTGGTGTAATGCTTCATCTCCAACTTCAACCAGCAGCTTTACTGTTGGAACAAACAGCGCATTGTGCTCTAGTTAAACCTGACTAAGACCCACACAAGTACACTGCTCAGGTGGTGTGCAGGGGAAAAAAGGCTTACCATCGCACCTGGGTAGGCCCATGTGCAGAAACAAACCAGCAGTTTCACCAGGCTGCACAATACATATGAAGACTGAACTATACATATCTAAAGGTAAGGCTTTGGAAACAGGCTATGATCCACCAAGCAAGGCAAAGATACTTCGGGCAAGTTAAAATACAACTATAGAATGCTTATTGCCTTCAGTTTATATTTGTGTAAAGTGACCCAAGGCAGATGCTAGAAGTCTTAAAATACAAACAGAATACTGGACACACTCTCTCTACAGATAAGGATAAAATTAACATTTCAGATTGTCTTTTGATAGAATTGAATTTGTTTACACGTACTGCTTATGAGAAAAAGTGTTTTTCACGTGCCTAGAAGACTGTAGCTTCAACAGCACAAGAAGTTTGACATCATTCAGAACAAAGCAGCCCACTTGATTAGCACCACATTCACATCCACTCCCTCCACTACTGACACTCAGTACTGCAGTGTGTACCATCTTAGAAGGTGCACTGCAGGAATTCACCCAAGACTCTCAGACAGCACCTTACAAAACCACAACCACTTCCACCTCGAAGAACAAGGGCAGCAGGTAAGTGGGAACGCCAACCACTTGTAAGTTCCCTTCAAGCTACTCACCATCCTGACTTGGAAATATATCGCTGTTCCTTCATTGCTGCTGGGTCAAAGTCCTGGAACTCCCTCCCTAACGGTACTGTAAGCCTACATACAGTGCATGGATTGCAGCATTTCAAGAAGGTAGTTCACCACCACCTTCTCAAGAGCAAGAAGGGATGGGCAATAAATGCTAGCCAAGCCCCATGAGGAAATTAAAACAAGAAGTTAAAAAGTAAGCATAAAGAAAAAAAGAAACAAGAACGGTGGGTCATGGAGCAGATGTCAAGAGATTTTTTTGAGACATGAATTTACCCAAGCATTTCCACAGAGTACAGCCTGATCTGCTGCATTTCCAGCAGTTCCTGAAAACATAAGAACTAGGAGCAGGAGCAGGAGCAGGCAATTCAATCCCCCTTGCCTGCCCTGCCATTTGGTACAATCACAGCTGATTTCATCTTGGCCTTATCTCCGCTTTCCTGCCCACTCTCTATAACCCTTCAACCCATTACTCATTAAAAATCTGCCTATCCCCTTCTTAAAATTTATTCAGTGTTCCAGCATCCACCATGCTCAAGGCTAGCGAATTCCACAGATTCACAGCCCTTCGACACAAATAACTCCTCATCTGGTTTAATTCTGCTACCTCTTATTCTAAATTTAATGATTCCTCGTTTTAGAGAGTGCCCCACAGGGATCATCCACTCCACGTCTAGTTTGTCAATCCTGTTTAGCCTCCTGTATACCTCAACTAGATCGCCTCGCATTCTTCTAAACTCTAGCAAGTACGAGCATAATGTGCTCAATCTCTCCTCGTAGCACAAACTCTTCACTTCCGGTTAAATAGAATTTCAGTCTCATGTCAGACCACAAGCAAATCAATGTTCCAACGATGGCACACATCTTGCAAGTTGTGGGTATTTGGAGATCTGGCTTAGAATTTATTAAACTGCAAATTAAAAGCAATAAACACACCCTTCCACTAGGACTGCAATATCCAAATCAGGATGAAATAGGTGAAGAAGGACATGTGAACAGAATGGAGTTTTCAGTTTAGGTCAGCAAGTTTGTTAGATTGGCAGGATTACTCTGAACAGCAAAATGGTCACTGGTGCAGGAGCAGACGGCTCCAGTGATATCAGCCAGCCATAACAGGATTCAGGAATTATCAGAGTACATGCTGCTCATATCACCAGGCTCCCTGTGCTGACTGTTCCACCTTTTAGTTTACAAAGGGACAGCCAACACCCTGTAGCTTCTCACGAGGATTGAGTCCGGGCAGGGGCAGGAGTAAATGTGGTTGTTGAGTAGGAAGGAAATCCTCACTGAGCCAAGGTTCCTCAGAAGCATGTATAATGAGAAGCAGTGGGTAAAATCAGTGTGAATACACCAGCAGCACCACATCTGTGATGGGCAGCGGCTGTTGTCACTCTGCCTCGAAGCAGTGGCAGTCAAAATTGACACACTTGTTGGAAATTATAGGCAGCATATGCCCCGGGTCTTCGCTCTGGGTGTCAGTGGGTTAAAAGACAGCTTCACATTATGGGCAATTTGGGACTGCTCAAGTGCAGAGTAAAATTCCCACTGATACGAGCTGTATTTTGCTTAGGAGTCCGTGATGCTGACACTCAGTTACAAATGCACTGCTTCGAGACCTCATTAGCCACATCTCTAACAGTTGCCTTCATCTGATAATGCTACGAACCCCACCAAAGCATTCCAAACAGTCTCAACTGGCCAGTCAGAGAAAAACCACAAGAACATCTTCCACATGCCAAAAATAATTTCATTGCACTATTATCACTTTCTCTTAAATCGCTTAGAGATATTTTAAACTCATTCACTGCTTTGGCTCCACTACTGGCTACAATCTACTGGTTTATCTCATGCCCGGACACCACCTAATTGGTTTCCAGAGCTAGCCACTGCAGTAGGAATTGTGGAGTAACAACTACAGTCTTTTCCTAAATTGAATCTACTTTTTCCTAATCAACCTGTTCAGAGATGTTATTACACACCTCTGGAGCAGGTGGGAAATGAATCCGGGCCTCCCTGTCCAGGGTAAGGGAGGCCACTACCACTGCCCCACAAGAGGGGCCTTCGCCGGGAGTCTTAATATAATTTCAGGATAGAATGCTAGACTGGGCAAAAACTTTGCTTGCTACATTAACAGCTTAGCCAGACAGCAAAATTAAGACCAGCACCAACAGGGCATCCGGGGGGGGGAAAAAAACCCAGCGGGTCCAATTAATACACCAAACAACCTCAATAGGATCCCCACACTAACATTAATGTTGTCAGTTAATTGTCAGTTTTTGCACAAGTGAGACTTGTATTTTCTCAACTTGAACTGATGACATACCAGAAGATTTAAACTGTATTCTTCCAAAGCAGGATCATGTTCAAAGACAGCATTTTGATCCATGCAGCAATAATTTCAAGGATTTACAGGGGCAAATCAATTTATTGTGATGAATTCAAAGCATTACAAAGACGCATGCCACACAAGAAGGCAAGCTGAAGAACAATTCTGTTACACCAACATGGCAAATAAACTTACACTGAACATACAGAATCCTAAACAACTACATCGACTGAAATGTAAACGCACATCAGTTCCAGGACACTTATTCCCTGCTTCATCCACCTTAAGTGATTGCATGCTTTTGGCCAAGGCAGAAACCATTCACTTTGCTTGAGAATTTGTAAATGACACGATGGGTCTGCAGTCAGGAAACAATTTATTTTACAATGACAATAATTGCTTTATGTTCCAAGCAAGTTCGCTCCAGTTAAACTAACATTTTGTTGACTCAGCGATGACAAGTTACTCATTCATATCAGTTCTGCAGGAGACAAGGTTGTGTTAAATACAAAACATGACTTCTGTGTGCACTTGCTGCTCAAACCATATAGGTGTCAAAATGGTGTAATCCAAACAAACTAGATTCCACTTGACATTATAATGAAAAATCCTGAATCAACTTTGTGAAATGCAACCTGGGAACCAGCCACAAATGAAAGGATTAGCAGGCCACTTGGCCCCTGGAGGATGTCAGCCATTCAATAATGTCATGGCTGATCTGACTGCTCCACATTGCTGGGTACCCTCTTGCACAGCAAGAATCCACCCACCTCTCTTTCAATACTTATAAAATACTCTGCTCTCACTGCCTTTCAAGGAAGAGAGCTCCAGAGACATGAGATTTTTCCTGACCAATTTTAAATGGGCGACACTTTGTTTTTAAGCAGTAAAAGGTTTTCCATGTTCAGTCTCTCCTCTCCTTCCGCCAAACCACGGGGACATGCAGATACAGGTCACCCACTGGTAATCTCACCCAAGTAACCTGCAGGGCTAGTGCCACCTGGCCACTTTACCACAAAGCACACTTCTTTTCAGACCAATCCTTGTCCTGCATCAAAACCTAGAGATACATACACTCACATTCCCACTGGAAACACAACAGGAGGACTGCAAGCTCAATTTTGTACTCCAAAAGCACAGATAAACAAAGGCTACATATAACCTGTACCGCTGTTCAAGGTGACACCTATTAACTCAATGTACAGACTGAATTTGTATCTTGCTCTGTATGGTTCAATACCACAGCAGCCTGCGTATTTTCCTCAGGCAGTGATTGCCAAAGCAGAGATGCTCACTTATCAGGTTTTATGAGCAAAACCTCAGTTATCTAAAATACTTGTAAAATGGAGGATTATTATTCAATCAGCAGACCTTTCATGCCATGTTTGCATTGTGACCAATTCTAGTTCTCAGCTGCAAAAGCCAGCTCTATTTCGACACTGAAAACTGCATGCCAACACTTTGCAAGGGTAAAATTTTCTACCACAACACATACTTTGATTGGCAAATCAATGGTCAACAAAGAAACCCCAAATCGAACATTTCAATTAGGAGAAAGAGGGGTCTAATTGGCCCCTCAGGCCTGTTCTGCTATTCAATAAGGTCAAGTTGATTTGTTTGTGTTCCGAATGCCACATTCCCAACCAGGATTCCAGATTGGATTTATTAGTGACTGTTTTGTATTGATGACCCATGTAAACAGACAAATTAGGAGCAAGAGGAGGCCATTCAGCCCCTCAAGGCTGCTCCACCATGGCTCATTTGTTAGCGTTTTGAATTTCACATCCCTGTCCACTGCTCGTTAATGCTTGACTCTTCTACCTTTCAAGAAATGATTTATTTCTGTCTCAAGAACCTTCAACAACTCTGTCTCCACTACCTTCTGAGGCAGAGTGTTAAAACGTTGCACAGCCCTTTAACAGAAAAAGTTCTCATCTGCCTTAAAATGGCAACCTTTAATTTTTTTTACTTTTAAAAACTGTCCACCCTAGTTCAGGGTTCACCAACAATAGAACACATCCTTTTCATGCCTATCTTGTGAAGACTATTCAGGAACTGATCATTTTCAACTGTCACCCTTCACTCTCCTGAACTCCAGTAGAAAGAAGCCCAGTCTGTTCAACTTTTCCTCAGAAGATGACCTACCCATTTGAAGCATCAATCTCATAAACCTTCTCTGAGCTGCCTTCACCCTTCAATAAGATGACCAAGCTCCACACTCATTTCAAGATGACAAACCCTATAAAAATAAAGCATTACATCTTTACTTTCATGTTCAATTCCTCTCATTATGGACAGCATCCCATTAGCCTTGTTAATTACTTGGGTGTACCTGAATAAACTTTTTGTTATTCACGCAGTAGAGCACTTAGTGATGCAGTGGGTAAATGCAGCTTCAAGGTTTTAAGTTAAGTCAAACTAGAAGATGTCAGCACTCAGCCAAGTTGAGCAAAAAGGATGTAAAAAGGCTGAGCACAGTCACAAAGATCTATCAGCTCCTGTAGGATGATACCCTAAGGCATTGTCAGAACATGAGAATGCCTCGCCTATAAAAAAAAAACTTAGCAATTTATGGCACAATCCGAATTCTTATTCTAGGAGCAAATTACTGCAAATGCTGCAATCTACACTGAAAACATTTTGCGTCTACGTGTCTCTTCATCACAGTTCTGAAGAATCATCTAGACTCGAAACATTAGCTTGCTTTGTCTCCATGATGCTGCCTGATCCACTGTGGTCCCCAGCATTTGTTGTTTTCAGCCTGAATTCTCATTCAGCCAGAGACTATGCTTGGCCAGCTCAGTGATCATGGCACTGAAGAAAGCTACTTGCTTGGTGCTAAAGATCTGAATTGATGCTCTTGTCAAACGAAGTTTAGATCATGTTTGGAATCAGTATATTTGCATTTAAAATATTTCACCGCTTAATGGTCTACCAAGGGTGTTAAGCAACAATGCATTCTCTTTCATTTGTCAACAGCTTGTCATAAAGAAATCACTTGCTGTATGGAAACAACACAAATGTTTTGTGCTGAGCAACACTGTGCGATAATTTAATTCAACTTCAACCCTCTCATTTCACACACCACCTAAGTTTGAAGGGGTAGTAAGTACAGTTGTAGGTTCTGGGCCATTAACTCGATTAACTACAAGATGCTGCTACTGCTAGGCCAGTTAACACCTGACCAGCAGTTTGAGTTTGCAGCATCCGTAGTTTCTTGTTTAATTTTAACACAACCGTAGAACAGAACTGGTCTTAAGTTCAATGGCAGATCAGTTAGACCACAGCTGAAATACTGCATGAAGATCTGGTCCATGCATAGTAGGAAGGATGCGATTGCACTGGAGAGGGTGCAAAGGAGACCCACCAGGATGTTGCCCAGGTTGGGCAGTTTCAGTATGCAGAGTGGCTAGGATTCTTGATCGTCAAGGGGATTAAAGGTTACAGGCAGAAAGGGGTTGAGAAACTTATCAGCCATGGTTGAATGGCAGAGCAGACTAAAGGGGACAAATAGCCTAATTTCTGCTATGTCTTACAGTCTTACGGTTACTTTCCTAACAGCAGAGACGGCTGAGGTGTGGGGATCTTATTATGGTGTACAAATTTATGAGGGGCAATGATAGGGTAGATACGAAGAAACCATTCCACATGTTTTTTGGTGGGGGGCTCTATGACCAGGGGTGCAGATTTAAAGTAAGGGAAGAAGGTTTAGACAGGATTAAAAGGAAGTGGTTTTTCATACAGAAGGTGAGACATGTCTGGAACTCACTGCTTAATAGTGTGGTAGAGGTGGGAACCATCACAATGTACAAGGGGTATTTAGATGACCATCTGAACCATGGAAGGATACAAGGCTAAGGGCTAAATGCAGAAAACAGCCTTGTGTAGAGAATTTAAGCTCTTAAAAGGTATCTGGATGGGTATATGAACGGGAAGGGTTTGAGGGGGATATGGGCCAATTGCTGGCAAACGGGACGAGATTAATTTAAGGTATCTGGTCGGCATGGACAAGTTGGGCCGAAGGGTCTGTTTCCGTGCTGTACAGCTCTATCACTAAGTGCTAATGATTAACACTGTCATGATGGGCCAAAGGCCTTTTTTGGTGCTGTAAAACTATGAATCTACCAATGTTACTCTAGCGAATGAGGAAAACTGAACCCACGAGAAACTAGCCAACACACAAACATCACTTTGTCACAGTTCTTAAAACTCTATCATGAAAGAAACGCCAGAGCAACATTCACCTTACTGATCACTATTTTCTTTTAAATAAACGCTTAAGATCTCTATTGAGTGTCAATGCTCCCAAGTAAAACTGAAATCACACCTATTTTGTTTCATGAGGGAACTTAACATCTAATTTACTCTCATTTCAGACATGATTCTGTCCTCATCCAACATCTACAACTAAATCAAGATTACAAAAGGAGCAAGAAACCAGGCTGATCTTCCCTCTTCTTGGCGCATGGCACCAAATAATAGTGATAGATCTAAGTGTGATAATGGTGTGTCATATGTATCACCATTTGGAAATTTGGATTTTTATTTCAGTTCTGTGAAATATAACATTTTGCACCAAAAGAGAGATTAGGAAGTCAGTTACAGAACAGTGACCTAAATACTTAAATTCCAAGAAAGCACTGTATTCAGTTCCATGCCTAGTTGGATGGTGTTAATTGATGAAATATTAGGACTGCTGAGTTTACAACATTCCAATAAAATAGGCCAGGGGCCATTAGTTCAGTTTGGCTTTGGTTTAGTAGAATTAGGAGCTCAGTTGAGAAGAATCAAGTATTCAGTTCTAATGAACAGGTTTAGTTTGTGCGATCTCCAAGCTGCGAGAAGTTGCATAAAAATTTTCAAGCTGACACAACTGAAAAGCAGCTTCAGAGCTGGAAAGAAGTCATAAAACTGTTGTAGCAATGCGAAAGGCCAAGTGGACCAAGACAACTAAGCGAGAAATTTAAGAATTGCAATTGGAGTAATATTTCTCTGGGATTGGGCATCTATAAAAGGACATTGCTGGGAAGCAAGTTGAAACTTGTTTTACTAATTTTAGTTGGATCCTTCTCAACAGCATTATATGTAGCTTTGCTTTTTGTCTTTTGTGTAACAAACATGTGTTCTGGTGTCAAAGAACACTGACAGCTTTGTGCAAATATGTTCAGCAACTACCATAACAGTAAACAGCTGCAAAAATGAAAACTTATGGTCCATCAAGCCAGGTTTCATTCTGGGATCTGATTTGTCCAGTAATCCCATCAGCTGGAATCATAATACAAGTAAGCAAAAAGAAATACATTGCAATATACTGACTGTGAAAATGAGCTCTTGTGAAAATACAGAGAAGCTGAAGTATTCCCGTACATAGTGTGTGGTATGTGTCATAGAATGCTATGCAATGAACATTCACATTATTGTTTTACTTTACCAATTTGATTTGAATTAAATGATGCCCTAATTTAGTATGAAACGTGTCTTGGTTAACATATGACGCATCGATCTCGGAAAAGACCTGGTTCAAAGCTGACAAAGTTAACAATGTATGCTTTTTTCTATAGCGTGCACTACCTTGATTGATTAGAACTTATATCCTGCAACCTACATTTTGCATGTTAGAGAGAGTTTAAGCCCTTGACACATGCGCTAAAACATTCCAATGTTAGTATTTGCAACAGACAATTTAGTAAACTTGGACAGGGGGAGAAAATGGACAGTAAATGGGGAGGGGGCTAGGAGGGGAGAAGTCAACAGATACACCAATCATAAGAGTGTGTGCCATCAGGTAAAGTAGCCTACAAGCTATTCATGGAATCACAGAATTCCTACAGTGTGGAAGCAGGCCATTTGGCTATTCGAGTCCACACCAACCCTGCAAAGAGCATCCCAACCAGACCCTCCCACTACTCCATGTAATCCTGCATTCCTGGATACTATCGACAATTTAACATGGCCAATTCACCTGCACATCTTTGGACTGTGGGAGGAAACCCACACAGACACAGGGACAACGTGCAAACTCCACACAGACAAATCGGTGAATTGGAACACAGGTTCTTGGTGCTGAGAGGCAGCAGTGCTAACCACGCTGCATTGCCGCAAATCAATAGAAATCAGTCAGACATTACACAAGGTATCATAACCAGTCTTTTCTTTCTGCTAACCCTAATCAGTCTACGAATTTCCAGAGGATCTTGCTTTTGAGAATGCTTTCATGTCAGATCTCACTCTCTATTTGCATTCACTTGCTTACAATCCCCACAGTTGTGAGAAGCACACAGGAGGTCCAAAATTGGTGCACAATGTTGGAACAAATCAGAGTTGTTTAAAATTACTAAAATGAACTAAGATATTGACCATGTTAGACCATAAAGTCAAACAGCACAGTAACAGATCCTTCAGTTCAACCAGTCCATGCCAAACATAACTCTAAACTAAACTAGTCCCACCTGCCTGCACCTAGCCCATATCCCTCTAAACCTTTCCTATTCAAATACTTATCCAAATGTCTTTTAAACTTCACAATTGCTCCTGCACCCACCACTTCCTCAGGAAGTTCATTCTACATGTGATCATGGACCCTGTAGAAGCAAAACTGAAACTCATTTGAGTGTGATTCTGTGAGCTCCATAAAATTTCTTACCGTTTCCCACTAACACTGGTTCTATTTACCAAGAAATGACATCAATGGTTTCAAGTGTCCCGTTTACAGAATAAAATTATTTATCTTTGTGACAAGCTCCACAGGGATTTCCAACATAAGGTTGCTCTCGAATCTTGTCATTCACATTCCTCTGCCTGTCTTTCATCACTTTTAATTCTGTCTCTCACCCAACACCTGTCTGCTTACCAAAATCTTGTCTCTTTGGCCCAGAGCGCTTTTATCCTTTCCCATGGCCCAAAATTATTCAACTCAATTTTTTCCTAGGTCTAAATGTTTCTAACGACCAAGCTTAGCATCACCTAATGACTATATTCAGATTTATCTCCTCCTTTTCCGATGCAGATGGTGTTCCACAGAATAGCCTTGTCCACATTCCATTGTTTTAAAAATTAAAATTAAACAGATACAAAGTAAAAGTCAGCAACCCACAACTCAAAATCAATCTTAGATAACAAGGTGTGGGGCTGGATGAACACAGCAGGTCAAGCAGCATCATAGGAGCAGGAAAGCTTGACGTTTCGGGCCTCAAAATCAATCTTATTTGGCAACTGTGATCTGAAGTAGTGCATGGATGAATGATACCAAAATAAAAAAGAACTGCAGAGAGTGGAAATTAGAAACACAAATTTGCTGGAAAAACTCAGCAGTATCTGTGGAAAGAAAGCAGACTTAATGTTTCTGAAGAAGGGTTACTGAACCCAAAATATTAACTCTGCTTTTTCGCCACAGATGCTACCAGGCATGCTGTACTTTTCTAGCAATTTCTACTTCGATATCAAAATCAAGGTCTTGTAAAACTGGTACAAAGTCTTAGATAACCACACTATACACTAGCAAACATAAAACCATTTAGAGCTGTGGATTATTGACATACTTTGCCAATCACCTTGAAAGGTATGTAGAAATTTTAAAATACAAAATGGAGGGGGTGGGAAATTTGAAGTTGACGGGTGGGTGCAAGCTTGTGGTTTCCTCCCTCCTTCTGAAACTAGAACCTAGAGCCATGAAAATGCTTTTCTTCATAGAACTGCTGTAAGAAAAATTTATTTAAAAATCTTCAAGGCCATAAAAGAAAGTCCTGCATTTAGACAGCACTCCTTCATGAGCAAGAGAGTCAGTTGGTTTGTGATGCAGTGATGCCAACAGCAATTCACTCACCAAGGCTGAGGTTGCCATGAAGGACTCTCCTTGTCAACCTTTCCCCTCACCTGAGGCATGGTGACCATCATTTTAAACCACCACCAGTCATCTCTCTCTAATGAGCGAACAGCTCCTCGGTCAGGTAGAATACAGCGACGCAAGCTCGGGATGTTTCAAAGTGTTTTGCAGCCAATGAAGTATGCTTACATGCTACAAAGAGAAATATCCTCACCAATCTGTAGCTCACTCAACAAAAACCAAACTTAAATTTACACAGCACTTTATCAAGTTTCAGAACAATTACAAAGTACTTGACATCCAACAAACTACTCTGAAGTGCAGTGGCTATTGCACTTCAAGTGAGATCTCACAAATAACAGAAAAGAGGGACAAATTCATTGGTTTTTAGTTTAGAGAGAAATTCCATCCAGGATCAGAACTAGGAGTAGGCAATTTAGCCCCTCACCCTGCTCCACTATTTCACACAATAGTGGCTGATCTCAACTAGGTATCAACCCATCACTCATCAACACATCACTCAAAAATCCAACTCCTCAAATTTATTCAGTGTCCCAGCTTCCACCACATTCGGGAACTGCATTTTGAGAGAAGCAATTTCTCTTAACCTGCTTTCCCTTAGCCTAAAACTATGACCTCTGACTCTAAAATGCTAGAAGGGACAACATCCACTCTACACTTTATTTTGTCAATTGCTCAACTAGATCGCCTCTCATTCTTCAAGACTCCAGACAGTATAGGCCTAAAGTGCTTAATCTCTCTTCAATACACAAACCCATCACCTTTGGAGTCAATCTAATGAACCTCCACGATAACTGCATTCCTGATGAGAAGAACTCTGTCCTGCTCAAAATATTGCTACATGATCCACATAAACCAGCACAACACAGCTACCTAATCCAAAGGAGAACTTCTCTGATATTTCAACACCCCCTAGGTACTATAATAGAATCTCAGCCCAGAATGAAGTACACTCAATTCTTGAAGTAAGACTTGTGTCTTCAATCCTTTGAATCGTAAGGGATTTTAATGTTTCAATATAGTTTTATACTGTCACACTAAGTCTTCTGCAATTCCAAGACCTGGAAATTGGTCAACAAATCACAACTGGTGATGAGATAACAAGGTGTAGACATGAGAATGTTCTGAAAAAAAAAGCAATATCTCAACAAAGAGGTTAGGATATTCACTGATAAGTTTCATTTGTAACACCTTAAATAAAGCAGACCGTACCAGCAAGTGGCACAGCCAGTCAGCATTCAAACTCGCTCTGACAAGCGGCAAATAAGTGTCATATGAACAAGTGCCGGGCAATGACCATTCCCAATAAGAGAAAGTCCAAACATCTCTTCACACTGAATTGCACTGAAACTGCTAAATGCCCTCACCAAATTCCTAGGGATTACCACTGACCAGATGCCAAACTGAAACAGCCATGTAAGTACTGTGGCTACAAGGGCAGCTTGGAGGCTGGGTACTCAGCAGCAAGTGTCTCACTTCCTGACTTACCAAAGTCTTTCAACCATCTACAAATCAGGAGTGTGACAGAGTATTGTTCACTTGCCTGGATGAGTGCAGTTCAGGTTGCGAGAGGTTTGGTACGATCCAGGGCAAAGTTCCAGCAGCACCATACTTTAAGGCATGTTTTCATCCGATTCCTGCTACTTTAGTTTAAAACTTACAGAAAATCCCTGACATTGCACTCTACTTCAAACACAGCACCACTAGTGTCTGCTTAAGTCTGTTGTCTTATTCCAGATATCCGTCATTTCATTGCCCATAACAACAGCGGGATAAAGTACTCTAGGTAACCCATCATAGGGTCATCCTAGATTCAATTCTACACTTAACAGGATGCAGCCAAGTTGGTGGGGAAGGTTCCAATCTTGACCACACAATTACTAGTCACCAAAGTCCCAACAGACATAGGGCTGCTCTCTCATTAGAGAGACAACTGACGGCGAGTTTAACCCGAGGGTTACCCAGGTAAGATTGAGAAGGCAGGACCTTCTTGGTGACCTCTGCCCGGATGAAACTGAACCTGCGGTGCTGGCATCACTCTGCATCGCAAACCAGTCATCCAACCACCTGAACTAACCAACCCCCAACTAATTACCCACATTTCAAATTACCCCATGCAGACATCAGGTGAAAACAGATCCAAATTTAGTTTCCGGACCTTCCAAACCAGCGTGCCGCCTGGCAGAGTGCCAGATAGAGAGCTGCATCACAGCTGGTACTAATATCAGAATCAGAAAAAGTGAACTCGTGTAGGACAAAGAAAGCCAAGCTGAAGGCTTTGTTGATAATTCCAAGGAATGCACACTGCCCCATAAGTGCAAAAAATTACACTGAGTACGAAGCCTGACAATCTAAGACACCATGATTAGCCCTGAAAAATACAAGACAAAAACAGAACATAAATACTGCGTGTGTGATTAAGCGATACCAAGTTTGAGTTCAAGGAAGAGATGAAATAGCATACAATGCACAAAGATGGGAGGCTGGTCAGGAGATTGGATAGATTATATAAACAAAGAATGGTCAAAAGACTGAAAGGAGAAACAAATTGGATTAAAGAAAGAGAGCTACAATGATAAAAACAGATTGGAAAAATTGCTACAGAAATTTAAAAAACAAAAGTCAGAGTGAATGTTGGTCTTATACAGAGCAAGTCTGGGGAATTAATAATGGAAAATAAGGAAATGGGAGGTGAACTGAACAGTTATTTTACATTAGTCTTCACTGTAAGAATCGAAGTGACATCCTAGAAATAGGTGTAAATAAGGGAACAGAAGGGAGGGAAGAACTTAAAATCACAATTACAAAGGAGGTTACACTGAGCAAATAGTTGGAGCTGCAGGCGAAAAAAATCCTGATGGACATCATCGTAGAAAAGAAGTGGTTTGAGAGATAGTTGATGTATTGGTTCTAAGTTTCCATAATTCCCTAGATTCAGAGAAGGTTCCATCAAATTGGGAAATAATGAATTCAACTCCTTTACTCAGAAAAAGAGGGTGACAATAACCAGGAAACAACAAGCCAGTTAGCTTAATATTGGTCATAAGGAAAATGTTAGAAGCTATTTAAAAGTCACAGCAGGACATGAAGACTAAAAAGTAATCAGGCAGTGTCAATATGGTTTATGATGGGGATATTGTGTTTAAGCAACAGTTTTTTGAAGAAACTTGTGGTGTGGATGAAGGGGTACTGATGGATGCACTGTACTTAGATTTCCAAAAAAACTTCTGATAAAGGTTATTGAGGAAATCAAAAAAAAACAACCTCATGGTGTAGGATTAACATATTGGCATGGAAAAATGATCAGCTGAGATAACAGGAAGTGGACAGCAAGCATAAATGGTTCATGTTATAAAATAACGAGGGGTATAGATATAGTTAATGATGAGTGCATTTTCCCTGGATTTTGGGGGGGGGGGCACAGTTTTAAGGTGGAAGGAGATTTTAAAAAGACATGAGGGTTTTTTTTTGTTGTACAGAGAGTGGATTGTGTGCATAATGAACTTCCTGAGGAAGTGGTGGATATGGGTACAATTACAACATTTAAAAGACATTTGGATAGATACATGAATAGGAAAGGTTGGAGGGATATGGGTCAGGGTCAGGGTCAGGGTCAGGCAGGTGGGACCCTTTTAGTTTGGGACAATGTTTAGATGGACTGGTTGGACCGAAGGTCTGTTACTGTCTCTACGACTATGTAGAAAGTGTTGTGTCATGGATTAAAACTGGGGGCTCAACTTTTTACCATTTATATAAATGACTTGGATGAAGGGGCAGGTCGTATACAGAGACAGTCAGGAAAGCAAGTTGTGAAGACAACATGAGAAGGCCATGAAGGAATACAGGTAGGTTAAGTGGGAAAAATTTGACAAATGGAATATAATGTGGGCAAATGGGAATCGGCAGCAAGAATGACAAAAAAAAAGTTAGCTAAATGGTGAGAGGTTCCATAACTCTGAGAAACAGAGAGGTCTGAGTACCTAAGTGCGTGAATTTCACAAGATTAGTATGCAGGTACAACAAACAATTTGGAAAGCTAACAATGTTATTGCTTATTGCAAATGGAATTGAATATCCAAAGTAGGTGGTTATCCCTTAGTTATACAAGGCATTGGTAAGGTCACATCTAGAGTATGGTGTATGGTTTGGTCTCTTTATTCAAGGATGGGTGTCAGTGCATTGGAAGCAATTCAGAGAAGGTTTACACTATTAACACCTGTAATAAGAAGGTTGCCTTATGAGGGAAGAATAGGCAGGCTTAGCGCATATCTTCTGGAATTTACAACAGTAAGAGGGCGATTGATACATACAAAGTCCTGAGGGGTCTTTAGCAGATGGATGAAGAAAGTGTGTTTCCTCTTATAGGAGAATGGATAGTTAGGGGTCACTACTTAAAAGTTATCCTTTAAGACAAATGACGAGCATTTTTTTTCCCCTCACAGAAGGTCAAGATTTTGGAACTACCTTCCTCAAAAGTGGCTGGAAGCAGTGTTTATAAATATTTTTAAGGCAGAGGTGCAGATAGTTTTCCTATAACGCGATAGTTGCATTCTCGTGACCTCACGCTATAGAAAATCACACCATAGGGAAATCGCTATACCTGAACAGCAGAAAGTTCACGTTATCCAAACAGGGTCCACTATTCATCAATCGCATTTCAGCCAATTTGCGTAGATGAAATGTGTTATAGCAGAACTACCTGTAGATAGATGATGAAAGGGTGAAAACGAAGGGGTGAAAGGTTATCTGAGGTAGACAGGATTATCAACTCATCAGATCAGCTATGATCTTGCTGAATGATGAAACGGGCTTTCAGGATCAGTGGACTACTGCTGCTCTTAATTCACAGATAAGCACCAAAATGGTGAGTCTTCATAAGTTCTGCTTGCAGTTTAGTCTGTCTTAAGGTGATTTCATTCACAGGGCAATTTTTCCACTGTGAACTGCAACTAATAATATAAACTCGCTGGTTTCCCTTGTTGCAATGACAAATTAGACCTCCAACTTTATTGTGGGCTTCAAAACTCAACATCTGATCTGTCAGCTCCTTTTTCATCCAGGATCTGACAAAAACAGTACCAGGAAGGAGGAGTATAACAAAGAGGTTCAGAGTCCCACACCCTCAAAACTGGCACTGGGACTGTTGGCAGACTGAAGGAATTGCCTCCTTTTCTGAGCTAATCTTCTGTGCAAGCTATTCTGTTCAAACAGGGGGGGAAAAACCTCATCCTAGCAGTAGAACTGCTGAGATATACTGGCTGTAACAGCAATCCCAAATCAATACCTAAAATACATTCAACATAATAGCAACTCTTTAATCCATGCTCATTGCTATCACAATTTCTCCAATTCAGTAATTTTGTTCTAGCTTTAAATTTGTTCAAAATCCAGATTCTTAATAATCCAAACCCCAATTTATTATTACCCATCCACATTTTTTTAAAAAATAAAAAACAGCAATGATATATGTCGGTTTTCCAATTGGAAGCTAAGGTTCCAAAGAGCAATGTGGTTGCCTCAAAGATGCGGAAATGTCAATGTTTACAAGGGAAAGAAAAACACTTCTGAACTCCTTACAGCTGATTTTAATAACGATAGGGCTTGTAGACACAGCAGCCCAGAGCAGAGACATTGGCTGCAGCACTGCAAAGTGGTTGAAAACAAATGACCACGTGCATTCCTCAAGATAAAACAGTTCCCGATTTGAGTTGGAAGATATATTTAACTGCATCTAACTACCCTTCTGTAACTACGGCTAAATATATTCACTCGAGCTCTCCCACCGGTATCACTGTCACCAATGCAATCGAACAAAAGGACCCTTCAGTTTCTATTTATAGATAAAACAGAAGTTTAACATTTTATGGTAAGATAGCACTATCAGCAATGCTTAGTAACAACAATTCTATTCACAGCTTATGCAGTTATGTGGTAAACTGAAATTCAAAATTTCAATTACACCAAGAACAGGTTATAAAGAAGCTTTTAAAATGATCATACTCGCTCTTCCAATGACCCAGTCAGTTCGACCAGTAAGACATGATTCAATCATCAGTCTTGACAAATTACTTGCTATCACCTGACGCCATGATGATCAGCATTATTGCTCTTGGCTTAAGGAAGAATAATTGGCTCATTCCCAACTACTCACTATCCTGCAGGAGACAGGAATGCATGGGCGAAGGGAGAGAGGGCAAGATTGAACAGGAAACTCCAACCCTGCCCAGCCATTCAGCACCCAGTCCAGGCCCACACAAGGAAAACAGCCACTTGAGGTGAGGTACCAAAGGGTGCTCAAATACCATGAGATCTTACCCCGCATAGGAAAGGAGCAAAGGACAACTGCAAAAGAGTCATGGTGTGGGGGGATGGGGTGGAGAGAGAGAGCACGATAGCGAGCGAGAGAGCGAGCAAGAGAAGGGTGGTGATCCATGGTGGGGAGATGTAATATTGTCCACTCCATTGTTTTCAAGGCCCTCAGCCTGGGATACTCCCCATCAGTGACATCCTGGAGCAGTCTAGTAGGCAAAGGATGGAGTATAAATTTCCCTCAGGGCACACCAGAAAGAAATTGGAAAATTCACCCCAATTTTAAAAGTGGAACTTAAGTAGGCAACACTTGAGAAGCACTTAAGCCAGGGAAATTTACTGGCTGCAAAAGTCTTAGTACAAACCACCAAAAATAGCATGGTCTGTTCACATCTGAATAGTGCAGAGAAACAAAAGATTTCAGAAGGAAATGGTATGTAAAATAAGCTGTTGTTGTTTGTGTGCAAATAGCTGATGCAGAACACCAAATATCAGATGCTATGCAATTCATTCTACTTTTAAATAGACATTGGCCTTTTAACAGACTCATCACATCTCCCTCGCTTCCCAGGTCTACAAATTTTCAGGATTCTCTTTTCACTAGTTGAAGAAACACAGTCACAATAAAAACGTAATTGCTGAGCAAGACATTAACTATCATCAGGAACTGCCCAAACTCTACAGCAGGGCTTCCCAAAGTGTGGGTCCAGCATCTCAAGTGAGTAGGGTCTTCAGGTCTGAGGCAGCAACAGCTGCCCTGGAGCTCTGGTCAAGTTACAAGTCCGTTTTTGCCTGAATAGATACATGCTCCACCCACAACAGGTCTTTCCTACCGTCTACTTCCACAGTTTTCTCTTTCTCTAACATCTGCACCCCCTCTCAACTCTCAGAAGGGTCATGATAACTTTCAAAAGTCAAGGAAACACTGCTCTAACCCAAGTGAAAGTACCACACAATGTGGTATTGGATTATGCAAGTCAGGAGGTTTCAGTTCCAATCACAGCCCATCTAACTTAATTCACCTCGCCAAGAACAGTGATATTAGGAACTGCAGATGCTGGAGAATCTGAGATAACAAGGTGTAGGGCTGGGTGAACACAGCAGGCCAAGCAGCATC
>JAHRHZ010000179.1:85409-97881 GCA_024137785.1 Ginglymostoma cirratum
TGCTGTGTTCATCCAGCTCTACACCTTGTTATCCCCAAGAACAGTGACTGGGATGGTGCAAATAATCTTGATACAGTAAATGAAACAAAAATATAACAGCTATCCAGTGACACCTGCTGGAAAATTGATGTGCATTCAGCATAGGATCAGACTTTTTGAAAAACTTGCACAATTAAGCAGCAAAGTGGCCACACATGAAAGTCAAAGAATATGCAATACCTTGGGAGATGTGGCTTCAGGAAGTTAGGAAAGAATAAAGAATTCTCACAAAACATCAGAATAAGACAAAATAAACTTCACTGGGTTTAATTATTGTCTATTTCACCATATCAACTTATCTGCAAAATGTCACAGAAAGGCACAGTACAGCAGCAGAGGTGTAGGTGAAGGCAGACCCAACTTTGCCACATATCTAGGAGGAAATTACTCCAGTTACTAGAATCTGTATTTAAAACAAAAACAAAAACAAAAACAAAAACAAAATGCTGGAAATCACAGCAGGTCAGGCAGCATCCATGGAGAGGGCACAAGCTAACATTGCGAGTCTAGATGACTCCATCCGAGCCGCCACACATCTAATTTGTTACCTACTTTGTGCATTTTTATGGGTAAATGCTGTTGGCATACATAGCCATTCAGCATTCGTTCATTCACAAATCAACTTTATCCTGAGGTCATGATTCATTTTCTCACCTAAACTGTATGTAATACTTCCCACTGCCTACTACTTTTTATAAATTCATTCACAGAATGAGGGCATTGCTGGCTAGGCCAGCATTTATTGCCCATCCAGAGGGCAATTAAGAATCAACCACATTGCTGTGGGTCTGGAGTTGCATGGCGTCCAAGCCAAGTAAGGAGGGCAGTTTCCTTCCCTATAGGACAATGTTGTGACATCGTTTACTGTGTTACCACATCACATAATTTGCCCTTCCCACAATTTTCCTGGAGGCAGGTGGCTTATGTCAGCACAACTACACGTGACTAGTTGCTACACAGCATATCTTGATGTGGACATTCCTCACTTTGGAACCTGGACAGTAAGCAATGCGTTTGGTTACAATGGAGAGCACTGTGGTCAATACTGATCCCAGTTTAACCAAGCTAGTTTCCAACAGCAATGCAGAGCCCCGATTTCCCCCAAAATCTTGCCAAGAACAAGAGCCAGTTGGGACACCTTCATCATAAGGTCAGCTATCTCCCACAGTCCCTGGGTCAAAACTTGGGCATTTCTCATCTACAATAGAGGGCGTGACATCATACAGTTCATTTACCCATTCATCTTTTGAAAGAAAAGTAGAGCCTATGGCGAAAATGTTCCAATATTGGAGCTAACTACACTTGTCTGAGCTCTCATCTCCAGTTTTCAAACTTACGATGCTCTGAGTAAGTTGGTCAAGATTAAGAACCTGACTCCTCCTTACACTGGACAGTTCGTCAGAAGTATTATTTTTAAAAAACTGAAAATAAACACCTCTAGTGGCCCAGTTGATAAAGCAGCAACTGAGTGAATTAAATGTTTAAGCCCCAGTTTAATTCTCAGCCAATTACAGTTAGCTAGTGTCAGCTAAGTAGCTTTTTATTTGGAGGGTGGGGATGTTCATAACTGGCCTAATAACAAGAAGGATGTTAAAGCCATAAGAAATAGGAAATGGAGTAGGCTGTTCAGTTCATCAAGCCTGCTCCATCATTCAATAGGATCATGGTTGATCTAAAACACTCATGGCCAATTTCGTGTTTTCCCCATAACCCTCAATTCCCCTACGAATCAAGATTCTATCTCAGCCTGAAATATGTATAAGATCTCTGCAGCTGCAGCAAGGGATTCCAAAGACACAACCCTCAGAGAGAAGAAATTCCTCCTCATCTCATTCTTAAATTATTAGATGTGATAAACTTCTAGAACTATGAGAAAACTACCACACCATTATAAAAAGTCACCAGAATTAACGTTTCAGGTTGAGTGACTGTTCTGAGGAAGGGTCACTCAACCCAGAACATTAACTCTGATTTCTCGCCACAGACACTGCCAGACCTGTTTTTCCACCAATTTCTGATTTTGTCTCTGATTTACAGTATTCCCAGTTCTTTCAGCTTTTATAAAGTCACCATAGGAGCGGAAGTAATCCTTTCCCATAATTTTCAACTCAGCTTCTTCCTTCAAATCCTGAGCAAGAGGCCACTCCTCAACCTAGAAACCAGTTCAGGAATTCTCAAAAACTTCCTCAAAGTTATCCTTCCACACTATCCCCATATTTCTTCATGTCACTGGTATTTCGAAATCCATCAATCTCTGCTTTAAACATAGGCAAAAGCCGAGACAGTTGTTGTCTTCTTTTATGGGATAACAGGATTTTGTTGCACCTATGCATCTAGAAACAGTGATGAAACTGCTTACAGCGCTGCAAGTTGATTTGTTAATTTCTCGATTTTTGTACGGTTGCTCAGAGGATAAATATATAGGATTGACAGACAAATTATGGAATAGTAGGGTAAAACAAGAGTCCTCTGGGAACAGCAGAAAAGGTTTCTCTGTACTCAGTAGCCTCCCCTTTTGAAATTGTGGCCCCAGTTTGAGACATCCCCTTCACCCACCAATTCAGGGGAAAATTCTTATCTGCAACTACCCTGTCCATCCCTTTAAGTATTTTGTACATTTCACTGAGATCATCGCTCATTCTTCAAAACTCTACAGAATACAGACCCAGTTTGCCCAATCTCTCGTCATCAGTCAGTCCTGCCGTCCCAGGTATAAGTCTGGTGAAACAAAAACAGAAATTGCTGAGAAAACTCAGAACAGTCACTGGGCCAGAAGCATTAACTCTCCTTTCTCCCAACAGATGCTGCCAAACTCGCTGAGTTTCTCCAGAAATTTCTGTTTTGTTTTGGATTTCCAGCAACTGCAGTTCATTTTTTTTTTGACAAGTCTGGTGAAACTTCATTACACTTTCTCTATGGCAACAATATCCTTTTTGAGGCAAGGGAACCAAAATTGCACACAGTACTCCAGCTGCAGTTTAACCAATGTTTTGTACAATCGAAGCAAGACTTACCTATTCAGATTCAGATCCTCTTGCCTCCAACACAGGCACAATGGGGCAACTGATCTTCCTCTGTCCCTCTATTACATGATTTGTCTCACAACCCTACATATTTATCCTCTGTGCAACTCAGCAACAAGCTAGAAATCAAATTAACTTGCTACACTGTCTGCAGTTTTATCACTGTTTCTAGGTGCATAGGTGCAAAAGGATTCTGCTTTTCCATAAAACAAGCATTACATCTTGTTTTGTGTGTACCTTCACCATTTAAAATCAGTTGCCTCCTTCAAGTTCTACATATTTACTGACAGGGCAGTATTTTTCTACAAGGCAGAAGCAAAGCACATCAGACTCAGGTTTCAAAAGACTGCAGGTCATAAAAGCAAAAGAACAGGTGCAAACAGGTGTGGGAGGGGTTGGGTGTGTGTCTACAGGGCGGTGGGAGTAAAGTATTTCACAATGAGCTATCTGGGACAGAATAATGCAGTACAACATGTCCTCCAGCGTAACACCATAAAGATACGGAAAACGTGAAGCAGGCTGAAAGAGGTGAATGGCCTACCCCTGTTCCTATTTTCTATCTGAACAATTTGGGCATCTTTGAAGAAACCAGAAAGGAAAACTACAGTGGTAGTCTTGTCCATGAAATTCTATTTTGTTTATGCATGCAATCTGTAAGACCTTAAGAACATCACAGGAACAGAAGGAAGCCATTCAGTCTATCGAGTCTGCTCTCCTATTCAGTGGACGCAAGTTTGATCTGATAATTCTCAACTTTGCTGCCATTTCCCCATATTCCTTGTGCTTTTAATGATTAACAATGTCTATCGCAACCTTGAATATATTAACCAACCAGCCCTTACAGCCCATTGCAGTGAAGAATTCCACAAATTCATAATTCTTATCCGTCTTGAAGGAGTGACTCTTCACTCAGATTATGCCCTCTGGTCCTAGACTCTTGACCTACCACCTCTACACTATCAACTCTACACTCCCACCCGAAAGGTTCTTGTATGTTTCAATAAGGGCGACTCTCATTCTTCTAAACTCTAATGAGCACAGGTCCAACCTATTCAACCTCTTCTCACAAGAAAATCCTTCCATATCAGGAATCAACATAGAGGACCTTGTCTTGACTACCTCCAACGCCCATTTCCTTAGATGACTGGGCCAAAACCGTTCACAGTATTCCAGCCGTGATCCGACTAGTGCCTTGCATAGTTTTAGCAAGACCTCCCTACTCCACGCACAAGCATATAAAATCCTGATGGGACTGGACAGGCTAGATGCGGAAAGAATGCTCCTGATGTTGGGGAAGTCCAGAACTAGGGGTCACAGTCTAAGAACAAGGGGTAAGCCATTCAGGACTGAGCCACTCAGGAGAGTTGTGAACCTGTGGAATTCTTTCCCACATGAAGGTGTTGGGGCCAGCTCATTAGACATATTTAAGAGGGAACTGGATGTGGCCCTTGCAGCTAAAGGGATCAAGAGATATTGGAGAGAAAGCATGAATGGGATACTAAAAATGCACGATCATGTTGAATGGTGGTGCAGGATCAACGGGCTGAACAGCCTACTCCTGCATCTATTTTCTATGTTTCTATTCCCTTTCTTTTCCCTTTCCCATCACCAGAACTTTGGTACTAACATTTTGTGGTCCAAGCATGAGGGCTCCTAAATCCCTCTGTAAAGCAGATTTCTGGAATTTTTCTGCATTTAAATAATATTCAGTTCTTCTATCCTAGAACTATCACAGAATCCCTACAGTGTGGAAACAGGCCCTCTGGCCCAACAAGTCCACACCGACACAAGGAGCATCCCACCCAGACCTCTCCCCCTAATCCACACATCCCTGAACACCACAGGCAATTTAGCACGGCCAATCCACCTAACCTGCAAATTTTTGGACAGTGGGAGGAAACCGGAGCACCCGGAGGAAACCCAAGCAGACATGGGGAGAATGTGCAAACTCCACACAAACAGTTGCCCGAGGGTGAAATCGAACACAGGTCCCTGGCACTGTGAGGCAGCAGTGCTAACCATTGAGCCACCGTGCCGCCAATCCTGACAATTCTAATCCTGCCAAAGTGCATAACCTCTAATTTTCCCATATCCACTTCCATCTGCTAGGTTTTTGCTCATTCATTTCATCTCTCTGTAGAGTCCATGTCATCCTCGCTACTTGCCTTCCCATCTATTTTTGTCATCTGCAAACTTGGCGATAGAACATTTACTTCCATTGTCGAAGTCATTAATATAAACTGCAAATGACTGTGGCTCTAGCACAGATTCCAGTGGCGTTCCACTAGTTACAGGTTTCCATCCTGAAAATGATCCACCTCTCTGGCTCCTATTAGTTAGGCAGTCTTCTACCCATTCTAATGTACCACCTCCGACAGCCTTACGCACAGCACCTTATCAAACGCCTTTTAGAAATCAAAATATGTTACATCTACCACTTCTCCTTCATCTATCCTGCATGTTATCTCCTCAAAGAACTTAAAATAACTCAAAGCAGTTAAGAACCACCCCAATCCCCTAAAAACAATGTCATTGTAACAAAACAGTTAAAGAGAAAGGCGAGACTACAGCATACTTTTCCACCCAATATTTTCAATCTGCACCACCCCCAAAAAAGCAGAAATCACACATGGAGAAGAGGCCAGAATATCAAGCCCGATCTGACAAACAAAACACCAATTTGCTCTCAATCCAAGTGCATAACACTTTTAAAAAGCAAGTATTAGTGTGCAAACAAAGTGCACAACAGGCTATTTCCATACAAGTAATTCTTCACAGACAGACAAGCATACTGATACGTTGGCTTACGGGATGTGTGACAAGGATAGCTGAAATGAGGGCAAAGTGTGGAGCTGGAGGAACAGAGCAGGCCAGGCAGCATCAGAGGAACAGGAAAGCTGACGTTTCGGGTCGGGACAAGAACGGTACAAGATAGAAAATGCTGGAGAAACATCTGTGGAGAAAGAAACACAGTCAACTTTTCAAGTTTGATATGAACCCTGCCAATTGCAGGAAATCAGTGTGCAAACTTGTGTCTCAGAACTGTTCTGAAGAACAGTCAGATTGTATGCAAAATCTTAACTTGGTTTCTCCTTCCACAGACCCAAGTCTCTCCAGCACTTTCTGCTTTCATCACAAGGTGGTACAGTATTTGGCTAGAAGAATGCAGGAGTAGAATGGGTAAATGTGCAGTTGAAGAATTAAATTTTGAGGATGCTGAAGGAAGAGACAATGTGTAGTCATGTTTGGCAAAAAAAGTTAAGATCCATTGTCAGAGTTTTGCCATTGGTAATGGAGTTTAATGGGTTGAGGACAAGTCAGAACAGAAGATTGCAAAGATACGTTGGAGAGAAGGTATGCAGTAATTTGCAAATGAGAGCAAGGACCTTAAGGGCGAGTATGCCACCAAATGTGGAACTCGTAGGGATCAGTAAAGGCAGAGATGATTTGTAGCCACAACTACCTGCCTGTACTGTTTTAAACACAACCAAGTCAATTAGAAGACAAGACTGTGGATTCAGACCTTCAAAGAAACCTGCACACCCCGATTGCTCCACACCGTTCAATTTTAACAAAAGTCCTCTCCATCAACACTGGCAAAAAAAACTCTGCACACATTCTGGAGCTGCATAGTACAGTAGTGTACGCATTATAATGATGACTGAAGAAAAAAAATTCTTTCCAATCTGTCTTCTTTGTGTTTTGTACTAACGTGCATTTTGCTGAGAGCTGATACAATTGCCAGTTGTCGGAAATCTAACTCTGACTTCTCACTCGCACTAAGCCTTTTACATTTGGAAGGACAGAAACAGATTAGACTCTCTGCAGGAAAGAGTTTGATTCTTTTAGTTTAGCAATGGGATTTGGGGCTGCACAAGGAAGGTGCCAATCCAAACCTAACAACAGCCGTTTACTCCTTTGCGCTTAGGGCAACTTTGACCTTTGTTAAAAAGATTGCCAGCAGCCAGTTTCTACAATAGGAGCCAAGGACAGAAATCAGAGAGAAAAGCCATATCGTGCATCATACTTGGGTGTTCTTTGAAGGAAAGAGGAGTCTCGTTCCTTTTATTCTATCGGAGAACATTCCCAATTTATTCTATAAAGCTTGGGGTTCTTCCAGACCCCTGCATTACTACCAAATGACACTGAATGTGTCAGCTGTGGCTCAGCCAGTAGCACACTCAGTTTGGAATTACCGGGTTGGGGGATCAGGGCCTGAGGACAAAGACTCAAATGCCAGATTTGCTGGAGGTGCCGGTTTCAGATGAGGCATTAAAACCCCTCAGTTGGATGTAAAAGGTCGCGGAGCATTATTTCAAAAAGTGCAAGGGAATTCTCCCTAGCGTCCTGGCTGATATTTGTTTCTCAACTAACGTTACAAATTGATGAACAGATTATCACACTATTGTTTGTCGGAATCTGATGTGCGCAAATTAGCTGCCTTTTCTCCCCCAAACAACTTTCTAACAGTAAGTGTACTTCATTCACTGTAAAGTGCTTTCAGACATCCAATGATGCAAGAGGTGCTCCAGAAATGCAAGACTTTCTTTCAAGTTGGGGGTACAAGTAGTGAGAGTCTGGACTTGATACATGCACCTACATGGGAAGTGTTTACATGCTCTTCAGATGAAGGGAGGCATCTCAGCCGAGCACAAATAAGTTCTCATTCAAGGTCTATTCCCACAGACACCTAATCAGCAGGAATCACGGAATAATTTTTCTCTTCCCTTAGCCTTGATACTAAAGCCAATTGTAGCCTTCCACTGCGCTATCCTTGTAACAAGATTTCAATTCCCTCGGGTGACAAAAAGTGCCCCAAGCTGAGAACTCTGCTCCAAGTGCTCATGTTAGACATTACAATTGTCCATAGTGTATAATTCTGTGTATACAACCATGGCAACCATCTGCAGCATTATATCGTACTGGTATTTACATAGGCTCACGTAGCACACTGGTAACACATTATCAAACTAATGGAACAGTAACTTCTTTTAACTCAAGTCGCACCCATCATCACCAGCAGTGTCTGTGGTCCAGCTCAAAATGTGCTCTCCAAAGGCGAATTTCAAACTGAAACTCCTCAATGTTAAACCCAGGTGTTTCGTAAGTGCCAAAGAGGGCACCAGCACAAATGTTTCACAACACGTTGTGTTTTCCTGAAATCTTAGCTCCAACAACTGTTTTCATCTACTATCAACTGGGTGTGCAACTTGCGGTCAATTAATTATCTTTTGACATGGGGCTGCTTCTGAAGAAACATAAAGGTAGATTACAGAACGAGCCTAGGGCTGCTAAAAACACCTCAACTGCAGTGTGGTGAGGTACATGAAAGATCGACATAGTACACGAGTAACGTCAGATCGAGCTGCTCTGTCTGAAGTTGCAGCAAAAAGGTTAGCCTACCTTGCACGGAGAATAGGGACTCAGAGGACATGTCACCCTAACCTACAAACATGCAAATCATTTTACAGCAGCATGGGCACAGCTTAAAAGGTGCTTTTGAATTGGTTTAACGCTTTTAACCCTCAACATGCAGGTCTCTTGCAGCCACAATAACACCAAAGCAAAACCATTAAAGTCACGCGCCAGTGACGCCCAGTTAAATAAATGATAGGCCATCCCGTCCACACATCTTCACAAGCCTGGTACATCTAGTACAAAACAAAACACAAATTGCGGGAGAAACTCAGCAGGTCTGGCACATCCATGGAGAGAAAACGCAGTTGACGTTTTGGGTCCAGTGACCCTTCTTCAGAACTGGACTTAAAACACTAACTATTTTTTCCTCTCCATAGATGTTGCCAGACCTGAGTCGCTCCACCAATTTGTTTTTGTTTCAGACCTTCAGCATCCACAGTTCTTTGTTTCGTATTTGAGTTGACCAGCCTCATAACATTCACATAGAGAACACAACACCGAATTCATATAAATGGAGAAAACAACATAACTTTTAAAATTTGAGAAACAGCTTATTTGGCAGCAAGTACTTGTGCAACACAAGTCAGTTGACAAACTAACAACACTGCAACTGTGCTCATTGTAGTGAGAGTTCTGCACATCCCAGTGGCAGAACTACAAAACGCCTGTATCTTTACACATTGTACTCGGAGGCAAAGCAATTAACAAAATCTTATCAATTCAGTTTCCTCCATCCACCAGCAATTTCTGGCATCCATCGATTTCTTACTAAGCACTGTTTCCACAGCAATTTATTTACCCTGTGCACACCAAGGACACATCCTTCTTGAAACACAGCTACACAAAGCTTCATGTAGTACTAACCACCCACAATATCACCATACATGATCAGTATTGCAGAATTCAAATAGCTCCTGAAAATTGAGATGCCTTTCAACCTGACCTGTTCCTTCACATCCACTTAATAAGCCCAAGAGTGGAGCGAAGAATGGGGATGGAACAGGGAGACCAGAACTCAAACATCCCAAAGTCAATTCAAGTAGGTTTGAATAGACTGGTAAGTCAATTTGAAAGTGTTTTGGCCTGTATTTAGAGAAATCAGATTATTAAATTCAGGGGTGCACGTGGTAAGAATTGCAAATTGGTTTGAAGTTGGGGGGGCAAATAACCACTGGTTCAGGGGGGCAGGATGAAGAATAACCACTGGTTCAGGGGGGCAGGATGAAGAATAACCACTGGTTCAGGGGGAGGAGAGTAATCGGGTGGGGGGGGAAACGAGTTGGGGAGGTAACATGCTGGTTTGGGGAGAGGGAATAACTACTGGTTTGTGGGGGTGAGGGGGAGGGTTCTGGCGGTATAATAGCTAAACAAGGAGGCACAATAACTGAATTTGAGAGCATATAACTAAATGGGGCTGGGTCTAGTAATTGAATGGGGGCAATAATTATAGGTCAGAGCGAAATATTAGAATTGGGCTTATGGTCATTGTGGGGCTGAGGGGGAATAATAACTGATTGGTGGTTGGGATGGGGAGTGCGAGAGGAAGAGGGGATTTGGGGGAGAAATGGAATACCATAAAAACACTTGCTCGCAAGCGTGATAGATGCTCGCCAATGGGGATTGCAAAAAAAATAAAAGTTTGCTGGGCTGGACAAGTGGGCGCTGCTTGCATCAGAAGAGAGCGAGCCCCTGTGCAGGTAGAGAGCATGTCCAGCAAGGCCACTCACATTTTCTCATGCACTTCATCCAGTGCTTGACGATGGAGCTGTAGTGTTTCTTGTTGTCCAGGATCCAGGACGACAGGCCCTGGATGCCGTCCATCGTGTTGGTGACCGTCAACAGCTTCTTCTCCAGCGCCGCCTCCAGAGCGGCCAGGGAGGAAGACGAGCCGCTGGGGATGATGGTGGAGGTAGTGGACGACGACGACGACGATGCTGAAGAAGAAGCGGCCACGGCAGGCCCTCCCGCTCCCGCTGCTGCTGCTGCTGCTGCGACAGCCGCCATCTTGCTCCCTCCGCTGTCTCTCTCTCTCTCCCTCTCCCTCTCTCTCTCTGTGCCCCGCCCCCACCGAAGCAGACGACGTGCACGACGACGCAAGACGCGGGCGCGCACACGCAGAGGCGACGTCTAAAGGGAAGGCGGGTGCGGGGGGGAGGGGGCACGCGCACGTCGCTGATTGTTCGGGTTGGAGGGATGACGGCGCACCAATGAGAGCACGTGATCTCCAAGGCAACGGAGCGTGCGCGGCCTGCCTTACGGCCCACGTGACCTCCCCTCCCCCACCACCAGCCGAGAGACGACGGTTACTTTCTCTCTCGATCGCTTCACTTTCTCTACTCTCCTCACCTCCGCTTTGATTTGGACGGGAAGGAACTGGGGTTGTGGGGGAGGGGGAGGAAGGTAAAGTGCTGGAAAACACCCGCCCCACCAAGCTTCTCCTTCCCACCACCGAAAAATGAAAAAAAATCTCCCCGATTGCAAACGGGGTTCTTCCTTTTCGTCCCCTGCACCCCTTATCCCAAAGGCGACAGGGGTTGGGGGTCAGAGACCGTTAAGTGGGCGGTCCGGCCCCGCCTCCACCCACAGGGCGCAGACGCGAACGTCGAGACCACGCCCGTTTCACCCAACTCTTCCTCAGGCCCCTCCCCCGAACCTAAGACCCCTTCCATCAGACCCGCCCACATTCCTCAAGCCGCGCCCGTTTGCCCTCAGGCTCCGCCCATTTTTTTCAGATCCGTTCCCCCTTGTTGACTGCCCGCCCGCTAACCTTCAGGTCCCGCCCATTTGCCGTCAGACCGCGCCCTCTACCCTCAGATTCCGCCCAATGCACAGAGAACACGCCCCTTTCCCCAGACCCGCCTTTGCGCTCAAGCCCACAGAACACGCCCACACTACAACAGCCCCGCCCCTACCACCAGAACACGCCCACTTTTCAACAGACCCCGCCCCCTACCAGCGGACCCCGCACACTAACACTTCAGACCGCGCCCCCTTACCGCTAGCACACGCCTCCTTCTCAACAACTCCCAATCATTTCCCATCAAAACGCCGCGGCTCCAAAAGACCCCGCCCCTTCCCCTCACGTCCGCTTTCAATCAGAACACGCCCCCTTCTCAACAGACCTCCGCACCTTTTCCTCAGAACACGCCCTCTTCCCTTAAGTGAATCATTGGTGAGGAAAGGCCATTCAGTTCATCAAGTCTGCATTGGCTCCAAAGAGCTTCCCACCGTCCTATCCCTGTAACCCCCGATTTTATCATTATTCCTTTCCACACGGGACTTGAAACACTGGGTGTTTTAACCATCCCAAAGTGGCAGTTTTCAAACACCATTTTCCCAAAACATGGTTAATAACCAAGTAATTGGCTGAAATATTGGAATGAGCTTTTAACTATCATGCCAGGAGACCATGGAGAACTTGCCTGCTCTTCTTCAAAATAAGGCAGTGCTCCAAACAATCAGCCAATCATCTGCATGACGAGACCCCACCATGGGGCAACTCAGAGTGCCAAACCCTCAGCACTGACCTTCCGGCAGTGTGGCACTGCCACAGCACTGACCCTCCTCCGACAGTGCGGTGCACCCACAGCACTGGCACTCCGACAGTACTGCAATGCGGTGCCATCACAGCACTGACCCTACAGTAATGCTACACTCCCTCACAACTGATCCTCTAACAGTACAGCCCTCCACCAAAGTGGAACAGTTGTTCAGCAGTCAGAACTGCCCCCTCATCAAACCTTGGTCCCTGGTACTATTCCAGCCTCAGGTGACTGCCTGTGTGGAGTTTGCACATTCTCCCCTGTTTCCACCAGGTGCTCCCGTTTCCTTCCACAGTAAAAAGATGTGCAGATTAGGGTGGATTGGCTATGCTATATTACCCATGAGGGATGTGCACGTTAGGTGGATTAGCCATGGGAAATAACAAGCATGGGGCTGGATGAACACAGCAGGTCAAGCAGCATCATAGGAGCAGGAAAACTTGACGTTTC